>JAJHJA010000298.1:0-486547 GCA_021202915.1 Heliconius himera
GGTTTGATTTGCTTGAGAATCATGAGAAAATTATGCTGGAGCACACGTCGAGACGAGGCAGGCAGGCAGGCAGGCAGCTCTTTGAGAACATCCGACGGATAAGAATAATTACTCACAATTGAACCCATATAATCTGAGTTTATTTAATAGTCGACAGATGTTAATCGCTGTTCTGCCTATAATTATACTTCGATATCGGACGGGAAAAACGCTGAATCGCGCACAAATTCGAGTCTCAATAACGCATATAATGTTGCTTCAACAATTTTAACGCGCTGCTATATCGCTTGTTTGCGAACACGCGTGGAATCTTTTCAAGTAATTGGGCTCTGTGCATGAAAAAGTTCTATATTAATGGGAAGTACGAGATTATTATTTTGTGGTATAATTTAAGGTAAAGGATAGTATTTTTAATTAGAAGTATCTTTTGTATATAGCAGTTAGGCTGAGTGATCCTTGTGCGTAGACAATCCAATTTCATAAATTTGGTGTTAAATGGTGGGACTTATCTTATCGATGATAATAATAGAAATATAATCACTTCTCAAAGAATTTTTGTTACTGTGTCACAGTAGTTCCTAATAAATTTAGATACCTATACAAAACGCCCTGGAGAAATTTATGACACATTTTAGTCGATAAAAATATCACTAAGTAAAATATACTAGGTACGTATATGAGTGAAAAATAAAAATATATGCTTATAAGAGCGGCCCCCTCGCGGCCTTGCCCGTTATCTATATAATACGGCTATGCACAAAATAAATCGTAATTTGTCTGTAATCGTCTTTTCGGGGTTTATTTGATTTTGCTTGAAATTTTTTTCGTATTTAATATAAAAATGTTTAGTTATTTCACATCTGTCTAGGTAGGCGGCAAGTACGCGCGCAATGCAAGCAAAGATTTTCTCATATAATTTCTGGTTCTACAAAAAATCGGGGATAGAAAATAGGTTTTTTTGTTGTTCCACAACCCCCTCGATCTTGATTGTCGCATAATAATCGGATCAGGTGGTTCGCAGCTTACCCTGAGTGAACAGAAAGACAGACGCAAAAATTTTGAAATTTTAATTCAATTTTATAAGCTTCACTTAACTAACTTAACTTAGCTTCACGATGTGTCCCTAGCGGGTAGCCAAAGAGGACAGAGTCCTCTCTGAATACCCCGCCTCAATAGTGAAAACTGCATAAATCAGTGCAGTATGCAGTTTCTGAAATTAGGTTAACGAAAACGCACAGACAAATAGACAAAAAAATTAAAAGTAATTGTTTTGAATTTATTTATTATTCCTAGTAATAGTTTTCCTGATATATTTTCCATGCACATTACTGATACCAATCAGTTACAATTTTATTATAAGTATAGATTATTACAGCTTATTTACATTGTTACAAAACACAATGAAAAGAGGAAAAAAAAACGATTTATCATTTAATTCTATGTACTGAATGAATTGTGACGTATTTCATTTCTTTGCTATGGTACCAAGAAAAAAAGCGCGGCGTTGAGTTCCACCGCGAAAGTGATGAACGGAGTGTTTTAACACTAGTTTCCCTCTGCCTATCTTGCTTTATGCAGGATACAGCGTGAAGCTGAAAAAAAATTACACATTAAAATAATAAACAACCGTAGAAATTATAGAGTATATTATTTTCATAATTGAGAGGTATAGATAACACTGTCAGACGTTCTAAACGCTTCCCGCATAAATTGGGATGTTACAAAACGCCGTAAACCGTAGCAGTTTTAATTAACGTCTGTGGAAACCTGGCATTCGTTGTACCTTTTATTATTTTGGCCATTGTATGTAAAACAGCGACTGCGTTCATCCATCACTTCATATTCTGCGTAAGAGTAGACAGTGGTTACGTACGTACTGCCAAAAATCTGGTTAGAACTTTAAATAATTTTGATAAACTCGTTATAACGATAAATAACGATATACGTAAGTATTGATACCAAGAATTTCTATTTTTTTTATGTAAAAGACAGAGCAAACGAGCGTATGAGTCAAATGGATCCAGCGCCCTCTACTCCGTGTTACACCACAGGAGCTACAGGTACGTTGACGGAACTTTTTTAAGGTACTCATGTCATATTCACCCGGAAACACTGCCGCAGGTAGGACATTCCACGAAGGAAGTTCAGACGAAACTAACTATATTAGGCTATGGTTAATTATCGATAAATTAGTTAAAATTATATTATAATATACCCATATATATACATAACTACAGTACTTAATCAAACTCAAAAAATAATGAAAATGAAGTAAATACAAAAAATACATTATATTATGTTATCATCTTCATCGTGTGTCCTCATAACTTATGTAGATAATGAGAATAAACATGAAGTAGGTACCTAGTAGCTCTAATTCAACTTAGTTTTAATTAGTACTTTATCTTCAAGCTTTTATTGGTATTATAAATTAACTGAGCGTTTCCACATATTGAATCGTATAGATAACATCATAATTATTCAACTCAAAAGAGTAAATAAAAGTAAAACAGGAAAGTATCTTTTTATAAAAACTATAACGAAAAATATGTTATTTCTCGCTTTACGTTGGGTAAGGCAGAGAGATTTCTTTGTTTTATTCTTTTTCTTTCCACTTTCATAGTATTAAACAATAGCTAAAGACAACACAAGAAAATGAGTTTAATGAGTTTAACATATCAAGTGCTTTCCTAAACTTAATAATATTTTTATATCACAAATCAGCTTTACGCTGTATCCCGCGCACAGCAGGGTAGGCAGAACCTACCAGGAGCCTATTGTTAAGAAATTCCCTTCCACACTTTCCGCCGATTTTTTCGAGGCATTGCATGTTGAGTGGCGGAACTCAACGCCGGTTTTATTTGTATGTCAATCATTTGTAATTTAATCGATAACAATCTAACAAAATATCAGAACTACCAAAACATTAGCCAACCACGCCGTGTCCGATATAAGATATTGCTTAAACGTCTTACTTAGTTAACATTCGAACAGATCTACTGCGTTAAATCTAAGCAATTTAGAATAATTTACTCTTGTTTAGTGAATATTAATTTACTGGTTACCAATAACGTGATATAAGCAATATATAAATGTATATAAAGGGATCGTGAGGACAGTAGGCACAGCTTCACACGTGGTTTTAAAGGCGACAGGTTGAGGTTTTAATACCCAGTCGAGAAAATTAAATATTTAATATTTTCACTTCGAAAACGCGGCGTTGAGTTCCATTACTGAACACGCAATGTCTCCAGCATTTCCTCTGCCTACCTTGATGTGTGCGTGAAACAGCGTGAAACTAAAGATATAGGGGGGAGTATGTTTCCATACACAGTATCTAAATATAAAACAATTCTCGCTCACCCAAACAAAAACGATAGTTAATTCGAATATCAGTACATTTTTCTGTGTTAGCTACCATTTTAAAAGACTTATTTGAAATACTTCAAAAATCAGCCAATCCAGGCCAGTCGCTGCGCAGGGGCACACAATGTGACTGTAAAAGCGACTGGTTGTGGATTCCAACCCCATTCGAGAAATATTTATTTAAATTTATATATCCGTTTCTTCGTTCTGATGTCTAGACAAAGCGCGGCGTTGAGTTCCGTCACTTAACACGCAATGCCTCCAGAATTCGGCGTAAAAATGGGGAACGGAGTGTCTTAACACTAGGTTCACTAACCTCTGCCTATCCTGCTGTGTGCGGAATACAGCGTGAAACTGATTCTTTTTTTGCTTCAAAAATAAAATATTACCTATTTGGAGATTAAAACGCGGAACAGAGAGGTTCTCTATTATAAAGGTTAGTTACACAATAAAATTTATTTTATGACCAAAACGTAGCCAGCTTCATTAATACACGTGCTGGAAGAAAGCTTTGAGAAACAAATATAAAAATTACAAATGGATTTACGTGTTCTCATATACAGTGGCAGTATTTCAGTTCGTGCACTGCGAACATCCTGTTGCCTTTGCAAAAGGGAAAGATATTTAAATATTGCAGTCATAAATGCTATACGCGTGCTTGTTAACGCTAGCATGTAAATTTTAATCCTTGTTGCATTTAGAACGGGGCGGCCTAGTAATTACGTACTTTCATTTGTCTGTTTCTCGGTACGAACGAGCCGAGCCCGACGTGGGCCCGCTCCATGTAAAGCAGTTAACAGTAGGTACTCTAATCTTGCCGAGCTATTAATTTAAAGAATACATCTACGTAACCGACTTCGCCGACGTCTTCCCAAAACAATTTAACTTCACATTTTCTTATTTGCATATTAAAATAATTTCGACTGAACGCAATACATGGAGTCGCCTTCCCTGCGCGTTATATTTTATTATTCACATCGTATGCGGTGTATTGTGGTCGTTGGAAAATGATTTCTATGTATATTTGTTTAGAAATCATTTGCAGCCTTTTTGATTGTAGTTTGTTTCGGTGGCGTTAGATAGAGAACGATGACAGATAAAGGTGGTTTGTGCACCCAAATAGATAAACTAGTGTGGAAATTAATGTCTACATTTACTGGTGCATGAAGCTTATACTTAATTATAAGGTTATAGCCACATTTTTAAATGTATATTAGTATTACAAAGGGTAACCATTATCAGTTAGGAAGGAAGTACGTTTATTTGGTATATAGTATGTTAAGTCATATCACAAGACGTATCAACACATTTGTCATTGATTAAACGAGCGTACGTTTCTGTGATGCATGAAATTTATTTTGATTTTTTGTTTTATTTTTAATTTGAACAAATTATGCATTTTGTCACGCCTTTTTTACTCTATTTGTATAAGGGTAGTTTGGGCTAGTAATATTTTATAGATACGTTACCTTATAAAAGTTCTTAACATTAAAACTATTTAGGTAATCAGTACGCTGCAAGTTGGTGTGTTTCAAAGACAGTATTTTAAATACGATTGTGTTTCAGTACTTAAATTATATCACACATCAAAAATTATATATTTTTTTATTTTAATTAATTATTTTTATATAAATGTATGACACTATTTCAAGGTAAATAAATGCTCTGTATAAAATTACAATCCGATCAAATTAAAACCTTGCTTTTCTATATATGACTATCATGAAGCCTTACATACGTTAAGCGCATTACTGTATAACATATTTTTGTATTTCATTTACTATTCTACGTAATAAAGTAGCAGATCACGAGTTAATGTAATTCAAATGTAAGCTATTAACATATCATATTATAAAAGGTGAACTTATTTTTTATTGATATGTTATTATATCGATGTACTTAAGTTGTTGATTAACACTTTGTGCTAGTAAAACACTTAAGTGATCTCCATGGTTTAGGTGGTTGGATGCGTCAATCTTTATATTTATATCTAACGTCAGAGGACAGTCGTGGCGCAGGTGTGTGACTGTAAACACGATTGGTTGTGGGTTTGATATTTACTCGAGGAAATGAAATATTTATTTAAATTTATATTTTCGTTTCTTCGCTCTGGTGTAGAGGCAGCCTAGCGTAAAGTTCCGCCACGCAATGACTCCAGAATTCGGCGGTAAATGGGGAGCGTAGTGTCTTAACACAAGTTTCCTACTGCCTATGCTGCTTTGTGCAGAATACATCGTGAACGATGAATATAAAATATTGAAGTAATATATGTAATTTAATATCAATTATCAATCAATACCTATAAGCTACGTATTACATGAATTCACTAAGCCAAAAATGGAATGGATCGAAAAGTCCCTTTGCAAAATGTATAATTGGAACTGGCAGTAAAAAAAAATGTAAAGCTTTACCTACCTACCAATATAATGTTACAAATAGGTTTTACACAAAAAAAAATATAAATTATAATAATTATATCATAGGGAGGTGCGCGTGCTCACTCACCGGAGTGTTAGTTTTCTTTATGGACTAATTACTAATTACACGCCCATTAACGATATGCAATCTAAAAACAACAATATTATTAATTATTGCTTTTATGATGCCCGTGTTCGTGGTGAATGTGGTGAATAATTTTATGACATGTTAATTTAATCACCTCGTGTTATCAGTTATCAAGATTACTACGAAACAAGCAAGTTTTATTTTTTTAGCGAATGTTGGTACTAATAGATCAGTAGTAATTTGATATTAGTTACTTACTTAAGTTTTTTTTTATTAATCATTTTTATCTTGAGGATAAGACAGGGTGTGACTGAAACCAAGGTAATTGCTGGTTCGAACCCAACTCTAGGTTTAAATTATTGTTTGTGGTAAGACGAAACGCGAATTTCAACACAGTTATCTTCATTGCCAGCGTAATTGTTTAACAATTTTAAGGTATCCAATATTCGAATAACCAACCCCGATAGCGTGTTTAGTGTTCGAGTGATATTGACATTTGTAGTATCAATTATTAGAAAATTTAGGGGGTAGATTTTACGTCCATAGTAGTAAAATGGGTGTTACGTCTAAAAGTAACCAGGTCGAACAAGGGATGAATAATAGTTCTATATAATGATCAATGCGGTATTTTTCCAAACATTCCTCTAAGGCGATGCGGCGAGTCGAGGGGCTCCGCTCCCGACCCCGCGCCGGCGGGAAGCGCTCGCGTGTGAAATTATTATCATATAATACCCTGGCTTTGAGCGCACTGCGCTTATTCAAATACACAGAGCCTCACGCCGTCGTGCTCGGCTTACAGCCAGCTTCGCGTAGACATTCTTGAATATTTCGCACTGTGCCTTATACTAAAATTTGTCAAATATATTCACGTATAATGCGCGACTCTTGTCTTTCTAGATAAGCGAATGACAGAAAATGTTATTTAAATTCAAAGTGCCAATAATCTTGGCCGAACACCTTCATAATGTGGCGGGACAATGGGGGACGCGTGAGTTATCCCAGAAGATAAGACAATGTAGTGTCTAAGTTACAAATTAGTAGTTATATACTTTTTAGGGTTCCGTGTCTCAAAAGGTAAAAACGGAACCCTTATAGAATCACATTGTTGTCTGTTTGTCCATCTATCCAAACTATTTATCTTGAGATCGTTTGGAGGTATCCATCTGAAATTATTATCAGATATTTAGGTCTAGAGTCCCTTGAACTACAGGAAAAATTAAATATCTAAGTCAACGCCGCGAAATCAAAATCTATAGGGTACCTACTTCCTGTGGACCTATAGTTATGAAATTGAGACGTAAGAATTCTCACGAATTTATAGAATCACGAAGTGAGAATTTACAATATAAAAGGAAAAAAATCTGAATATTGAAAATTTGTAAGTATTTCATAGAAAAAAAATTATTACAAGCTTATATTTGCTATTTATTTCATACAAAATTAAAAAAAAATCTCGCAAGCATGTCATTATGAAATTTGGTAAGCGAGAATTTGCAATATAAATAAAAGAAAAATTAAAAAAATAGAAATTTATAATTGAGGCGCAGGGGCACAAGCTTGGGACAGATTGTGGAAAAGAGTGGGCCTCTCGAGGAAACAAAATATTTAATATTTTCATTTTTTCGCTCTGGCAACGAATCAAAGCGGGGCGTTGACTTCCGCCGCTCAACCCGGATTGCCTCCAGAATTTGTCGGAAAGTGGTGAACGAAGTGTTTTAATGGAAACAGAGTGCCTTAACACTAGATTCCTAATCTCCCTCTGCCTACTCAGCTGTGAGGAATATAGCGTCAAGAAAAAAACCGTAACCCTGACAACTAAGTGTTCAAAATGTCGGTTTTCAAAAAAAAAATTTCAGCTTTACGCTACAGCGTATACACTAGGATATGCGGCATACATCCCGCGTATAGCAAGGCATAAGGAACCTAGTGTTAAGACACTCCGCTGTCCATTTTTTGAAAAAAATGCGAAGCATTGCGTTCATTAAAAATGCTAAATTAATACGCGATTAATCCAGTTAAGATTTTCATTTTAAAAGAGAAAAAAATCATTTCATACAAAATGAGTAGATACATACGTCCGCAAACTTAAGCTTGTTAATTTTACAAATAGTAGGTTAAAACCTAGTCCCCGATGACCTACAATCCTGAAATTGGTACAGAACCCTTGGCTAAGCATATTCCAACTCGCACTTGGCAAGTTTTTTTACTAAATATATTTTTATATATAAACACGTAATATTGCTACTCTTTGAGAAATTCCTGTTTGGCTTATGTCAGGTGTTTGAATAAACCTAACTTACTAAAATAAAAGAGATATATTATATAACTACATCTCTGTATTGTTACTTTAAATACAATACAACAAAACTATTTGCGACACTAAGAACATTACACACCGAGTCTAATTAAAGTGGAAATTTAATTATAAATAATGTTGAACTTAAATAAACTTGTTAAAGTTGACCCCCCCGCGTGACTCGGACTAAACTTGGCAAGTGGAAGGTTCCAAGACGTAAAGTAAGCGTTATCTACAAGCGTATTTTGCTTTGGAATCTTTATGAGTTTCAAATGAGATCCGTCACGCGACGTTAACTCGGTATTGAAGTGATAAAGTGGTCGCTAATCTGTCCTATTCGGGTCACATTTAGTATATTTTATTAATCACAAAGCTTACAAATTACGCCACACTTCCTGCGCCGTGACACCGCTCAGTACCTATATGATAATTTTGTCGTTGCCTCGGTTGGACAATTTGGATGCCGTGACAGTCTTTGTAAGGGTTGTTTGTATACACTTAAATTGTATATTTCGGTCGCCAAGTATCCCTTTGTTGTATTCAAATTTTTATTCCGTCGGTATGCATGAATAGCACCTTCCGTAGATTTTCTACTTTTGCTGATAGAAACAGCGGTCGTTGAGATATGTAAACATTTTTTGTTATAGAATAAGATGCCGCAGTATTAAGGAGCCTTTACAAATTTTATATTTTAAGTTAAATTATAAAATACGTGTCTTTACCAATTTAAATTAATATGTAAATATTTAAAATCCTAATCTTTAATATAAGGGCACCTTCGTACGACCTTTGTTCGACACATTATATAGTGCATTTATTATTCTTATCGACAACGTTTTGTTTCCTGTATTTATGCTCGATTTTATTTTACATTTAATCGCAAAATTTACACTTTGAACGTGGGGTTCTCGACATGACGCTTTATGCAAAGCAGGTGCTACCTGATACGAAGACCGATCTCTATTATTCAAAAGGTTGTAAGTATATTTAAAGCGGTTGCGCAAATTTCGTTCGTTCTAATGTTTTGTATTTACTACGATGTCTCTTATTATACCTACTGCCTTGATAATTTATCTACAGTAAACATTCGATTTTAATAACACAAAGTATTCATTTTTTAATTTTTTTTATTTTACTTCTTAAGAAACTTAGGCTTATGTAATATGCATATTTTACATTATTTTTATTTACATATATATAACTTTATTACCTTTTATTGTCAAATGTAAAAAGTAAAGTAAAGTACCTCATTTAAAAAGTTAATTTAAAAAGACACGAAAACCGACTTCAAAAAGATGGAAATAATATTTTAATTTCTTCGAAAGAAAAGGTTGATAATTTCTTTTATGGGACAATGTGTACGCTTTTACAATAGGATCCCAGAAAACGTCCGAGAATGTTCTATATCACAATTTAAAAGAGTTGTGAAAAGACGTTTGTGTGTTAAAGGTTATTACCAAATTAATGATTATATAAATGATAACACGCCTTGGGAATGAAATGCTCGCTCCAGTCTATTTCAAAGTATCATTGTCAGAAACGCTGAAATGTGATTTTGTATAATTGATTTAAAAAAAAATAAGTCCCGCTGAGTTTCTTGCGCCGGTTCTTCTCAGGTCTGAGGCACTAATTTTAGTGAACTGGTGGTAAATTATTTGACGTTCAAAAAATGAAGCATGTAACTTTTTATTTTGAATAAAATTTTGACTTTGACTTTGACTTTAAATAACAATTAAAGAAAGTTATTGAATAATTATACTCATAGGTATACTTATTACTATGTAATATCCGTTTTTTAATTTGAATTAAGAAGGTTTAGTAAACAAATAGAAAAAGCACTCTTATTCTTTTGTATAATCTGCAGGTAACTTACCAGTTTGTGTACGTATAACCGAACCGATGGAAGCAGTAAGCTGTTGAACCAGAAATAGAGTTAGTGCAGCTTAATTTTAGTGTAGCTGTGACAATCAAATATATTAAGAATTAAGCTTCATCAACCAATTATTCGTTATAATAATCAATTAAAAAAATAGTAAAAATTACATTTGATATAATTTATAATTAAATACTATCTTTCTAAATAAAAAAATTACCGTTGCTTATTGCTTGACAGACAACGCACAGATGAAACTACGTGATTTAAAGAGTTGAAATTTGGCATGTAGGTAGGTTATAGAGTGTGAAAGAGCAGTAAAGAAGATTCTCGAAGTTCCTACGAGAGCATGAAAAACAAGACTAAATTATAAACCATAAAATTCACACAATTAAAGTCGCGAGTGACCACCAGTTATTAAGACAGAAACATACTAGGTGAAAAACGTTATGTCCCTTCCAACACTTTCCACAAAATCGAAACATGTTTAATCGCAAAGGGGTTTATACCGGTGTTAAAGTATAGTACTTTCCTTGTTTCACTGTTTTATAATATAGAAGACGATAATTCTCAATGATCGTGGTGGTGATAAGACACTACAGTACATATAACATTGTTGATAGCTACATAGATATCATTACTTATTATTATTTAAAGATAAAATGAAGTTCGCCCGCTTTGGGCAATTTATTGGGGTAAGTTATGGACGGCGCGCGGGCTGGAGCGGCTAATTTATTCGCCGTGCACATAAATTACTTGATTATGAATTCAACTCGGCTGAGTTCGTTTGTTGTTGTAGACAGCGCTTTTGTGTAACAAAACAAAGATATTTGATTTTATCCACTCTGTCTTCCCAGGACCATTAAGGAGTCTCTAATAAATTTCAACTGACTTATCCAGTTTTAAGTCATAATTTTATACGTTTTCTTTATTCATTATAATATATAATGTTTTTTTTTTTGTTTTGCTGCTATGTTACTCTTTAATGTGGATACTTTATCGCAAAAACAAAAAAAATACAATATCAGATAGATGAGATGTTACAATAGTAGGAAAAGCCGAAGCAATCTAATAAAAGGTACTTGTACGGATTATGTGGAACACTGAGGGTAGCGTGAAGTTGTTTTCCAGGCGGCGCTAACGTGCCGCAAGTCGCTGCAGCGCTGAATAATCGCAGATACCCATAAAAGATGTAATTTCAGATAACCCGAAACAGACGCGAACCGCCCCTTCCACCCGCCTCCCACTCCTCCCCCTCACCCTCGCTGCCTACTTTCTAATGACTAATTATTATGCTGTGCGTTGCGAGCTTTAACGTCAGTCGGCCTACGAGTAGGTACGTCCATACCTACGCCTGCTCTTGCCTCGACTTTGCGGTAGGTCATCAATCTACACAACGTAACATGACTGGTTTTCTTTATCGCTTATCCTTTTCAGGGTTTTGCGTGTCAAATAAACTTTTGTAATTCAAACTGTATGTACATATGTATACTCGTATACTTTAAATAATTAATGCAAATTACTTCCAATTTTAAACAGTCAAATTAGCTATTTCATTGTTAAATTTGAATTGATAAGAGTAATGTATTGAATTGAAAATGGTATTAGCGATGACATTCTCGAATAAAGGAAATGTACGCAGGTACACCCGCAGTGTTGTTTCCTTGTCGTTATCATTGGAAGCATTAGTCATTGCTGTCACATAGCATTTGTTCGATATTATTACGAATTCACCAACAACATCTTCCATTCGATTTGCGTCTTGACCAAATTATGCTTATATTTTTATTTTAAAAGCATTTTTTTAAATATTTATTTAAATATAAGTTTACAATATTAAACTGATATTATTTTTTATTGTATCTGTAGGCCACATGAAGAAGCTACATTAGCAGCCGGCGCCGCCGATGTCGCGATAGAGGGCGCCAGCGCGGCCGCCGATGGGTGATACTACGCATTACCATACTGTTCGCACCGCTCTCATTATCTGTGATTAACTATTTAACTTGTGTTTGTTACTCTAAAATTACGTTGCTAATAGTAAAGTGTTCATTGACATTTGCTTAAATATATGTCATTATTACAAACTAAAACAATATAAAGTTGTAAAATATTCATTGAGGCCGGTCGTGGCGCAGGGCACAAGCGTGCGACTGTAAATGCGACAGGTTGTGGGTTGGATTCCCATTGGAGGAAATAAAATATTTAATATTGTATTTTGTTGCTCCGGTAACGACACATAAGCGCGGCGTTGAGCTCCGCAACTCAACGTATGCCTTAACACTATTTTTTCAGGTTCCCTGTCTAGCTTGCAATGTGCGAGATACAGTGCAATCTTTTAAGTTTTAATTATTTGTGTTTTATATAATATATTATGAGTTAATAAACATAATGTATGGAATCAAATATATATCGAAGTATAATATTAGGAGTAATTCATCCCAAACGTACAAACAGTCTGAACACTAACGGCACCAACATATTGGCATATGTTCGTGACTAGTTTACGAGTGCTAGGACATTGCATATTAATTGGTGTTGCTATCGAGCTTCGCATCGTACGACCTAGCTTCCAGCATATATGTATAACTGAAAGTAGTACACCCTGTATTCTAAAATATATTCACACGCCCAATATTTGCATATATGACGTTATATATAGATATTTTATACGAAACATACGCAACTCTAACAATATGTTGTGTAGGAATATAACATTACAGAGAAATTTATTCATTTTGTTTGACGGTCGTAAAGGCTAAAAAATACCAATTCTCCATATTTTTCACTTTTATTAAAAATGTAAATTTAAAAAATCTTATTTCCAATCATAGGTAGATACTCCATCAAAATATATATATTATCTATTCTATCTATTATATAATTGTTAAAATAAATTAATTGACTTCATAGGGCCTATAAAATGACTGACTGACTGACCCTGACTTCAGCAGCATCTGACTGCATCTGTGAGTTTCTCTGGTATAATTAATTGAGGCAACAAAATCAACTTTCATCAAATTTACAATGCTAATAATAAAAGACAATGATCACTTCGTTAATATTTTTAGTCGTCTCTAAGATTAAAAGCTTTTTTTTTAAATTAAGGCCCTCGTAGCACAGTAGTACGTACAAGCGTGGGATTGTTAAGCGATGGTTGTGCATTCGGTCCCTACTCTGGGATATGAGTTCTTATTTATTAAAATCTTCATTTATTGACTCTGGCACCAAAGGCAATTCAGTTCCGCCGCTCAACACGCAAAGTCTCGAAATTTCATTGGAAATAGGAGAATGGAGTGTGCCCTCTGCCTATCCTGCTTTATGCGGGATACAGCGTGAAAATGATAAAAAAGAATAAATTCACAGTTTTACAATTTACGGTGTGTCCACTTAGTTCTGAGGTCATTATGTAGGTACACTAGCAACCCCCTGACGGTAGACTGAGCGCATTCTAATATGCAAATGTATTTAAATGCTGAGCCCTCTTCATTACGCTGGTATCGATCTTAGATATACAACTTGTAACCTGATAGGGACCCAAAGCCCAACAAATCTGATGCTACTAACAACTACCTACTATTCGCAAGTATTAGATAGTTTTAATTATGTACCTGAGCTTTATGTCTTGTCGTTATTTTTTTAATTGATATATTTTTTGTAATAATTATTAAATTTCTCATTACGTTGTAGAATGTTTAATCACTTATAAATATGGAACATCTGTTCACTTCTAACTTTAAAAAAATGTCTAATGTTTCATAATTATACAAAGCTTCACGCTTCATGCTGTATCCCGCATGCAGCAAGGTAGGCAGAGGCAGCCTAGTGGTAAGATACTCCGCTGCCCAGTTTTCGCCGATTTCTGGAAGCATTACGTGTGGGGTGGAAATCAACGCTGCACCTTCTCACACCTATCTATCATTTCCTCGAGTTTGAATCGAACCCATAACCTGACAAGCTAACAGTCAGACACCTGTGCCCCTGCACCGCGAATGGCCTCATTCTCCATTATACCCATTTTCCATTAATTGAATAAAATAAAATAAATAAAATCACTAGGTAAAATAAAACAAAACAAATTCTCCGCTACCTGTTTTATAACCGAACAGAACCGAGTCTTTAGTGATCGTTAGTATTCTGCAAACTAACTAGCTGCGGGCCCCAATCAGATTAATCTTAAATATTTATTGCACATAGTCCACTGGCAGACACAGTTGTGCTAAAATTAGTATGACGATGAGTACACCGATGGTGAAGAGGACGGTAAGTACCCTATCGGACGTGGGTGGGCTGTGTGGACTGATTAACTACTTAATGAATATTGATTTTCAAGCTTTCTTGTACAATAAACACACATTTCCCACACTGTTTTCATTTCTTAGAAAATAATTGTGCAATTTTTAATAAACATGCTGTGTATTGACAGTTTATATGGAGTTGCACATACATACTCACCTATATTTTATGTATTTTGAAGCACGATCTGAACTGTAAAAAAAATATATAACTTTGTTAGATTTTTTAAATAGCAATATTAATAGGCACCTTGTGAACCATATCCCATCTCCGTACTTCAGATATTATTATTAAGTCTAGTCTAGTTCATGGAAATTATGAAACTAATAAGGTTTTCCCCTTCCATATCGAGAATCGATTAGTATCCGGCTAATCCGTAACCTACAGCGAAGGAAAAAGGAACATAACTGCTCCACCTGTCGAATCTGATAAAAGTGTTTTATTTGAATTTCTTTGGCTTGCGATTCAAAAACAAGCATAAAGTCGGATTTGTGTCTTATTAAAATAAATTTATAGTTGGAGAATAGAGCCTGATTGACCTCGGTCACTGCAAGGATAACAGGCAACGCATGCAAATATGAGACGGAGTCGGCTGATAAATATGCCGTCTTCTACTGCTCTGCACAAGTTACAACAAGGGACTAATGGATATGTTGGGCTGACGAGACCGAGACGTAAATACCTTTATCTTTACTTAAAAACATTGCTTATTTTTAATATGATATACTCGTACATGTGATATTGTTGTGTTTGGTACCTTTGACTCAAGACGATCGTGTAAATAGATAATATTGTAATATTTTAGTAAACCTTATAGGGCAATCAATAGTCAAATGTGTGGGTTCTATAACAAGTTTTATCGGTATTGTGACTAAAAGAACAATGCACTTTAAATAAAATAGACATTAATTTTGTGCTCTGAACAAAATGTGTTGCAAGGTGCGCTTACGCACGTGCCCCCTGCCCGGGGCTACTCTACGTTTATAAGTTTCGAATTTAAATTTGTGTCATACTCTTAGATTAAATGCTTACTTATTGTATTGAAATTAGACTCTAAGACCTTCGCCCAAGGAAGATAATAAAAAAAATTATATTTAAAATAATATCACCTCGGGGTTAACGATTACCAGTGAGCGCGAGCACCACAGATGGTGGGATAAACCGACGTTTGTTTCCGCAGTGATATCTGAATTAAACGATATAAAGCGGTCGAAAGGTGTTCATTACTATGATTTATGCAAGATAATTTTTTATTGGCCTTTGTTTCACCAACTAATTTTATACAGAAAAAGAAACTAATTCCATTGCCACTCAACAAGCAATGCGTAAAGAATTCGGTGGAAAATGGGGAACGGAGTGTCTTAACTCTAGCTTCTCTGTCTACTCTTCTGTATGCCGTATACAGCAAGAAGCAAAAAAATTAAACTAATTTATAACCGATATGATTAGAAATTTAAAAGATGAACGCAGAAAAGTAAGGAAAATCGCATGAATCGCAAGCTATATAGCATCCGCGGCCGCGAAGGCGCCGTCCATCTCGCGGCGCGCTCTCACTGAGTACATTCCCGTGTTAGTTTTTACACCTATTATTTTATGTGTCGGCGAGTAAAGTTCGGTACGTGAGTTATAAACTCGCGCGCGCCTCTCTCGCCCCTACTTTATAGGTATTAACGACTTGTCCGAGAGTTTTCTTATAAATAAATTTGAAGGGTAACAAGGCTCGCTTTTGTCGGATTAGTGGAGTGGATCTTGTTTCACTTTGTTGCAGAACCTTTTCTATTTTTTTTTATATGGACGAAATTAATTGTCTTTTTTTTAATATGTTATAGCGTGTGCAGTGTCTATGGATATCGCGCTAGGATAATAAAGCAAAGTACTTTTCAAGGGTTTTAATTAAGAATGCATTATTACTTGATATAAATTTATTATTGTGGCCATCGAGCACAAGCGTGTGACTGTAAATGGGACGGTTGTGGGATCGATTTTCACTTGAGGAAATGAAATATCTAATATTTTAATTTGCACGTTCTGGTAACGAGGCAAAGTGCGGCATTGAGATCTGCCACTCAACACGTAATGCCTTAAGAATTCGGCTGAAAGTAAGGAACAAAAGTGTAATAATGGGAAAAGCAGTGTCTCAACACAAGGTACCATAGTTCCATTTACTTGTCCTGCCTGTTCTGTGTGGCGTGCGTACAGAGAGAAGCTTATTATTTATCTTTTAATATTATTTAAATATATACACGACTATATACTTTTCCTTATCACAAAAAAAACACCTTGAAAATCACAAGATCACGTGACATTAGGCCATAACAAATGAAGCAGACTATAAAAAAGACATATGAGAGTTAAGAGCTCTACCTTTGAAAGACCAGAGCAGTAAAGTAAATGCGATAGTAGCGGAGTCACCAAGACGTGCCGCCCGCGCCGCGCTCGTTAGCAAGGAGCGAAAAATAACTTCTAGTATCTTAATATAAGGAGTAAATTAACGACAAAGTTATGAACATTTCTAAAGGAGTAGCATGAATTTATTAAAACCGTGTGTATTGTTACTACAAAAGTAAATTTATGAGTGCACTCTCGAGGTTTCAAATATCTCTAATGGAGCAAGAGTGAGCCATTTCACATCTCCATCTTCCCCCACAATATGTGCATTATAACGTCGCCGCCCAAAATAGCCTCACATAAAAATAAAACAATGTGAAACCACTTAAAGCAAATAAAATACACGTCCACTTCAACTCGGTAAAATAAATTTATTAATAACGAAGACAATGAATGTCTGAAACAAGCGTTTCGCTTTTTGTATTTTTAATTGTCGTCCGCACGACAGCAAAGACGCATTAGAAGAACGAAAATAAACTTTGGATCATATTCGACACGCGTCGCGCCACCAGCTCCCCATCATCAGCGGTACTTCCCGCCTCATTGGGATATTATCCAACTTCATTCTGTGCTTTACACCACTCCACTTAATTCAGATAAAGGTCGTATGCAATAAAACAGCTATACCTAAAGTTATTACTCTGACTCATTATAAACCTTTAAAGAAATAATTATTCAATTGTAATTCCACAACGTGTCGCCAACTTATAGTAGAGAGTGCAGTTCTTAGATGATATCTTCGCCGTAATTAAAAATCTTGTCGTGACATTCAGAGCCGCGTCCCACCTCCGCACTCTTCTGCCTCCTTCAATATTCTTGGCGATTGAATCGCAATTAAATGTAACGAATCAAAGTACACTTTATTAAAGAGGTCTGATAGCTCAAAATAGAGAGTTCATTCGTCGCGCTACAGAATCGAACGTGCTCCCATCGAAATGCCAACCATTTTATTTATTCGCCTTAATTATGTATCTTGTCTTAATTTACGATTGGATCATACGATAATCTGAAACGTAATTTATTATTGATACTCAGGTAGGTATTCCATACATTTCCATAATAAGATTTAGAATTACCGGGAACGATGTCGAGCCGGCTGTAATGATCGAGGGTATTATCGACATTTATGCGTATTCTACAATCGAGTAAATCCATGGATAGCGGCACGACTACGACACGACACGCGAGACGTCGCCGGCGCGGCCGCGATGCGACGCGGTCCGATAGCGTGGACGCGTTTAATTTCGTTATGTGTCGCAGGCATGACGGTCGCCGTCGTGATACGGCCGCCGTCCGCAGATAGCCCTAATGAAAGTAATGGAGGTTTATTAACGTTATATCGATGAGTCTTTTTGTACGTACAAATTCATTTGCATATAGTAATAGATTGGGAACCAATGCAAAACGTGCCAGGAGAACAAAGAAAGCCACATTTGCTAATTACCGACGGTTTTGCTCTTGTCGTGCACACAGACGCCGGATCGTGAGCTCCCAAGATATGACGATAACACATTCATAAATAATTAGAGCGAAATTTTCTCATTTGTAAGACGGTAGTCATGATATTTGGTAGCAGAGTCCTCTGTTCTGAGAATGTTCAGATGTAGATAACTGGCATACGACACGCCTGTCCTCCTCTTATTTTGCGACGTATCAAGATGTGTTGAAAACAGTAATATCATACGCTAATAGATTATGTTCAAATAATTTTTTATATGCTATTACTAAGATACTTCGTAAAAAATAAAAATTTTAGAATAACTTAAAATAATACCATAAAACACATATAAAACGACACATACGTTTTAAATATTTGTACTGTCTTGTATTAATAAATTAAAGTTATATACTATATTGTACATATGTTAGAGTATATTACTATAACATAACTTTTCATCAATCCCTATGAATTCACAAAATTATTAAAGCTATAATAATTAATAAAAAAAAAACAGGACTATAAGAACGTTACTGCCATGAACTATGAACAGATTGTGGTTTCAGTCACGCCTGGGCCTCAATGTGGCTCACATTCCGCTTCCGCCTGATCCACGAACAATCGATATTGTTACCTTGAAAAAACGATGAATTGATAATAACCTGTGAATCTACAAAATTTATCAAATATATTTTTTGATTCACATTTTTTGTACCGGCACTGGTACAATAGATGATACGCATAAGTAGCTCCGGAATGACTAAAGCTGTTTAATTAAAATTTCAATTCTGCTATAAGCATTTGTGACGTATCAATAATTATGCAAAAGATAAATGATTAAAGTTAATTGGATGAAATCAGCCGACTCCATAGTTTTTGTCGTGTCACCGTTGGTAGATTAGAGTTCTTCGAGCGAAACCAATCGCAAAGGGTATTATCGTCTCCAGATATTGAATCAATTATTGTATTTTCTTGTAATTAATGAGATATAGTTGTTATATAGGTTTTAATTTGTATATAAAAACATGTTTAGGTCCAGTTAATGTTTTTTCAAGTTACAACGTGGACGGAATATACTTACTACAAAAAAATATGTTAAGTTTATTTATTAGGTACCATGGTTATTCATTATACTTTCTAGTGGATTTTACGTAGGTATATGCTACATGAATAAAGTAAAAAAAAAATGATAAATATCACTGACTAATTTCTTGGTCAGTTTCCAGTCAGGGAATCAATACAATAAACAAATAAGTAGTAAAGTATACTAACTTAAAATATTTCAAATTTTCTACCCATTTTTTGAATCTACATATAAATATAGATACAGAAAGTAAATGAAACATTTTTTACCGATAACTGAAAAAAAATAGTTGAATTAAAGAAAAAAGTAGTTATAGACTTCGTTCATACATTATTATGACATGCACAAAAGGCTACAAGCACCCAGCGGATGTATGTGTAATGTAATAAACACTACAATCTACATAAGTATGCTCAATTTTTTTTTCAACGCTATTTATCATTTGTTAAACGTTGCGATACGATATTAACATATATATTTTACAAGTAAAATGTTTTACTTTTTTGCACTCTTGTCTTTAATAGCCACTTCTTATACTGCATACCTATTTATATATACAATTACAATAATAGAGTACTAAATATATTATTCATGTAATTGCAACGACAGTGGCTATAAATAAAAATCAGCTTCACGCTGTATCCTGTACATAGCAGGATAGGCAGGAGTCACCTAGTGTCTAGACATTCCGTTCCTCACTTTCGGTCGCATTTTGGAGGCATTGCATGTTGAGTAGCGGAACTTAATGCCACGCTTTGTCTCGACATCAGAACGAAGAAATGGAAATATAAATTTAAATAAATATTTCATTTCCTCGAGTGGGGATCGATCCCATCAACCGTCGCGTTGCAGTCACACCCTCGTGCCTCTGGGCCATGACCGCCAAACGACGGACTAAATATGTTTGTAAATATCATAATTTACTTACCTAAGGAACTTGGTAGGTAAAATATTTAGTTATTCTATCATTATAAGTACAACAATAATAATAAGTATAGATTTCCTCAATGTAGAGAAATCAACTTTTTCCATAGCCTTGACAAAAACAATGTTGTTATAAAAACAAACAATTTCAAGCGCACAAATTAAAATTTCCGCTTGACGAAGGTGGTGGTAAATCAAGCATAAATATTATAAGGGAACAAGAACAAGCCTACAGAACGAAATATATTTTTGAATGTCACGCTTTATCCCGCATATAGCAAAATAGACAAAGAGAACTTAGTGTTAAGATACTCAGCTCTCCGCGTTTATCATCAAACCCACAACTATCCCGTTTACAGTCCTATGCCATCCCACTGCGCCACGATGGCCTCGAAAAATATATATTATTATCTATAAGTAAAGTATTTACATCGAAATAATTTACTTTTTTATGCATAGATAAAACAAAACATAATATATACAAATAAATTTTATAAATTGTCAATTATCACCATAAGAGTTTGTCTAATTACCATTATAGAATATCATGAATAAGTCCGAATATATACTTGAATGTAATATATCAGCTAAGTTGGCTGTAAGCATTTCATCCCCTTTTTGTTTTTGCGACATAAATAGTATAAAGAAGCAATAACTTATAGTTAATGTATGTCATTTATCGCTTAATATTTTATAATTTTTAATATAATATATTATAATGTTTAATAATAATGGTCGTTGAGATATTTTTTTTTTATTTATTTTATACACGCGTTATAATCTAGTGACTTTCTAATAATGAGGCCAGACGTGACGCAGTTCAGTTATTCAGTTGTGGGTTCGATTCCCACTCCCAAAATGAAATATATAATATTTTCGTTTCCTCGCGCTAGTAACGAGGCAAAGTGCGGCGTGAAGCTCCGCCACTCAACACACAATGCAGTATCCAGTATTCGTTGGAACGTGGGTAACGAAATTATCTTAACAGGGACGGCGTGTCTACGTGCCCAGGTTCCCTCTGCTTACTCTGATATGTGTGAGATACTGCTTCAAGCTTTATAACCTACACTGATAAGCTATTGTGGCGCAGAGGGAGAAGGTTTAACTGTAAACGTAATGGTTTTGGCTTCTAATCCCATATTCATGGCGTTGAATTATCCTTATTCCTCTTTTCTAGCAAGAATTGAAGTAAGTATAATAGTAAATTTATGTAGCATTTTACTATTTTACAGCATGCCGTTCAAATAAATGATTCTTTAATATAAAGCTAATTAACTATAGAAGTCAGAATTACCGATAAACTAGTCAAAATACTATGCACTTCACCATCTATTACTTTATATCACGTCACGTTGATTGAACAATGCACTTGCCCTGATTAGGGGAATGCTCTTTAAAGGCCTAAGTTCCATTAAAATAAATAAACAGCTATCCGAAACAATTTGAAGTGTTAAGTGACCATTGCCTATCAAAAATTACAAGATAACAGCTGACAATGCTGCTCTGGTGACTTATGAAGTGATTAAAAGAAGAAAGAAGTAGAGTCAGCATAAAAATGTGTTGTATGAAAGTCTGTGAATAAAGTAGTAACTTTTATCATCAATTCTTATTTGTATCACAAGCAAAACAAAGTGATGCGTCACATCTCCACGTATATTTTCATTATCTCATTTAACTAATGAGAAAATCTTTAAATTAATCTGTTAGCAGATAGTAAATATTTGATTAATTTAGAAAATAGTATTTTTATTATTAATTATTTAGCAACAAGGAATTTTCTCATTAAATAGTTATTTAAGACATTTTCTAAGACATCAAATTAAAAAATATATATTCTAAGGCATCAGTCTCAACACTCAATGATCTCTAAAAATATATTTTTCTGCTAAATATTTAAGAATAAATAACTCATTTATGTAAAACATACAAAAAAATCTTTTAACATTTCAACTATATTATTATGCACTATTTTAGAATTGACTGTACGAGAGCGGCTTTACGCACGCTCTATTACAGCGTCTGATAGCTACAATCAGGTAACAGCTCACTTGACATCTTTATGATGTTTCAAAAACCATTACTAACGACACCTTTTTAGTTACTCGCGATAGTAGAATGCAGTCTCCGGACAAAACGTTTCGGTCGTCGAATTATGAAGCTTTTAAGTTTGAAGAACTATATAGTGCTCTTTTTATAAATTCATCATAGTAAAAAGTTTTGTCTTTTGAATTTACGTGACAAAGTGAAACGATGGAGCGAAATGTACCTACAGCCACAGCTAAAAAAGCAAAATAATGTAAACAATATTCAATTTGGGCATCGTGGCGCAGTACGACGGCGTATGACTGTAATCGAAACGGTCGTGGGTTCCATTCTTTTCTTTCTTACTAAAGATTTTAAGATTGTAGGTATCTGATAGATTCGACACGAGACAATAAAAAAGCTATTGTGAAGTTTCACTTTACATGCGCAACTACGCTTATTAATTATTAATTCTCATTACTCTGGTCCTTTATATTTGAAATGTCAATGAGAATTAATGCAAGTTAGTTCTGTTCCATCGGCAAGCAGTTGAATAAATCATGTTCCGATGAGTTTTCTAGTTATCCATTAACATAATTAATTATTGATGGAACATATTACATATGTACATGAAACGTGAAAGGACGGTGGTTCTATCTAGACAGATTTTGCTTCAAATAGCGATTTTTACAATTCATAAAATATTAAAATTCTGCCTACTAATAATAAAGTATCATTACATTGACATATTGTTACCATTTTTTTTTAATTTAAAAACCGAGAGATCATTTTACAGTATTTACCTTATAATATTTCAGTTTTACACACTTGCTTTATTACAATATCCAAACTTCATATAGCATGTTAAGGCTTCACAAAAATAATCTATTAATAAGACTATTTTGGCAGAAAATAAATAGTGAAATGGAATCAATAAGATTGATTGTTTATGAGCAGCATCTACGAGTTATGCGAACATAAATCTCTGATGTTACGCCGGCTGCCTCGCTACTTTGCCCATTTCTGCGAGCCTCGCTACCGTGTTATAGCACATCAAACGCTCTGAGATACTGCCCGTACAGTTGAGGCTCGCTCATTACATTTAAAGTCCATTACCGGTGAAGTTGCAACAAGATGTATAAACTATCAAAGTTCAACGTGGTCGATATGTTTTGATAACTCCCTCGCTGTATCTGTTATGTGATCAAAATTTTATACTTTTCCTTATCAGGTCAATATTTTTCTAAATTTATAGTAATGAATAGGAACATTTTTTCAATAAAATCTATATTATTTGTAACTAATACCTCCATAGGTTTACTTTATAACTACTAAGCACATTTAATATGATTGAATTTATATTAATATAATTCAAATTAAGCAACTAAATCAACAACAAACCAATTACATATTCCAACGGAGTTAATACTTCATATTGCAGCATCGATAAATTATTAAATGCCCTAATAGATAAAATGATGCGTGCAGCGGATATCGGGCTGGGAAAAGCCGGAGGTTAGTTCGACAGATATGAGCGGAACAGCCGGTTATATTTTATCGGAAGTAACGGCGCCTAACATACGGCCAATTCCATAATGCCTCGCCGCCGCCCGCCCCCCGCCGCCCGCCTCGATGTGCCTCACTTATCAATTTGATATCTCGATCTGGTAAAATAATGCGCCATCGATGAATTTTCTATTGCTGATATCGTTATATGTTTTCTTTAAACGTACTGTAAATAAAGTTTTTGTAATAATTAGTCTTAATAAACTTCAGCTTTATATTTATGTGAAATATGTATTTAACAAATAGCTTAGAAGTACTCAGACTCTGTCTGATATTTTAATATTTTCATTACATCTGTTTTTGCTTCATAATAAAAAAAACCACTATAATAGTGTCTACGTTAATTATAGGTATATATCTATCCACCACATTTTGTAGGATAGGTAAAAGGGAAACCACAAAACAAAGCGGAACAAAGGCATCGCATATTATGTGGCGAAGCCAACCGTCGTACTTTGTATAACCAAGAAAAGAAAAATATTATAAAAAACATATTCCTCCGACTACAAATCGAACCCACACCACAGTGTTTACTCAAACATGTCAAACAAAAGTCAAATATGTTAATTAATCATTTTTAAACATATGTACATCATAATCAAAACACAATTTATCTCAAATTAAATTATAAATTGAAGCATTAACAGCAACAAATATTTTGACGTGACCCATGACGGAAGACGTCAACGTTGATATGGAATTGTAAAACACACGTCAAATAAGTCATCAGGCGTCAGTTAACTCAATTACATCGAGATCAACACGCGACTACCGGGCAAGATTAACGTGTTCACGACGCACACAAAAATCGAACTAAGAGCTATGGCTCTAACCTTCACATTTCAAGTCACAGCAAAGCTCTCGGTAATCCTTCTCCATAAATCATTTAATAACACAAATGTGCAGTCACATACTAAGCTATTCCTTCCGTTGTGAAGAACGACGCTGGTGGAAGGAAGCAAAAAATGATCTTAATACTATGTATTATAAAGTTGAAATTTATGTGTAATATTTTCATTTCATAAGCTATTAAGGAGAACGATAAGATAATTTCCTTTCCAAAATGTAACAAGTACCAACGACAAATCTATCGCTGCCGTAGAAAATGGCTGAGTCATTAGATGTGATTTTCATATATAACATATGAATGAAGTGAAAACAAATGGGTTATTCCCAGGTAGAGCGGAGGGTACCGTTGTCAACCCTTGACAGGGGGATAAATTGCGCGGATCATATTCACAACAAAAGCAATAGTTAAAATAAACATTTTAGCATACAGATAAAAAAGGATCTATAATAAATATAATTACTATTTTTTTAATTTAAAACTTTATATGTAATTTTAAATATATATATTAAACAAAAAACTATACATGACTCTATACGTTAACTAAGTATCAATTTAAAGCAATCCCAGAATCAAAAAGTTGAAACTTTATATTCCTTAAGAAATATACTAAAATATGAATAATATTATTCCAAAAGTTACAAGATATAATCTTTTATTCAATCATCGCTTATGACAGTATAAAATATCGCCTGCTAAGCATAACCGGAAAGTGATCATTAAACTGAGCTCATATAAAAATATTAATATGATGTCACTCCATACATTTCGATAGCGATTAGTGGCGCGTGTATCTAAAATAAAATTACAAAATATTTTTGAATCAACATTTGTGTTAGATAAATATAATCTTAACAAGAAGATATACGATTAAAAAGCAATTACATCTTAATTCAATTTACCTTATTTTATTAAAAGGAAGTTGATCTTTTAAAAGTGATGTAAATATACTAATATACCTTATAATATTATTTGTAAAATGTGATAAATCACTTACAAAGTGCTATTGTATTGTAGTACTGACATAAATAATGGGATCAAAAAATTACGTTACGCTTCACTGCACGCCTAAAGCCCAAAACTATAACAAAAAGGTACTCGTAATCAACGAGGTGATCTACTTCCCAATCGAAATATTAAATCTGGTAAAAAAGATAGTTAATAATTTTAAGTAACCAATGCTTTCATCGAGGCCGCGGCAGGTGCAGCGAGCATCGGCAACAAGAGCACGACGGTGACAAGCGACCAAAAAACTATAAAAACCGTCACACTGTACCTAAAAACAAATTATAGAAGAAGAAATAAACATTTATCACGGAAGTTGTTACAGTTGACTGTCCATACAGATCGTCCACTGTTTTAACTATAACAGATCGAACAACTTATTTACAATTGGTGCTATTTTTTTATGTATATTATTATAATATCAATTACAAGTTAGTTTAAAAACATCGGAAATTGAACGCTTAATTGATTCAATACTTCATAGTGACGTGACGTTCGTCTAACTAAAATTATACGGCGGCGATAATCGCGTAAACTTTGTTTTGTGTATTGTTAACGTGACCTTGGATTGCAATGAAAATTTAAAACTAATAGCTAAAAACATTATTGTCTTAACGTCGTCATTATTATCAATGGCTACAAGGAAGTCGATTTGGTTTCAAGGTGAACAATAGTTGCCGTCTGGGTTTAGTGTTGTTTTACTTGAAATAATCCGTAACGCTACCTAAAAAATTAATAATATTTTATAATTACTTTGCACAGTTCTTGTTAGGACTCTTCATACAGTTGCCACACACGCCATTAGACATGCCACGTATGAGGTACAGATACAGCGAGCTCACATTAAAAATTAATGTCAAACGAAAAGATGGGGCCACTCTGCAAAATTTATTTCACATCTCCACTCTACCAATGACAAGAAAACTGTTACGGTTTGCAACGGTCTGAGTGTAACATTAAAAATTCAAGTCGTCTTTCCCACTTGTGTGAGGGATTGCCGCATGCTCGCCTTTGGACAGCATTTATATTTTCTTTGATTTGTATGGTGTACATTCCATCAAGGAGAATTTTTGAATTTCTGATTTATCCTTAACCAAGTGTGACCACCCAATATATATGCTTTTCCTCAAAATCTTTCCGAAGAGAGGGACAACTAAGAGACAAATATTAAAGAATAGCTTAAATGACAACGCCGTACCGTAACTCTTAACTAATTAAACTTCCTTGAATAAAACGAACGATGTAACCTTTGTTGTATGAATATAATGCCGCTGACGAACTCGATATTTCCGTTTGATATTAACTGTATTATACTTTTGGTACAGTCGTAAACAAGTTATAAACCATATAATAATAAAACACAAATTGTTAACAGAAAAAACTAGGGTTAGGCACTAGTTCTATAACAGGCTAAGTATAGAATGTACTTATTCAGATTCAATTAACCTAGATTACGATCGTATTGAGTCGTAAAATGACACTAGGTCTGCATTACCTACCTTCTATGTTTAATAGTAACATTTTAACAACACCGCCGCTATTTTAGTACCTAATTATTATGTATCAAGTACGTTAACTAAGTAAATCGAATTCTATATTTTGTATATAGTTCTATTACAGCTAATTAAATATTTTACAATATAATTATAATTATAGTTGTTTTGACTTTAAAATCATTATTAACTTAGAAAAAATTTTGTATTAAAACATATATTTTTTATCAAAAAAGAAGTTTTTAAGTAAATTTATTAGTTCATATCAATATCAATTTTTGTCAATGTCGAAATAACTCGTTCGATGACATTGAATATGAAAAAAATATATAATACCTTAATATCAATAGGTATATTGAGTTATGATGGTGATGACTGTACTGTATTGAACAGGTATCAGCTACCAATGTCCGGTAGATGGTCACGGTACACTATCACGATTCATTACACTCGATGATACCACGTCACATCTTTTGAATAATTTCAACATGTTAATTTCAAGTAGAATTTAAAATAATACAAATGAAAAATGACATATTTATTCCTTAAATTTACAAATAGTATATGTATATTTTTAACAAACCTTCAAATGTCAAACGAAATAGATACTTTAGTCTTTAAATATTATTTAAAATTACAATAAATTAAATTTTATCGTCTTTAAATCATATATTTTTGTACTTTTATTGCTTTATTTTACATATAATATGTCTTATTTATGATAATCAACATCTTATAAACTTTAAAGTATCATATGAGTAACGTTTTAAATCATTTCTATAACATAAAATATTAACCGACCAAAGTAAACAGTTTTTTTCCGAACGACAAACATTAACTAAGTTGTTATTGAACTAGTTTTGGAAATTCTATTTTGCTCTGGATGATATAAGGGTTAGTTTCGGTTCGATGTTCGGGTAGGAGCTCAGACAGCAGGTCTGTAGTGTGCACGCGCCGATCAGTTGTTATTGACAAATCGAAGGACAAGCTGCGCACATGTCAGACTTGACGGTTTCCGTTTCATAAACTTTAATGGTGTGATTGACCCAGCTTTGTTTGTGTTAGACGAGTTCACAACTGCAGTCGGGACCATTTCGGTTAACTATTAATTGCTTAGCGGCAATTATCTCCTCCGTTGTTTTAAGAGAATTGTAAAAAGAACCCGGATCTACTTATATATCAAATATATAATATTTTCAGTTTCTTCGCTTTGGTGTCGAGGCAAAGTACGGCGTTGACTTCCGCCGTGTCCTGCAAGTGCAAAGCGAAGTGACTTTAAACTAGGCTCCTTCTGGTACTTGGGCGATACAGCGTAAAGCTGAACAAAAATATTAATTATTACATTAATTTCTACATAATATATAATTTCCCACAACTTCACTAAACAAAAAAAAATGGTAAGTATGTTAGCTAAATTTAATTAGAAGCACAGTTCAAGTCAACAGAGCCGACTCCACAATTATCAAGGCAACTTAATCAGAGGATCACATCTCTTAATATACGACCATCCGACGAGTGAGATCTGACACGAAATTCCCTAAAAATAATATTTAAAATGGTAATGGGCCCCCGACTTCATAAATTGCCGCGCCATATGTCCCCGTGCGCTACACCTACTGTGTACATAAATATGTCATGTTTTGAGGAGAAAGCCGCTTTATTATTAAGTTTACTGTGATTGTTGATCTCTAAATAGAGATCTTTGAAGCAATTATTATTATTAGCTTGCCTAAAAAACTTGTTTAGTTAAATTTTATGGTCTGTTTAAGTATGTGGTTATAATTTGAATGGTTATATTTCGATTACTATAAATATAGTCAACGTTACTAACCTTGTATATTATATATTTTCTTAGAAATAATATCAAATGAAAATATCATAGTTAATTTTGACGTCGTTTATTAAAAAATATATATTTAATGCAGTTTGGATATGATTATACTGTGCTGTGTACGACGATTATGATTTCAAATTGTAATATAAGAAATGTTTGTCATTTTTAAGGAGTATTCCTTCTTTCTTCTTCTTTATTCGCCTTCTACCGGGATGATAGAAATATTGTAAAAACAAGTCGATTTTAGGTACAGACAAAGTTATACTTTAAACGATATAATTAGCCTTTACGTAGATAAGCATGTCAATAGAAAAATGTTTTTGCCTTCTTCCATGTCACGTAAAGAATATGGAGCAAAAAAAATTCAGTTCATGTTTTATTCAAAATTTCTTGAAATTTTGAAATGGCTAATTTTTGTGTTCAACTTCATGGTTTCTCCCTCTTAACAACGTAGAAATAATTTAATTAAAGTCAATACGCACGTTCGACACCTTGTTTACTTGCTAATTCTCTACGGGTGTCAGGTACAGCTAGAGAGGTAGAGATACCAGAGGAGCTTACAGGAGGAGATAGACGCGCTTTTTGAAAGTACCCAGATCGAATCGACCTGGAAACACTGCCGCAGGAAGTACCTACGAAATCGCACAGTAATGGAGTGCCACGGATCCAGATGATGTGGATGGTGGAGTTTATGACGTTCTGTGCGGTTAGAAAATTTAGCGGTAGGTCCAATTCTCCAGAACACTTCTCAAGATAAATGCGGTAGAGAACGCACAGCAAGCACACATTTGTACGCAAAGCTAATGAATCAAGACTTTCACAGATCATTGGGTCCACAAAGATTTGAACGGCTCTATTTTGTATGCTATCAAATGGGTCAAGCTGATACTGGGACCTGGTGCACTCCAGTATCAGCTTAAGTATATAAGGCCGAACTCAGGCCCTATACATGGCCAATCGGTGTTTTGGCGTGAAGTTTTTAACGTTATACTGTGCCCTACAAGAACAATAGGGAAAATGATAATAATTCACTGACCCGAGAATTGAACCCACAACCGTCACTCTTACAGCCAGTCACTGTCCCACTACGCCGTACCGGTCTCGTAAATATCTTTTCCTATAATATATTTTTATATGTGTACCAACAGAAAAATCGATGATAAACCACAGTGTTCTTTGATATGGGCTACAGTGACCTTGTATGTTTCATATATTTGTAATTTTGATTACCAAATCAAAAGAATGTATTTAACTTATAATTATATTAGGAAAATACCTAATCAGATTAAGTTTTTTTTTTTTTTTATGGAAAAGGACAAGGCAAACGAGCGTTCGGGTCACCTGATGGTAAGTGATTACCGCCGCCCACGGTCCCGTGCAACACCAGAGGAGCTACAGGTGCGTTGCCGGCCTTTAAGGTGGAGATAGACGCGCTTTTTGAAGGTACCCATGTCATATCGACCTGGAAACACTGCCGCAGGTAGGCCATTCCACAGATCCGTGGTGCGTGGAAGGAAGTTCCTACGAAACCGCACAGTAGTGGATTGCCACGTATCCAGGTGGTGTGGATGATATTTCAGCTTATGCCGTACTGTGCGGTTAGAAAATTCGGCGGCAGGTAACAGGTCAAACAGTTCTTCAGAACACTCCCCATGATAAATGCGATAGAGAACGCACAGCGAGGAAACGTCTCTACGCAATAATAATAATTTAATAATTAGTGTTTTATAGTATAAATATTTATAATTAAACAAAATATTTATAATTAAACAGTCTTGGTGCATGGACACAAGTTTGTGACTGTAAACACGACTGGTTGTGGGTTCGATTCCACTCGAGGAACATAGAAAATTCAAGTTTATATTTTAATTTCTTCGCTCTGGTGTTGAAATAAAGCACGTCGTCGAGTTCCGCCATGCCATATGCGGGATACAGCGTGAAACTGACTTTTATTTATAATTAAAGAATGTATTTCTATGTTACATAAAATTATGATATCTTTATCCAGTACACAAAGGAGACGTAGAAAAATAAAATAAATTTCACAAACAAAATAATAATTTGCTCTACATTAAAGCTACGTATTTTACTTAAGAGAGCCGATTCAAGGGCCCCATCTATGACCAAAGAAAACAATAAATCCTAATGACAGCGCGCCCTTTGGGCACCCTCGGAAGTCCGCTATTTTGAACTATAAATAAATGTGTAGATGGATTGATAAATATAAATATTAGGGGCGAAATGAAGAAAAACAATGTTTATGAAACTGGTGTCGTTCGCTTCATAACAGTGAGTTACGACTTCCGACGCCTGCAAACATATGGGCTCTGTGCGGAATAGCAATTTTTTCTAGCACCACATTGTAGTGGTCTTACTTTACAATCACGCATACCACAATTCAATTGAAAGTGATAAAACCAATAAAATCTAACCTAAGCTTAACCGATGCTTATTTCTCTATTTATTTTATGCATTAACTGTATTTTGTGTCTTAGGCAAAAAATATTAAGGATTCTCTTCTCTAATTTTAACTTCCTGATCATTTAATCACAATTTGTTCTTGGGTACTGGCACTTTTCTATATAACATTTAAGATATATCGGAACATATATAAAATGTCACACTGTGTCTATCACAATTCTGAAAAACTCTTATAATATGAATATACATTTACATATATTTCACCGAATAAAATTTGAACCTGTAACAATTGCATACTGTTAAATACATCCTAAATGTATTACAATGGTGTTATATTAGCCGAAAAAACAAAAATACAATTTACGTTCAAAATAAATACAAAATTAAGAATCAACCAAAAAAAAGACTTAAAACGGCCAGCAGACGGTGAAATCGTCAGCGAGTGTCAAACAAGGTTCATCGGTGATAAATTTTGTGAATATAATAAGATCAACAGGAGCGGGCATGCGTAGACGCGGGCCGCCGCGACAGACGGGACGTTAGTCACGGCGTCTATACTTAGCCGATTGCATTGTCTTCTGAAATATCTATTAGCGATTATTGACAAGGCATCGGCACGCGAATCCTCCTCACGGTAGGTGCGGTGGGTGCGGGAGCGACGAACTGCTATAAATATATTTTATGTGCGATCACACCGCTATAGGCGGAGTAGTGTGTGATGGACGGTCATGTTCAGCAGAACAGAGAAGTGCGCTTCGAATTATTTTTTCGGCTTCAGAAGAATCAGAATTGTTAGTTTGTCCCTTATACATTAAATGTTTTTTTTTTATTTACATTATGATATCAGTTTTATAGGTTCCATTTGCAAAATGTCATAAAACTATTTCAAATTCAAGTTAATAAATTTTTTTTAGAAATATTTCTTAATAGAAGATTAAATGTATTAATTAATGCGCTCTACCAGTACAGAAGGTACACGTACAAACGTCAATGCGCAATATAAATCCGTACCTATAGCATTTATAACGAACATGATTGCATTAACAGTCCTAACAAATTAATGAATTCACGTCAAAATTGCAAACTGAAAGTACAAATTGATACAATTCGACAATTGATTACAATATGCACACAAAGCGCTATCGCGTCCACAAACATGGTAGAGCAGCGACCGGCGAGCAGCGCCCGCCCGGCCGCCCGCCCGGCAGCCCGCCCGGCAGCCCGCCCGCCGTCGGTCCGCCGTCGGCCGACGATTCATATCGAGCGACAGCAGCTTTTCATTTTGTATGTTAAATTAAATTTCCATGAAACAAGATTGAATTTTTCGCAATCAGCACAAGCGGAGCTTGTCGAAACGAACTTACGTAATACTGCATCTACGTACGAGTATGTACGTGTAACGTGCGACATTCTACGCATTCACAAATGCATTTTAATTTAGCTCAAAGCTACATTAAAATGACTATAGCTTATATAGCTTATTTTGTATAATAACCTAAATAAATGAACCTAGTTTCAAAATTAGTATTCATATATAGTTTAGATATGGGCGTGAACAAACATTATTCAGTAGTAATAGTACACAACGATAGCGCGACCACGGCAGAGCGGCACGGCGGCTGCAAGCTAGCATCGGCTTAGCTAATTTACAATTTAATTATCAGTCCGGATGATACATCGTTAGTGCGCGCCAAACCGAGTTTATGCGACTAATCAATTGTTTGACGCGGCCGCTGCAATCACACGCCGCACCCGCACCCGCCTCCGCCTCCGCCACCACCTCCGCCACCGCTTCCGCCCGTAACTTTGGTCCCGCGAATCATTGAAATTGAAATAATTTATGGTCATGGATTTTATTAAAACACATTTTTAGATTTATTTAAAATGAACAATAGGACATTAACAAAATAAATAAGAAGAGAAATATGTATATAAATGCTTCTAGTAAGCAATATATCTAATAAGCCAAAAATCTAATAAAGTTCCCTTTACAAGCAACGTACTAATGCATTGTGATACTAACGCTATTCAATCGAAAAACGACACTTACGTCTCGACTGTCGATTAAATATAGCTTCAGATTCCATCAAACGGACGACTTGATCGAAGCCGCGGCGCTATGGATTTATGCGTTAAATATTCGACAGGTGCCAAGTGTGTCGATAGTAGAGTTCGATGACTAACAATGCCCCAAATGATATTCAAATGTCAAATAATTTGAGCATCTGCCTCGCACCCAGTACGGATGCGGCGTGACGCTTCACGCTTGGCAGCTATTACACAATTGTATGCGTTACCGCAACCGACGTAAGGTGATCAGGTGGTGACCCTATCACATCCATAATATATAATTTTATCTATTATGACGTAGTGAGTAAATTCTTATAAGAACATATTCCATTTAATTGAATCATATAAAAGTAATTGGTAAATTCTAATAGAAGTTTGTTGTGATTAACATTCATAGTAGTTTTTATTAAAATAAATAATTATTAAAATTTTTATTTTTTTTAATTAGAAAGAGTGCACAGAAGATGCATATGTAACAGATAAACGTTATTTTAAAGCTCTTGTATTTATTTTGACGTGATTTTTCACAATTTTTGGAATAGACAGAAACTACCTAGCGAAATATTATTGACATTTTCGGCGTTTGCTCAAAACAAAGGCACTGTGTTTACTAACGAAATGTAAAGGCCACAATATCTGTAACAAGACTGACAATTTTTTTTTTAATTGCACACATTTGACATACCGTGATTGGAATTGCTGGAATGTGAACCCATCATCAACTTGAAACTCAACCATGAACTGCGCCACGAAGGCCGAAAATACGAGAAAAATATAGCTTTTGACAACGTTAAAAGAGAAAATTGGAGTCAGCCGTAATATTAACGTTCACAATTCGCTAATCCCGCACCGCTACCGTTACATAAGACAGCTGAGTTGAATATAAATGTAAAACACAATAAATTTCATGCCCCGTAGGAAATGAATATTCATCACGAAATCGCCATGCATATTCTCTTTTGCTTCAGAATATCGTGTTCTCTACAAGCATATAGATATTGGCTAGAAAATAAACCTTATGTCGTTCGGTCGTAGGCAAAAATCGCTTGAAAAGCATAGAACACTAAAGTGCGGGTCGGCGCCTCAACGAGTTAGCTCTCGTAAATTTCAACATATAGTAAAGTGATTTACGAATAATTGTTGTGTTGGCGTATAACTAGAGAAATCTTTCCGCTGTTTGCCGTCGGTTAATTTATATTATATGAGGCTTAGGTAATTCGCGGGCCGCGAGTAATTGGTCTATAGAACAATGGCTTTTGTCATACTCTTATCTCTCGTGGAACGTTTGTCTCTCTTCAAAGCCCGTCTAAAGAACATTCGCATGACATTCATTATGAGTCGTTGTTGAGGATTTACTAACAATCGTGCATTAGTTATTGTATATGGGGTGACTGTACAATAAGTTATAGAGCGTGTGGGCTACTTAGAGGAAAACGAAATATCACACGAAATGGAGCTACATATACGAATTATAGTATTATACTTGTTTTTAATAGAGTATTGCTTTCGATTTTCGTTCATTATAATAATTAAATATACATAATAAATATCACATAATATCGAATTAGAGGAGTCCTATGTCCAGCAGTGGACGGATGAGACAAGGTGCGTTAGGCTCTAATCGAAACATGTGTTTATCGTAACGTGCGAATCGGCCTGAAGCGAATTTAGTTTTCGCACAATGCAATTTGAGTGCACATTACACAACGAACGAGCTACGAACGCTTTTTATTGCGGCATCGTGAGATCTTATCTTGGAACTGCCACTTCCAGCAGGCAAATTTCAGAATCCCCACAGAACTACCCCAATTTTGCACTTTAACACGTACAGCCGACGGACTGTTGTCGGCCGACGGCTGTCCAGCGGCAGTAGTGTGCGCCTGGACTCAAACGTCAAATACACACGCACCCTATCGTACATGTTTAAAGAATTCAACATAAAATCGGCAATAAAATTGAAAACATTTTGTTACGTTTTAAATAAGTTTCGCGCGGCGGACTGCGCTCGTCAAACAACTTTGATCTCTGTTCTCCATTCGAAATGAACAAATTCGTACGCCCGTTTTAATACTGAAATTATTTCTGGATCGATAAGAAGCGTTAATTTTACGAGCCAGTGATAATTTGCTAACTTCCGACAGAACATCGCCCTAGTTGAGTCGTTCCAAACACTTGCCACATAAAATTATTCACCTACCTATTTACAAAGGAAAAGGGCAATGTGAGATTTTTACAATAAGAAGTCATTAAGAAGTCTATATATATTTATTATGGACCTTGAGTAAATAAGAAATAATTAAAAATACATTCTCAAAAAGTATCAGAATATAAAACGTCTGGAAAATTGATGTTGAGAAATTTATTTATTAAATATAAAAGGTAAAACTATCAACAATAGAAAATGGAAATATTTAAGTGAACATATTTATGTATATGTATGTAGGTAATAAAGAAACAATGCAAATCTTTTCTTAGTGATGTCAATGTCATTAAAAGAATGATAAATTTTGATCTTTTAAAAAAATATGCAATATAACATAAGCTACTATTGCAATGTAAATAAAAAGAAATATATCTCTATTTGAGCAGTCTATGCGATACTTATGAATATATTAATTAAAAAAGAAATAATAATTTAATTACAGCCAATAGTGTTATCGGTAATTGTCATCATTAGCATCTAAACGACAAGTATGGTGGCTACAAATACATACAACAAACAATAAGTGTCTTAATTCTGGTAAATATACATGTAATATATATTTTAATTTATAAAGAAAAACAAAAATGTGTTTAAAAAACCATTACTTACTATGTATATTACACATAATGTCATATAAGGACAACGCCTTCATTTTGCTCATTTTGCCTCAATTTGATTATGTATACATTTCTAAAGTGATATTATTAGAATATAAGTTTTTTTAATCGAATACAAGAAAAGCACCCAAAAAAGAATCTAAGATATTATCTTCCACTTCTCATGGAGGCCAAGGCACTCATCAAAATTATTACAATTACGTTTCTTATAGTATCGATATTGTATGGTCCCGAGCAGGTCGTAATGGATCATTTTGTTGTCCAAATTGAAATACAGGAATTTGTAATCGCTTTAAGTACGACACGAATCGAATTTTAGCGGCTTCTTTAGCACAACGGTGGTCGTACGTATGCGCTTTTTGAGCTACATAATATGTTTTTGTCATTTTAATTTTTTTGTTTTTAGTATCTTGCACAACAACATACATATGTAAAACGAGTAACTTGCCATATTTTGCTTTAATTAGTTTTATTTAAAATTAATGTCTGCCTGCTTACTGATATTGGAAAAGTAATTTTAATCTGTCTTTATATGTATTTTTAATATATACACACACAATTTTAAGCTTAAATGGCCATCATAAATAACAGCTAATATAAAGCATAAAGGCAAATCTTCAATAAATTATGGAGAACCTACCTACCTATAGTTACATGGACCCGGTCCACATACAAGTCCAGCCGTGAGGTACACACGATACGACAGATTTGCGAGCTTAAGCTTACCTTAGGTGCTTAGCATGGACTTAGGTCTCCGTATGCAGGTCTGTCCTGTACCTCTGTCACGTAAATGCATACTGAAACAGTAATAATATACTGAGTAGTATCTACTAATAGCTGGCAATCATATTCCTTCAAAATATTTCTAAGATTACCGATGATTTATTTTAGCTCCGATTACAAAATATAATACCAATTAATATTTTCATAAAAGCTAATTTAAAGCAAATACAAAACAAAGAACGATCTCATAAGCGTTGGACACATTATATACCTATATTATTCTTCACACGCCTAAAATTAAATCAATATACAAAAAGCAATGAAAAATATGAAATAACGTATAGAATCATAATGTGGTTCTCACAATTCCGTTGGTGCACTGCCAACAATACCCAATTATAGCGCTCGATGCTTTTTTATTAATTACATTTCTCGAGCTTTCGAGGCCTTTGTATTTTAATTTAGATAAAATTCACAGGTTTCTTAGAAAAGAGCGGCCACAGCATCGGGACGTTACGGTTCTACCAAATGAATGACTTTATCTTGTCGTGTGTTACGAATACAGATACTGTAATGAATATGTACGCGGTAATAAAAGGTTTTTGTGAATGTTTTACGCGAGCAAATAGGCGTATCGGGAATGGTAGTTATCAAATTAAGATGCGGAGGCAACTGAGCATTGCACTGGCAAGTGGTGGAGGTGATTGCGCAAGCAGCCTTGTAATTGTTTCTTTTTATAACATATTATGAACTATTTGTAACCATTTGTAGTTGTATCGTAGATAATTAATTTTTTTTTGTCTGTTTTTAATATAAGTTAGTCTCGTCAGTTTCTATTTTCTACACACGATTATGAAGTGAATGTGGACCATCAATCGCATGGAATTTTTATTTTATCTTATTTCAATCCTTATTAAATATATAATTTAGGACTAAAACTTAAAACGGTTCTTCACGAAACGCTTAATAATTTAGTAATTATTTATACCTATGTCGATACTGATATAAAACAGTGTTAAACTTACGTCTCTGTGTATGTAAATATAAAAGATATATTAATTTTGATAAATCATAGAAGAATGTTCTCATATAAAAGCACCTACATATATCTTAGGGTTGTACACCACTGCGACTGGAATTATTATAAAACTTGTTATTTTTAAAATACACATTTGTCTGTTATATATAAAATAAATATTTGTCTGTTTGTCAGTGCTGTAACTAGTAGATAGCCATCGTCATCTCTGTGAACACAGACTACTAATTCAGCTTATTCTCAATTTATTCTACATGTTGTATCACTCAACTGTAACTGGGTAGGTAAAGGGAGCCTAGTGCTAAGAAACTGCGCTCTTTCTTTCCGCTGAATTCTGGAAGCATTGCGTGTTGAGTGGCGAAACTCAACGCCGCGCTTTGCTTTGACACAAGAGGTGAAAAATGATAATATGAAATATTTCATTTTTTCCAGTTGGCATCGAACCCACAATCTGTCGCTTTTGCAGTCTCACGCTTGCACCACGACTGGCCTCAAAGTTTATTGTTTTTTTTAATACGTACCTACTATACCTTTATTATATTCCGTCAACGTTGCCGAATTAATATGTAGATACAAAAGTAAACAATTAATAAAAAATATTCTAATATAACTTTAAATTTAAAATATACAATAGGCATCCGTATAGTTGTAAATGGGTTTTTCATTGTTCTATATGGAAGAGTGGCCTAAAGGGGTTTGGAGGCGAACGCAAGCGGGGCTGGCGTTGAGCCAACAAGGTGAATGCCACGAGAGCCACGCAACCCACTTTCAACACGCGGAAATATCGTTTGTCCTTCGATCAATCTCTTATATGACTGTAAATCTATGTGCTATATTATTTTTCATCTTCTTAATACTTCTTGGGTATTTTTCTTGATGCAAATACTTAAAATTGCACAATTAGGTAATAATAGTCGATATAGTCAGCTTTACGCTGTATCCTGTACACAGCAGAGTAGGTAGAGGGAACTTAGTGTTAAGACACTCCGTTCCTCACGTTCCGTCGATATAGTCTACATTTACAAGAATTAATATCGATATTCTAATAAGAATTTGTGGGAAGTCCTCATTGGTTCGCCTTTTCTTATAAATAACAAAGCTTAAAGTAAACAATATAAATTATGCTAATATAGTTATGGTACAGATGAACCAGCTGAAATGCAAATTGATATAATGCAGGAAACGTCTGAGTGGATCTCACAGCGGGCGCCTACAGCCGCCTATAGGTATCGCATGAGTAGCATAAGTTCGTTTACATACGACGGACTGCCGTATTTGCATCCCAAATGTCCGATGCGACCGCTCGTTGGGCCGACTTATCTCTCTTCCAGGCGAAATATTACATTTTGTGCAACGCCACTCGCAGCGTGCATATCTGAATGTCAATAAAGGCATAAAAAGGCCAGCGGAGGCGTTCCCGCGCAGTCGAGGCGGATGTGCTGCCCGCCAATGGGCGAGGCGAGCGAGGCATATTCATAACGATATTACCGCCGCCGTTGCTGCGGCGTCATCATAATTCATATATAATAACCCTTCCGACGTCGCCGCGGCCCGCTCTCGTGCGCGCCGCACGCCGCGCGCCGCCCTGCGTCTCGTTCGCGCGCCGCGAGACTCCGCGGGCGCAACAGAGACGCTCTCCGACACCCACTTGGTCATAATTCATAATTTTATATCTTAAAACGCGGTAAGCCGTTCCCACATCGAAGATCTCTTTATGTTCGTAATCTAATTTAGGCGGTGTGTTTACAACTAAATACACGGTAGGTAGGTAGTCTGTTATGTAGTCTTGTAATATTTGTTAGAATAACAGAATAGAGATAATGTTTATTTGAAATATAAGAAACAGAGCCCGTTGGGTATGTAGAGACGATGACAGCTATTTGTAATTGGAATATGACGGGACGCGTGCGCGTGCGCTCGAGGCGTCTCATTCGTCAGCTTATAAATAGAACTCGGCGTCTGCGCCGTGACGACTCACGCCATTAATTTATATGAAATAACTGTCGGCAGTCGGAGAAATAAGTTCAATCGAGAACGGCCTTCTAAACGATAATATTTATGTTTTACGAAGTGGCAGACAAGTCCGACTCGTGTGTTGACGTATGTACATCAGAAACTTACATATTTATTTACTCCGCCGGCCGAGAAAGATTCATTAATTCCTTTTGGTTGAAACATTTAGTATCTATGTAAACCTAAATGCACTTACTATCATTGGACAACTGAATTTGTTTTTGATTTGGTTAAAAAACCAAAACAAACCACTAGATATTCCGAGACACATCGTTTCACAAAACAAAAAGATAATCTTTAAAAAAGTCATTACTCTTATGAATTACTCTTTATAAGCCTCATCAAGTGCTCCCTCACGGTTTCCACACATATTTACAAGTGTAATAAAATTCCAAAAATATAGAATTGAGACATTATGATCCTCACGAAGTACGCAAAAGACAAGTGAGGCATAAATTCGTTAGCGCGCATGTAATCGTCACAAATATACCAACAATATTTTACGGCATTAAATTTTAAAGTTGACACAAGAAAGAACATCTTATAAAGCCATAATTTAGCTTCATTTTAAATGATTCCCTTCTCGAGTGTGTGTCATATGTACTTATACATATTTGCGTATTTATAATGAACATGAACATGCGCACATAATAAACTGTCATATGTTATTGCTACTAGGTAGTAGGTACATACAGTTTCTTTAAAAGTAAATTTAATTTATGTTTTCCACTTCGCCTTCGCTGTATCCTGCATGTAACAGAGTAAGCAAAGGGAACCTAGTGGTAAGACACTCTGCCCCCACTTGCGAATTCTGGAGGCCATGTGTAATAATATGTCGCGCTTTGCCTCAACACCGATCGAAGGAATGAAAATATTTCATTTCCTCGAGCAGGAATCGAACCCACAACCCACAGTCACAAGCTTGTGCTCCTGCGCCAAGACTGGTCTCAATTTAAATCAATAACTTATTAAAATACTCTTTACAAGATACTGAATAGGTATGTCAAACATTACACGATATAAAAACAATGTACACAAATTCATTAAGCACACGATCCAATGACGGTTCACTAAGAACGATAACCGATATCAATCTAATGGACTCTTAAGCTACCCGAAGTGAACTCGAATCAAATCTAAAGATATTTAAACACATCGCCCTCGCGCTGCTCTCTCTCTCCATAAATAAAATAAATAAATAGAAATATTTTCACGTAAACGAGTAACTCGAAAGCGTTCATTTACATTTGTGAATGTAATAAATGGGGCATATTCTAAATACAAAATTAATTTAAACTTGAAATAGATCGTGTTTTGTTTGAATATATCTACACTCGTTCGATTAGAACAGAAACAGACCTAAATACTTTACAAATAAATATATTCGTCATCTGTAGGTACTTTTTATTTATAAAATGGTAAACTGCTTACGAATAAAAACTTCATAGCATAATTCTTTCTCAATGTTAACAGACCAAATTCTAAATAGACGTCAAAATCGACTTAATAAATTATTCGTGTGTGTTTTTTTATTTTTGCTTACTGATGTATAGGTATATTGTGATACTGTTATCAAACTAGACTCTCTATTCTATGTTAACAACAACAATTTTCAATACAAACGCAGTCATGGCGCAGGGGCACAAATTGTAAGCACGACAGGTTGTGGGATCGACTCCCTTTCAAGGAAATGAAATTACCAATAAAGTTAAAGCTAATTTAAATTATATTATTATTTTGTCGCGATAAGCGAATAATACATAGCACAAATATTATACATACTACAAATATTATACATATATCAAACGAAAGGGTTGTCACACCTGCATATAATTCTTTCCCATACCCTTTTACAGATTTACGGCTACGTATTGAGCCAACAAATAAGATCATCCAAAAATGCATCTAAAAAATATAATAAGAGCAACACAAAAAGCCCAGCAAGACACGTCTACGTCGGCTGCGCACCATTGGCTGTGCGAACAAAGAAATATTGCCGCGCATTATATCTGCTCTCCAAAGTTAAATTATTTAACTTTCTGGATTGATATACTACCCACTGTTATTTACAATCACTCGATAAGTCGATAAATATTATGGATCTAAGGAAAATAAGACATATGTATAATGAATCAAAATAAAATCAGCTTCACGCTGTATCCCGCATATAGCAGGTTTGGAATTTTTCGAGGCATTGTGTGTTGAGTGGCGGCACTCAACGCTGTGCTTTTGCCTTGATGCCATAGCGAAGAAAATGAAAATATTAATATACAATAATATTAATTCATTTCCTCGAGTGGAAATCGAACCAAACCATCGCGTTATAATCTCAGCCTTGTGCCCCTGCGTCACGACGGCCTCGTTATGTATAATAAATGCAAAAATATCAGGTTAAAAGCATATTTCACTTTAGAACTTGGCAAAAACGAACGATATCTATCATATCGATCGTCGATCTTCACTTGTTGGCCCTAGCGTAGTTTATAATATATTTTAGTGCACCATAAACAAACATAGCAAGAGTTTACAGCTCCTGACGGTCTCGACGCACATTCGAACCATTGTGCCCTCTTATAATTTTTATTAGGGGCAATCCGTCCGGCTTGATTTACTTCTTCCCGAACTGATGGATCTTTCATTTAATTTACGATTCTACCCTAGTGTTCTGAACGTAATAAAAAGCTAAAAAACAAGCAGAAATTACTTTAGATCGTTGGAGGCTTTATTTTTTATCTACTAATCAAACATAATTGAATATATTTAATTATTATTGTTATAGTATAGAAATAGTTAAGGCATACCTAATTGACCATGCCCCAACTTATCAATTTATCAATAATAATGAATGTATATGGTCTTTATAAATCACCTTACAAAATCCAATAAACGTTCATTAAATTATTTAAACCAATTCATTCTTAGATATTAAGAATCCATTTGAAATAAAATTCATATAAATAAATTTGACACAAAAAAATGTTTTAAAATATCTTGTTAATATTTTTAGTGCAATTCCTGCGAACGACCCACTGCGTCTTATCACCGCGACAGCCGCTTGGCAAGATATCAAAGATTGTTATTATTGTAATGACGCCCCTACTCATAATACTATTGCTCTGGCAAATGTCTTCATATCCTAGATAAGCGATAAATCGTTAAAACATTAACGTCAAATACAATTCTAAATCACATGAAATTATTTGTTTATGATATTCAAAAAAAAGATACACTCAGCTATGTAGCTAAGCGTGTTTGTATCACCTCAGAATAATATAAATAGTCCCGAAGCTTTGTACGCTTTAATTTAATCCACAAAAAGTAAATTCGAAGCAAAAATTTTAATTATTCCTATGTATGTGACGACCGAGCGAACTCGACACGTTCCCGGTGCGTCTCATTTGCAAGTAACAGGACGTTATAGACCCACGAAGGCAATAAGATAAAAAGACGCTCAATAAGGCGCGATCACAGGCAAAAATGAAATAAATTGCAGCTGAATAAGAGTGCTGTGTGCAATTGAGGCGAACACGGCGCTCATTAGACGGCCGACAGCGCACCACGCTGCACAGTGTACAGGCCCGCAGGGCCGCGCCGGGGACTGTACCGGGGCTGGCGACACGTTGTCTAACAATCGCAATTTATGCATTTTAATGAGTCCATCGTATAAATTAGAGCATTCCAAAGAATTTCTTGCACCAATAACAACGACGTCGATTTTAAAAATGTACAATGAATTGGTTGTCTAGTACAAAGCTTGCCCTTAGCAGAAAAGCTGTAAAACAAGAGATCATTAGCATGACAAAGACGTACATTTAGAATAACAAAAAGCTTTTTTTCTTCTAGATTTCACTTTCAGTTATTACTTTTGATGTTATTTATAATGCAAATAGTATATTTTCATAAAAGATTTGAAAATAAACGAGTTACACTCGAGTCAATATAGAAATTGTTCAAAACCGCAGTCTGCAGTGAAACAATGTATTAACTACAGGAGCCACCGAAGCACGTCGTGACGAGACAAAAAGTTATTTCTCTCGGACATGAAATCGAAACTGGAGAATAATGGAAGGAATGTCGTACTTTGCATACAGCGGAAAATTAAAAGATTTTTAGTTTTACTAAACGGGCAAATAATAAAACTTTAGAGTCGTAGCTTTGTAAATTTTTATAAGTAAAATATTATTTATTTTTTCAAATTACATTTAAAAATCATGGACCATTTAAAGAAGCAATAAAATTGATTGTAACATTTCTAATGTGGAGTTAAAATATTATCAAGTTATAATTAATAGTTTTTAATTTGTGAACAGAGAGAATATTTATTATTAAATTTCTATCTGTCTCGAAGCCAAATAATGGCAAAGTTTTCGTATTTTTAATACGTGCAAATTTCAATGTAACCTAATAAAAAAATGTATAACGACTCCATACAATCTCCTGCGTCAGTAACAAGGGTGGCAGACGAGCGAGCGTAGTGTACGTCACACATCTCCACGCACCATTTGCAGGCACCCGAGCGCATCCCGCCGCATCCCGCCGCTTCCCGCCGCATCTCGGCGATGCCACAACAGAAATAGTATAATGTCATATCAAATGTCCGTAACTCTGTAGACGCGTGCCGTGTTACGTGTTACGGCGCCCCTCGCCTCCGTCCGCCTCCGCTACGCCGTACACCGATACAATGTTCTTCTGAATATCGTTATCACGTTACACAACTACAAATATCGCTTTAAAATTTAATATTTTTTGCTAATATGTATTGAAAGAATCACATTAGACAAAACGATTTTAAAATTTTTTTGAAAACCTACCTACCTTTATTGTGTAAAAACAATGGAAAAGTGTTAAAACTTTATTACGCTCAAACTGTAACAAAAAAAATAATATTGGGTATTGGTTATATCATAAATCTGCATTGTTCGTAGTGGCATTTTTTGCTTTTACATATTTTCCAAAAAGTCGTTTTTTTATTAGACGAACGGTCATGACTAATTGGCGCTGCTACGGAGTGCCGCTCCGGGGTGCACGGCATAATTGTTATGTTCGGTTTTTGCAAATATAATAATAAAATTTTACTACCCCGTTTCTCAAAGGGTTTGCCTTGAAACGCTTAAAGGGTAGCCAGTGAAACTTCACTTCGTGCCCGTCATAAGTCAAAACGGTTCGATTGTTTAGTTGCATATCGCCATAAATCACTTACAGAAATATAAAAACTGAATGAATGCCGTGGCCTCAATACAACATCATTACACAAATATAGATTTTGCCTATTCGTGCACGTACCACAGCTCATTGTGGGTGGTGAGAAAAAATTGTCTTTCATTTGTTCGAAATTTTGCAGAATATTTCTGCGAAAAGAAAGCTGATTATTATAGAAATGGTTTATGTTCATTTGTCACCTGCTTTTGATTTATTGTCATATTGTTTATTTGATTTTTATATTAGATATTTACTTAGTGTAACAAGTATTTGGTCTTAGTAATTTCGATGTTATTTGAAATAGTTTTTCTAATTAAGTGGTTCAATGGTTCGGAGACGATAATAATAACATTATAATGTACTAGACGAAATTAGTTTGTAACACAGATTAAAGTTAAGAGTGACAATAATAAACAAAAACCTGTTATTTTGATAGCTTAATATATTAAAAATGAAATAAATACATAATTTTACAATTCTTATATCAAAAACTATAAATATATTATATATATTAAGTGCCTTTATTATTTCTATGCAAAATAAGATAAAATATAATGGTTTAAACCAGAAACACAAGTAACCAAACCGTGATCGTCGCGTTGATTGAAGAGTGATAGAGTAGGTTAGAGCCGGGGTCAGCGGCGCCATGCGTCATCGCTAACGACGACAAATGACGTGACGTGACGCGCCTAAGAATATCTGAAGCTGCGTCAGGAACCCTCACACTTTGTAACTTATTATACCGAAGTTTTATTTATATTAATCATACAAGATATACTTTTTGAAGTATCTAAGTAAAATCTTTAAATTTGTGAATTCAGGGTATATTTTTCATTTTTGAGTAAGTACTCAATAAAGCCAGAAGGAACTAGAATAAAAAAAATACTTAGTATACTATAAATGATATCAACTGACAGGTGTGAAAGTATTGAGGGGACGGAAACTATTTTTTACAGCCACAAGGAAAATGTCATTCATCACTACATACTATCCATCACATTATTCGTTTCCTTTTCTTGCGATGTATAAATTGTGTTTTAAAACAGTTGACTTCTTCGTCATTAATTCGAGACCAACATAAAAACGACTAAACAGTACGCTCGTATTTTATTAAATGAATAATTTAATTTTTTATTTAATGTTTGACGTAATGACAAAAATAGATGAAATGTAGAAACTGCGGTGAGACTTTTTTCCCACAGAGATTTAGCGTCGAGACGAGGCCGGCTGCACGCGACTTAAAATAGCGCACATTTGTCGAAAAATAAAATTTCCCCAAATAGACAGAAATATACAAAAATGTGAGGCGAAGAGAGAGGGGCGAGCGTGCCGGCGCGAGGCGTGCCGTAATGTGCGCCCCTAATTAAAATGTTAAAAACCGACCGCTTCTGAAAAACGTCAATTTCGAAGAGAAATGTGCCATTTAAAGCATCTCTTCTCGTATTGTTTATTTTATAATTTGAGCATAATGTGAAAGATGTTAAAACGTCCTGATACATATCAGGACGTTTTAACATCCTGGTATGTACTTACAATTGTATATGCTATATATAAATACTTAAATGTATGACTGTGTATCAGTTGGTTTTGAATGAATAGTAGTAAACTAATTGCAGCCAGGTTCCACATTAAGATACTGAGTTCCATGTTTGCTTAGGTGAATTTTAAAATATATAAAGTTAAATTAAACAAGGCGTTCAACTTCGCTAAGAGTAGAAGATTGTTTTTTGTCTATTGCACAAAATACAAGAGATATGTAATGGTGCACAAATATATTTTTTATTTCTTGTAAGTCGATAATATTATAAGTATATTTCGCTTATATCCTAAGATAACTTATAAGACACTTCTGACTTCTCAACTCTACGTTTAACACTACAATAACGATGACGTAATATATAAGCTAAATCAAATATTACATGAGGTAACAAATGAAAAGACAAACACAGCCGTTCAGGGCATATGCAGATCATCATCGACATTCATTACCTAATTAAAATCGCAAGCCCCTTCCTCTCACAACATTTCTCCACCGCACTGCCAATAAATTTCACCCGCCAGTCGCCCCATAACGATAACCAGTTCCTCGGGAACTATCGTTCAATCTGCCGTCGATGCCGTGTGTTGATCCGGTCGTGTACCCTGTACAGACGAGCTGTGCTCTGTACAGACGAGCCTGTCGATTCCTATGTATTATTTAGTACCGCCACTAGAGCGAGTGCGTCTCGGTGTGTGTGTGTGTGTGTGTGTACCACTGTACCACACACCACCGGTGCCGACGCACACGGGCACACGCGCGAATGTCTCGAGCCACGTCAGCTCGGAGATAACGAGCTCACATATTCATAAAGAATAAAGAATTATCCAACAGCGACAACGCGCTCCCCCCCTCCCCTCCCCCTGTGCCCGCCGCGCGTCGGTCGTAATGCTCTCATTCACACTCTCCGGCCGATCTCGATCTATCCGTTCTCCTCTAAGAAACAAATAAGATAGACTTTCGATGCGACTACATCGGAATTGGATTATCGACTTTAATTTATTCTATCGAAGAAATATTTCATTTCTCGCTAAGATTCGTTCATGAAACCCTTTAGCTTCACGCGAGCGGCCATTGAATAGTTTTGAAACGATCAGTGTAAGTTCAGGGATTACAACCCGTTTTAATTCTTATGGCTCTGTGACGAAGGACCATTTAACGGCCGTGGCTGGTCAGTACAAAGGCTGTATATGCAATTAGCGGGCGCGGGGTCCAACCCTCGAGACAACATCTTTATGGGCGACACATTTGATTCGAAAACTTGTTATGCTTCGTCCTAAATAAATTATAACGAGAAATTGTAATCATTAAAAGAATATATCTCACGTGTGTAGAGGTGGCCGGGCGCGATGGCGGGCCCCGGCCGGGGGACCAGGCGGCCGGGCCCGGGCGGTCGGCCAGCGGCCGCGGCCTATCTCGGCGTACATGAATGCCTGCTCCGCAGAGATAGCGCGCAAATCTTTCGACCTTTACCACCACTTCATTTTACACTACGCTCCTGCCTTGTATGATGTATCGTCAATGCGTCCCATTATTATCAAAATATTACTGCTTCCAATTAAGTAATTCATTATATTACTATGCGAATTAGATCACTAGATCTAAATAAACACTAGTTTATTTTTTTATCTATTATTCTATAACAATAGTATAAGTTATTAAACATTTTTTTTTTTTAAAGTGTTATTCCACACTTAGAAAAGAAAAATACTCTTTCTAAATATTCTAAATAAGTATAATAGTATAAGTTATTTAAAGGTGTTGTTATGCTTTTATTATTTTATTATTTATTTATTTTTATCACATTAAATCTTCTGTTGCTATCGTTGGCGCTTGATTTTATTAAAAATATAAAATATTTTTTATTTATATTTATAAAAAAAATATTATAATATAATAATGAAAGAAACGAGTTAGCAATCCTGGTGCGGGCATAAGGGTGTAACTGTAACACGACTGTAAACTGTAAACAGTGTGTAAACTGTATTTCTTAATATTTTCATTTCTTCGCTCTGGCACCTAGGCAAAAGCCCGGCGTTGAGTTCCGCCATTTAATACGCAAATCCTCGAAAAATTCAGCGGAAAGTGGGGAACAGAGTTAGAACGAATTCAACATATCAATTCGAAAAGTCAACATTTATTAAGAGAAAAAAACATTATAATGTTTTTAACTTATGTTTTGATTCATTAATTTGTTTTACAACAAATGAAAAAAATCCTAAAAATTACATTTATTTTATAATTGTAATTATTTTCATACAAAATGAGTGCATACGCCTGCAAACTTAAGTTTGCGAACTTTTATTGTAATTTTTTTCTAAGGCAAATCTAAAGTTAAGAGCCAAAGAAACGTGTTTTACGAATTATGAATAAGGATAATACAATAATTATTCATTTGAATTCCAATAATAAGTGACATCACTACATCAAAAAAATATACATTTTCTGCAACACAACATTTTCCGTTAATAACTCTGAAAAGTAAGTACAATAGTTACTTAAATGAAGTATTTTACTTATTATCAAGAACACAGAAATAAGAAATGTTATGTATGAAAACAGAAATACTACTTCTTTAGAAAGCTAGTTAATAAACAAATAAATTATATTCTTTAAAATCGGACATTATTAAAAAGTAAAACCAACGATGTGTTTAATACAAAAAAAGAAGCGGAAGATACGTTGAAATAAAATTTTATATACCGATCGTTAACCTGACCCATGTCCAATATTAAATGGATAGCGGCTCAAGAGTAAAAATTAAAGACAAACATAAATATTGTAGAAAACAATTTGATGCAACATTAAGCCTTTCACACTATTTCGATTGATGACCGGAATGAAATTCGATATTTTTTTTAAATGAGGCGTAGGTGTTACATTGTCACATAGAAGAACGAAAGGATCTGGTAAAGTAACGCTTCCTTGATATGTTAAAATGTTATGTATTTATCGAAGGAATCTGCTAGCTAACAGGAAATACCAACTTCTTGTCTACTTTTCAGTTATATAAGACTATGTAAGTTATCTTACTCCCCAAAAATAAAGCAGGCATATAAAAATAATCAGCTTCACGCTGTATCCCGCACACTGCAGGGTAGGCAGAGGGAACGAAGTGTTAACACACCGTTCCCCACTTCCTGCCGATTTAAAGCAGCTATATGTTAATATAATTTCTCAATCTTATATTATGGTAAAGACAATATTTCCAAAACATATGACATTTCTTACGAAAACAAAACGATCTTTCATTACACCAACCCTTTCAGGTGTACCTAAGCCGTTAATAGAGATAAAATTTAAGTATTTTTTTGTAAATTATGTATAATTACAGATATTCGAGGCGCAAGGCAGACCACGAGGAAACTGGATTTAAGTGGAGAAGAATAAATTAAAAAGCTAAATTATGAGCCGCCCGATCTAACAACATGAATGAAACCGCACCCCTCCTTGCCCCGCTACGTGGCCGCGTGTGGCCTCACAGTGCCTCTACAGGGACGAATTCAATATTTAACGACTAAAAATACTTATTTTGTCACATAGTAAGTGTATAATTAGGCAGAGCAGCAAGGCAGAATCATATTTAATAATTAATATTTATTTTTAACACATTATATTCCCAAATTGTGTTTATTTTGTAGAATTTCATTAAAGTTGCTGTCTATTTTAGTATAAATTAAGATTTATTTCGAATCCTTCCCTGCCAAGAGGTGAGATGTAGCGTTATCGGTGCTGGTAATCAGAGCCCAAAATATTACGATTCAAAACTTGGTCAAGACCTTACATCCCGAATATAGTAACTTAGGGTACCATTAAAGGAAAAAGTGGCCATTTATAACTTCGGAATACTTTATTTGTTTAGTCATAATAAACCAATGTCAATTAAGCGGAGTTAAAAATTAATGCTTTTTGTTTGTTTTTTTACATCGGAGGTATCATAATCTTAAAAGAACTCTGCGTTTGTGAGAATACATTGGACGCTGTATTGATTTATCAAAGATGGTTGTGAATGGATGTGATTTTATTATACCCTTACCTTACCCTATGGACAGTTTTTTTTTTGTTTTTAAATTTAAAGTAGAAAAGGATACTTATTGAAGTTTAAGCACTTATTATATGCAATTTAGAAATTCGTTGTTTTTAAATACTTGGTCACTATATAAGTATATATTTAATTATAAACTGGAAAATTGTAAATAATTTAAAAACGATCTCTATAGTAAGATACTTTATATTGTTACTTGTTAAGTACATGCGATCTTCAATCCACCGGCGTTTACTACAATAAATATCTGCTAATATAAAAATGCATCCTCGTTATGTGTCGCAGTTTAATTGAGATCTTATATTAATTAGGGTGCAATGTGAGGCGAGGAGGCGAATGCGTCCGCCGCACGCAGCTTCTGCACGCAACCCTGTGATGCATAAATATTGACTTCTATATATGGTTTCAGGAGATCTGTCTACATTACACCCCCTGCTTAGATTAATTCTATTCTACAATCTCTAATATCATGTAACAGATAGTAAATATAGTGAGAGTCAATCAAGTAAATCTTAGTAAGAGATGAGAATTATTGATTTTTTTAAAATATGTTTTAAATCATTAATATATTAATTTACCTATTAAATGTACAAGATATTAAGCTCAACAGGCAAAATTAAGATGTCGATGTCGTATCAAAATCAGCAAAGGCCTTTATAACTCGGTGTGAGTGTCCGATGGGCGATGGGCGATGGCAGATTTATTATTTCAGGTAGGGAGGCTCATCGCATCGGTACCTATAGGCTCGCGGCTCGCGTGCTCGATGACGTGATACCAGGCCGTCACGCGTGTTTACAACAACGTTATAACAAGTTGTAAGAGGCGAACTAACAAGCCAACGCAATATCTCGCTTCTGACATTAGTGAACGTTGCATGCAAGAATTTTATTACTCACCTAAATAGAATTGCTTCTTTTATTGAGATTTCCAGATGAATACGACTTATCTAGTGTAGTATATGTGGTACTATAGACGGCAATTCATATTTTTATTTTTTGTTATTGTGCTATTTTTCATGATTTAGGAAGTACTTACTTAATTTAAGATTTATAATGTAACCACAATCACAAAAAACATAAAATTTAGGAACCAACAATTAGTGTTAAATATAAAACTAACACAATATATAGGTATAATATAATTAAGATACTTTTTAATTTTGTATTTAATAACTTATTTAACTTTTACTAAAAAGTTGGTCTGGAATTAAAAAAAAAAATTGGTCAACATATATAGACGCCCGGCACTGTCTCCGTACGATACAAAATATTATAAAATAATTTTAAATACAACTTCCAATCTGACCACACCTACATCTAGGTAGGTCTAAATTTTAAAAATTATATGACATTAAAATATTCTAAGAACAATAATGTTGTATTAATTCAATTTATTTATTCAATGATCAACAATTCGTGTTGATTGTAATAATAAAGTTTTTACCTAAATTGATTCCGGATGAGCCCCATATAAACTGTAGATATAAAAGCAAGAACAATAAAAAATCTAAATGAGTTAGCGATAATCTTATTGTCGTAATAAAAGTTAACTTTAGGCGATTATACATCAGCGGCGCCATGAAATATTTGTATAAAAAGAATGAATAATCTATATCTGAAGGGTTTTCATACTTTTATGCTACTTAATTACAAAAAAAAATCAGCTTCACGTTGTATCCCGCACACAGCAGGGTATGCAGAGGAAACCTAATGTTAAGACAACGATCCCCACTTTCCGCCGAATTCTGGAGGCATTGCGTGCTGAGTGACGGAACTCAACGCCGCGCTTTGTATCGATACCAGAGCGAAGAAAATGAAAAATATAAATTCAAGTAAAAATTTCATTTCCTCGAGTGGATCGAACCCACAACTAGTCGCGTTTACAGTCACACTTTGTGCCCCTGCGCCACGACCGGCCTCAAAAAATAAAATTATATTTATTCATTTATAAAAAAATGAAACAAATGAATACTTTAAGGTGTTAAAATTGACACTCGAAACGCCACAAATAAAAAACCGAACTGAACTGTGTTATACTAGGAGATTAAAACTTAGCCAAATTTTTTATATAAGAAAAAGATGACTGTTAGTTTTTGATACAACATTTATCAAATACTTATTAGTAGTAAAAAACATCTAAATTTACTTCGTAAATTGTTTTATATGTACGAGTATATGTATCGTAAAACCATTATTAAGTATCTTCGAGATTGTCCCTCGTCTATCAATATTCAATTACTGCGTAATTTAGTATTTAACCGTACCTGATAACTGTGATGTATAGGTTTTAACAGCGTAATAAAATAGGTTAGAATTGTGGTATATCTATATAAGCATTAACCAGAGTAGTTAAAGATAAACTTTTTTATTTTTTCTATAGTACCTATTTATAAAAACTTAAAATAGATTTTTAAATTAATCTTCATCTTCATCATAAATAAAAAAGTATTTAAAGAAAGCAAAACATCGATACCTCTAACATATATCATCGACAGTTGACTGTCTAATTATAAAAAATGATTTTTTATTTATATATATCAAATAAAATACATTTGATTGGTTAACAGAATACCATACCAATACCTGTCATAAAAAAAATATTACCACAGTAAAAAAAACACACACACAATTGAAAATTTCCACATCGAAAACAATAAGTTATAAAAAGAAATGCAACGACATAAATGGTATCCAAAGGCACAAAATGACAGACAAAAACTGTAATGCCCCTTAAATATAATATTATATATCACGAAACCAAAGCTTTATGAAACCCGATATTTTGTCATATCTTGTTTTATTGCTTTTGAATAGAGAATTACTGGTGTCGGTGTTCAGAGAAGCATTTCAATGTATTGCGGCGAACACAAGAGGGTAGGTAATTTCTTCGTCTAAATACAATGCACGTTATTATGAAAAATAACGTACGTATAACTTATAGGTACACTTGTTCCGCCCTTTTCCTACTTTTATAAATCTTTCGTGCATTGCGTTTGTATGTGGCTGTCAATGGAAATGGCGGTGTGTGCTGAAGATTCAGTCATTCTATAATGATTACACTGTATTGTATAAAAATAAAAATAATTTTCTTAATTTGTCATGACAAAAATTGTAGGTGTAGTGGGGAAAGGAGTGTCTTAAGATTCTCTCTGCCTATCCTGATGCGTGCGGGATATACCGTGAAGCTGATAAAAAAAATATATAGTAGATACATTTCAATTTTAATCCATAAACTTGTAACGGCAATAGAACAAATTAATCCAATAAATTCAAAGAAACTTACAGAGCGTAAAAATTATAAATTTTGCACAAATCTAGTCACATTTAAAGTATTGTGTTGCATGATGTATTAAATAGCCGGTTGACAATATCGTGCAGATATTAACCCACAAAAAATGTCCTCGAATGTCCCGAGGATTTTCCGCTTCACGCAGTAGTGAACTCTTCGTGGCCGGAGCCGGCAGTTGACAAAATATTGCATTGTTCCTATTATCTACGCGTATTTATTTAAAAACGTTATTTAAATGGATGATTTTAAGCCCATTCTGCTCATGCGGCCATTGTCCTCGACTAATACGTTTACAAATGTTGTCTCCACATTCAACGCTAAGAATATATTTTGCCGTACGAACATAATTCTTATATTGCTACAAATTTATTTGTCTTTTGCATAGAATTAATCCGAACGAATATATTTAGGTAGGTCAATTAGATCCTGCTAGGACGCACTTAAAGCTGGATAGAATTTTAAAAATTATAGGTTGTTGACGATAGCGTGCAACGATTTATTACTATTATTATTGCTTTATTCACTTTGTAAAAGTCATCAAGCTATCGCTGACCATAAAGAATTCTCTCTGTGACAACCTATAAAGGTAATGAAGGCAATCATCGGCGAGCAAGCCAATAAAATAATAGAAATAAATTTGATATGACCGACATATGGTGGCTCTAATGCGTGGCGAACCCTGTTATTGCTGTCAAACATGCGATAAATAGTTCGGTCTGAACTCCATTTCATTTCATCCAGCGTTTGATTACACAGTATTGGTCCGTTAGACGACAATAAGAAACGTATAACAAAAACCAATATGTTCACACCCCTTTCTGTTTTTAATTCACTCTGATGACCAAAAAGTAAATTCCAGTTTATTATTATTCCATTACGCGTCACCCCATTTTAAAAAAATATGTCATCCGATGACGAGTGGGGAAGAGCGGGTATAATCTGCGAGCGGCCGCCGCGCGCCGGGGAGGTCGCGACCCGAGAATATTCAATGTGTTTATATAAAATAATTTTCATGTTCGACAACTCACAACACAATGCCGTATATTTTTTGCTCTGCCGATAAATTGGAGGGATTATCATTTAATGGAGGGCTCATGTTCGTTGGGCTTGTCCAGATTTCCTATGACTGACGTGATTTAATTAAATGTATTAAAAATGTATTGGTACGGATCGAACAATTTTAGTAACACAATAAAAAGTATGGATAAAGTTACTTGACATTTCATTATAAAACGAAATCAACGGATTGCTGTAGCAAATGATTTGTTGTTTTTTTAAAATAACAAACAAATACAGAAGGACGAAAGATGTGATTATGAATTTTCATTGTTGCTCTGAAAGAGACTTACTTTGCAATTAACTAAAAGGTACAAGTTCAAATTCTATACACAGAATTTTGGTAATCAATGATCACAGCCACGCAACAAAGTCTTTTTACTTACATTATCAAAGCACAATGCAGTAACCTAAATAAGTAAAATATTTAGTTGTGTTAGTTGTCATACATACTCGTATATGGCAAGAAACCTCACAATATCTTTATTGCTTTATATGATTGTAACGGTATTGTGGATATCGATCGTGCCCTAATTTTATCTTGTAAAATTTTTATCATTAATACATTTATTGAAAAAGCGGATAATCTCCATTATGGTGGCACAAAAAATTACAAATCCCGTATTATGGAACATTCATTGTGGTGATATGAAAATATATTTTATTAGGCAGCGTATACAAAAAAGCATCGAAACTATGAGATCTTATCGCATCCCAACGGAGTCTCCCCGCTTGTTTACTCTAAATATTTCGTGTTACAATAAAATTACATGACATCTGTACTACAAATAACGGGAATATCTTTATTCATACCGCAATTGCAAACAAGGTCCCCCTCGCGTTTGCATTGTCACTGCGGGGAACGTCTGCTTTCTGTCTATGCTTACTTCCCTTGATATTATCATACTTATACTAATAGTTTACTATTAACTATTTAATATTTATATCAACAATTCAACCTACTGACGAATTGGCGAGGCCGGTCGTGGCGCAGGGGCACAGAGTATGACTGTAAAAGCGACTGGTTTGGGTTTGGGTTCGATCGCCACTCGAGGAAATGAAATATTTATTTAAATTTATATTTCCGTGTCCTCACTCTGGTGTCTAGGCAAAGCGCGGCGTGGAGTTCCGCCACTCAACACGCAATGCCTCCGGAATTAAGCGAAAAGTGGGGAACGGAGCAGGATACAGCTAAAGCTGACATATTGACGCTACATTTTACTTATAGTATTTACAAGTACACAGTATAAAATGCAAAACCTTATATCAACTAGGCATAGCTTCTTTAGACTACTGTAAAACAATATTATTATATCAGAGCCTGTGAATTATATGAAATATGATATGACTTTAATATGATCATTTTTACTGTCTTCGTGGAATGACAAACTGCAAAAACAGATAGATAATATTATTTTATTACAAAAGGGCAAGGAAGCGATTTACAATAAATAGCTTCAATATTAAAGTTCTCCCCTATATTGATATCAATAGAGCGACGACAACCCATACGCTTGCGGCGGTTTCAGAAATCCTGCACAATTTTTTTTCCTGTCGTTTTGGAATAAATATCTTACAAAAAATAGCAGTTTCATAAAATTCTGGTAGTATTTAAACTTTTTGCATTTTTAAGTTTTCTTAACATATTATTGCTTCATAATGTAATCCAGTCGTGGCGCAAGGGCGCAAAGTGACTGTAAACGCGACTGGTTGTGGGTTCGATCCCCACACGAGGAAATTAAATATTTATTAAAATTTATACTCCCATTTCTTCGCTCTTTCCAGGAAAAGCGCGGCATTGAGTTCAACACGCGATGACTCTAAAATTCGGTGGAAGTGGGGAAAACAGTGTCTTAACACTAGGTTCCCTCTGCCTACCCTGCTGTGTGCGGGATACAGCGTGAAGCTGATTTGATTTGAATTCATTATGTGAAATGTATACATTGGAAATTATTTTAAATAATCAATTTGTAGAAATCCAAACCAAGCAGATGGATACTTAAGTGATCCAATTAAAATATATATATATATAATCATGTTCAAAATTCTAAAAATATGAGGGTACAAAATGTTGAGCAACCCTGATATCTCATAAAAACAGTAAAACAGTCGTTTCGACGAGGAAACCTCTATTAGTTTCCTTTACAAGTAGTATTGACAATAGTTTCGTCTATCGTCGCCCATGTCATCCGCGACTGGATATCCCGCTATGTTGTTCCTACCTGCTTTCTGGGTTATTTGTTTACAAGCACCGGTACTAACCAAGTACAGGTGTAGAACTCTCTTCTCGAGGTCATTTGTACATATACATATTTTTTTTTGCTTTGGTTGCGAATTTTCTATGATATGTTATATGATGTAAGAATATAATATATAGATTCATGAACTTAACTAAAAAAAATTTTTTTACTCTTGTTATTTCGAGGCAAATGACCATTGGTAGACATGACATACAATGTATTTTGAAATAAAAGCGTTTAAATTGTCAATTTTATTTATTTTTGAGCTATATACTTTGTTTTTACTTCATAAAAAACCTTTAACCTTTACTTTAGCTATATACTTTGTTTTTACTTCATAAATAACCTTAAAAATAGTATATACATATACATACATTAATGTAACAATTAAATACTTGTAAACCCAGTATTACCACTAATCCATATGTTTAAATTATTTCATCTATTAGAAACAAATAATAAAAATATTTCTCTACTATTTCGTTCTATTAAAACCAAAAATAAATGTATGAAATGAAATGAAATGCAGTAACTAATAAATATTAGTAACATTTTAAATAAGGATAACGGTGCACAATTAAGAGATAAATCATAGAGAACGTGCTATTGTATTTGAAGGACGTTATGACTGTGGATTGTGTTCTCAGTTGAACTCTACCCTTGTGGCTATTGGCAGCCATTACCAATTTATCATTAAGGCAATTTTTACAATTATTTCGACTATCAATCTACTGCCGTTGCCTTGCATTATGCTCTACATAAATATTTATAGATAATTTTATTGATATTGTAATACCACTTTTATTAATTAATTGATTTTAGTTATTTTTTACTATATTTTTTATGATATTGGTAACAAATTACATTGGTTATGATTTTTTTAAGAAAAAATATTTTAGCTATTTGTAGAAACTTCAATACTTTTAAGCTATTTTTCTAATATCTTTTAAGCACTACTTTGTATAATTTTAAAGGACAAATTCAAGTAGAGCAAAGTTCGTGTCATATAGCAATCGGTCAGCAGTCCACCCACACACAAAAGATGCGTGGGTGCAAAGATTATTCTCATTCAATTGAACCGCATTGTGCGCCGGCGCATGCCACTTTCAGCCACCTCTTAATTACCACGCAGCTGCTGACCTGCGTCCATCTGGAGCGTCACTACCTATATCACTACGCTCTACAGAGTGTTTCAATTTCATAGTGTCAAATTTAATTTAAAAAATAATAATAATAATCATTTTTTTAGAGGTGTTAGATTCTAGCAAATGTGGCATTATAACTTATATTATTAAGGCTGAGACTTCAACTACAAATGTGAATATTAACATGTTTTTAATATGATTTAACCATGTTTTAAATTATCAAACATTTCTAAAAAATAAATAGTAAACGACTACCTTACCTTATTTATTTACTTACATATTATTGTGCTAAAAGTAAGCTTTCAAATTAAAACAAGAGGGCATCAATTGTGATAGGATATCTACACGCTGTATAAACCGAACACTGTCGAATATTTCGATGATCTGTGTAATATAAGGTGAGTGTCCGGCGACAATAGCACATTGGTTTGGAGTGGCGGCCTTCCAGCAAATCTCATTTGTGGATTTATCATTAACTGTATTTCACTCACCCTCGTCTGGAAAGCCTATTAAGTATAAATTCGTATAAATGTTGTTTCCGTCAGTTGTCAATATCTTGCCTATTTGCTATGTTATCCTCTGGATAATAATATAACATAATATGACCGTTTTTATTCTATAATAATACTTTTGATAAATTATAAAATAACGTTGCCACTGGTATCATTAAAAAGGACAATTTTATTAATTATTAAATTGAATTAGTTAAAGGTAGATAATAGATGAATGTTTACATTTTTCAAATGTTAAATTAGACATGGTTTAGTTCCTTAACTCTAACTAACTAAAAAATATAACGACTATATCACGAATAACAAACATTTATTATTCCATTATAAATATAACAAACGCAATAAAATTATCAAAATCCATAAAATAATAAAAAGAACCCATAAATATATATACGAGTATATGGCCAACAGCAATCACAGAACGTCGTAAAAACAGGAAAAATATAATCCACGTCAGAAATGCACTGGAAAGAACAATGAGGTGTGCCCTAATCGCACGCCTTATCGACACTACCTTTTGTCTTAATTTGATGACCGGTTATTTATGTCTGTGCGCTATCTACTTTTTGCTATAATTTATACTAGTTTTGCTGCAACCCAACACTACTGTGGCTCTGTCAAAATTCACATAAATAATTAGGAACAAGGCCGGGACCGATGTTATCTGCCATTTGTGACAACTCTACGAACGGTTATAAACAAAAGGCGCATTTTAATGATTCAATGAGCGATCGTAAACCCTTAATATTTACGCGTGACTCTTTCAGTTTACTCTTCGGTATGTTTTATACATCCAGGATAAGTTGCCCCTCGCTCCCCGGGCGGGGCGCCTACGCCAGTCGCGTCGCTATATCTGATTTATTCATACCACCCGAAACACATGATCGGTTTTTCGGATAGCGGGTATTTAGTTGTGTTTTTTTTTATTATTATTTTATTCTGCTTCTACAGCCGCAATGTTTAATTGAGGTGAATATTAATTGTATACGGCTCGCATCGCTCGTTAAATTCTTAATTATGATAGCATGCATATTGTGAATAAATTAATAAAGATCCAGTTCAATACTTTTAGGGTTTGATTAATTGTATTTTCATTATCTATGAGGAATATTTTAATTGTTTAAGCTAAGGTTATTGTTAGTGACAGATAAACTACATATATAAATATATTGGCACCGTGCACGACTACAGCGCCACCCAGCGTACGCAAATTTGTTGGCTCTGACACTTTAACATATGATGGCGGGATTGTTTGAAAATATTCGTAAAATACTTTCAAATTCATTTATATTACTTAATTATTGTGATTTGGGTGGAAAAGGTGTCGATAAATCATTTCTGGCTATTCAAATTGAGAGAGGTAAGTAATCTCTATTCAAAATTGTGTTTTATTTTGGTTATATCAGAATTTGTTTACTACTTTTTTAGTTGTAGTTTTACTGAAAAACAAGGAAACAAAGCAAATTTAATGGTAGTTAGTATAGTAGTTACCTAGTTTTGATATTATTATAATAATTTATTTTCTAAATAAATGATTATTATAATATCAAAACGTGAACGAAACGAAATGAGATTTAAGAAAAAAAAATAATTAAAATAAAAAAAAACTATTAATACTGTATTTGTGTTTGGTTGCTAATGTTTTCAATAATAATTCGAAATTGTTGAATATTACACCTGCAAGATCTATATGTTGCTCATCATTACAGATAGATGAAAACCCAGTAAAGTATTTTTTTTTGTTGAAGTCGCCACATCTGTTTGTTTTTTAGGGGTATTACATATTTTGTTCTTCATTTTATTGTATTTTTTTATATAAATAGTTGAGTTGTCGATTTCTGTTTGTATTTCTGCATCACATACTTCGCTATAAAATATATCTATTAGATGTAAATGTATTTGTTGCATTGTAGAACAACTGCAACTGCTGTAGCTCAGTTTAAATAACTTAGTAAAACGATAAGTCGAACAGATTGCTTTGACATTAATAAGTGACAAAGCCTAAATTTTTTCTACTTTTGGCCACCATGAGCGCTGCGAGCGTTTATAATACTATCGTCTAGTACTACGCACCCTGCCAATAGGTAACAAAAAACAATGTGTAAATCTATATAATTAAAATGTTATTGTATTACGATGCCATAGAAACCTTACAATATTATAGTGACAATGATATATAGGAACAAATATCGGATTGCAATTAAAACTACTGCGACTTGTTAACTAAACGGTACTGTGTGGGAGGACAACTGCAGCAGATGTGCGACCATCCCGACTCCCGACCTTCACGCTCACCCCAATATTCTCTTAACCTCGATTCATATTTGCTCATTATAGACACTGTTTTCACAAATACTGAAACTTATAATGTAGAGGCGTCTCTGAGGAAAAATCAATTTGGGAGGTCTATTTTAGAACACTAACTCGTGTGACACAAACACGGATAGGTACAGATAACGGTTCAATATTTATTGTCACTCGACGTTCGTCATTAAGATAGTGTCAAAACTCACTGGCGCTCACTTACGGGGTCGGACGTGCACTCATAATTATTACTAATGCCTTAAATATGTCAAAACAGGAATCCAGGTAAAAAGGCGTAATTTACGCGCGGCCGATAGAGATTTGGCAGTTGGCGCCGTAGCTCAGCCGCCCGGCTTCGCGATCGGGCGCCGAGTTTTTGTCCACTATTGTCTTTGATATAAATTTTAAATAGGAAATGTTTCTTTTTATGGAGATCTAGTTTACGGCTGACAATGACGGTAATATAAATCTAACGTCTGCGTCACTGTTCTTTGGCGATGATCGATCGATAAACATTATTTATGTACTTCCGCCGAATGCGACAGGATTGGACACTATCGACGTAAATCAATACGTAAAATTAATTGCTAATGAAAACTAGAATGTAATTTATTGGTATGTTATTAAATCAATATTAGTTGTCAATAAATGTTTAATATATGACATAAGGATGTGTGGGCTGTACTTATTTAAGAGAGATTTGTAATCTACATATAGATATAATGTACCTACTGTAATATTATCATATTTTTTTAATTATATTATTACAAAGTTATAATATAAAAAAATCTTGTATTATTAATCATATGTTTTGTATGCAACCATCTGCGACAGCTCTAGATTCCCTGTAAATATAAAGTAATCAGGCACCTAATATGGGAAAATGAAATTTCTACATAGCACACGTTTGTACGCGTCCCAAGTAATAACCTACCTGTGATCGCTCATTGAATCCAAATGAGCGCGCAATGAGCACGACCCACATGGTAACATAAATAGATACCAGCTCACGCTTATGACACATATTATTTACATTTTGATGTGAAAAAACCCGCTTTAATGCATACTTTAAGAAAAAAATGTGACACAGCTTTAGCCATTACCCTAAACGACAAGAGTCAAAAGAAGCAATGAACAATTATACATTTCTCATTAATAGGCACCGACCGACCGACCGACCAATCGCGCCAGCTCTGATTAACGACAATAACTCGACGACACTAACTCGCGGTCGATTATTTTTATTTTCGTCCCTTTCGAGCCGATCTCTAATGAATACGGTTTATCTTCAAGTTTATATAAAAAATAAATCGCTTTTAACTGAAGAATCACGCCTTAAAAAAGAAACGCTTATTAAAATTTATTTCTTTCTCTCCTCGCGGCGCTGTCTTGTACGTTGCCTCGAATAAAATTAAAAAGTCAAGAATTCTTATTTATTTTAATACAATAAACTGCAATCGCTGAATAAAGATAAATAAAAAGCAATAAAAAATAAAATCGCATTAGCAATAAACAAAATACTTCAGCGGATGTGGGCAGAGCGCAGAGCACGCACACGGGCATACATGGAGAGGTGGCATGGCACTAAACAATTATTAAAATTATTGCCAGCCTTTTCTGCGCTATTTGTGTTATTCATTTTCATTTCAATGTGAACATTGAACAGGGCCAGCTGGTATGTCTCGTTGGAACGAACTAAACGTACACAATATACCTAAAGAAAACAGAACTATCGTGTCTTAATAATTGAACATAACCTTAAAGTTATAAAAAAAAAATATTAGCATTTTTATGTTTCCTGTGTATAAATATTTCTAACGTTCTAAGTTTTTTCACAGTTAGATACTCCATAGCAGCCCGTTGTCCGGGTGTCACGAGTGCTACACTCTCCGGCGTTTTCTTAATTGTGCCGAAATATTTATTTGATTGCAAACTTTGTGGCGCTGCCGTGCAACCGAAATGGTCATCGGCATCCACACTCCCACAATGGCAACCGCTTGTCCCGTGCAAGCGAGAATTAGACGACCATTCTATTTATATCTACTACAGGACTCCATTACCTTGGGATTCTGATACAAAAATAAATAATTTTTGAATATTAAATGTTTTAGTATCCTTATTGAATACACAAAGAGTAAATTTATTGCCATTACGTGCATCTATCAATCTTTTGTCATATCAGCAATCTAAATGGGTCACGAATCCAATTCTCAATGCGATCGTTCTACTACAGTTACGCCTCACGCATGAAGCTTGCGCCGTGAATAAGAGATGAAATAAAGTATGAAATAGCCGAGTCGCAGCTAATGCAACAGAACGGCGCCCGAGTTCGAGATCGGACCAACAATAGAGATCAGAGGCGGTGATAACGATGTCAACTAGTGCACATGCTGTCCTTGCCATTCTCATGATTTGCGATGCTGTTTCTAGTCGCTATAATTACCTTCCATTCATCAAAAAGACGTACGTTGAGGACAGTCGTGGCGCAGGGGCTCAAGCGTGTGACTATAAACGGACAGCTTGTGGGTTCAATTAAAACTTGAGGAAATGAAATATTTAATATTTTCATCGCTCTGGTGTCGAGGCAAAGCGCGCCGTTGATATTCACAACTCTACATGCAATGCCTCCAGAAATCGGTGCAAAGTTTGGAGCAGAGTGTCTTAACACTAGGCTCCCTCCGCCTACACTTCTATATGCGGAATACAGTGTGAAGCTGAAAAAAAGACGTATGACAAACGCACCTAATCTAAAATTTAACCGATCCGTACCACCAATCAATCAGAGTGGTGATTGCCTTTACAACTTTTATCCACAGCCTGAGATAGAGCAGAGATTATTTTTGCACTATCGACGTGTTTATGAATGTTCTATTATAAGCTACCTTTGATCTCACCCAACTTGTCACGATCACTTTCCCATCAACTTTTCCCAAGCTACCTAAAACACGAGGACGTCCACCGACGGCCATATAAAGTTTTTGTTTCTATTTATATAATTTCTATGTAGCAGTTTGGATTCAAACAATATTCATGGATGGGCCTAACAAAGCTGACTAATTATCGTGGCGCGGCATGTCGTAAAACAGTGCATATTGACGGAATATAGAGAGGCCGGCACACAGTGCTTAATGACATTAATCACATTGATTTATTGTGGTTCCGAGTTATTACAGGCCAGCCGCTGTCTAGTGTGCGTGAGAGTATACAGCGGGGACGTGGACGCCTGTGTCTGTGGGCGCACGCTTCTTATATAAACATAGCATGAGATAGATAAGTATAGTTTCAGCATTGCAGACAGTAGAACTGTACCATTTTGATTTTATCATATAGACAATAATATAGCGAAATCATATAACTAACAAATTATAAATATATAAAGTATTATGAAAATACAATATTTATAACAAAAAATAATTTCTTGTTTAAAAAAAAATATGCAATTTATATATCACAATAACTAAATAAGAACATCCTGGCTAGTGTACTACTTCCTCGTGGACGTAGACGTGAGTGTGTGTGTGTATGGCATTAGGCAACAATTTACGCTGTTTGCGGCGTGTTAATATTGATTGGCTCGCTTTATTTCGACTAGTGCGAATCTATCCTGAAACTAGCCCATCATATGACTCTGCATAGAACATTAGCTATTAGGTTATTAGAGATTCTATAAAAATAACTAAATATTGTATGTGTTTTCTAAATCTATAAAAATCCATTAATTCTTTTGATCATGGCACAAATTATTATATTAAAAAAATGTTATTATTTTTTATAATAACTATATTTTATCTTACAAAATGTCTCCTAAATAGCATTACTTTATGCACACCGCGAATCTGGTAGGTTAAAAACTTACATAAATTTGTAGTTTCTATATCTAACAAAAATATTATTAAGTAATAATAACTAATAAATCTTATCATGATGTAGATCTGTAGTCTAAATTAAAATCAAGATTGAAGTGAGCAAAGTTTTTTGCTTTTTCACTATAAACTATTTCCGTAAACATATGACCCCCAGTCTTCGTATGCCTAAGATTTTTTAACTATATTAGTACAGCTTTTGTATTTAGTAATTACATATTGTTTACTAAAATAATAAATTATAAATTGCATTTAATAATATAAAATTATTTAAATAAAAAAATATGTAATTATTCGCAAAACTCCTTTTGTATCTTTGCAGTATTTTTATGAACATTCTTAGGCGTATAGAATGTACCACATTTGAAATTTAAATATTTTGGTGAAATGTTGGTTACGCTGCTATCGTTGCCTGCTATCGTTTACGAATTGTGGTTGATTAAAAAGTTTGAATATTTCAGTTATTTACACAGAATATATTCTGTGCATCTATTTAATAATAAATATATTACAATTTAGATATATTTCAAATATATTGCTTGTTTTGTTTCGTTTATAATAAGCATTTGTTAACTTGTATCTAATTGAAAATGCACACAACCACACACAAACAACACTTTGCGAAGTAATTTAAGGGGATCTTAACAAATTCCTTAGTTATAAACCTTTTAATTTTATAAGACATCCAGAAACCATTTCAATTTGCCAACATATATAGGTATAAGCAACTGCCAATACAACACTACCTTCTACGATAGTAGCTTACGGTGTTATACAATTTATTACCTAAACTCCAGTTAAATTGCATCCTCCACTCGATAGTACCTACAATTAATTTGTTCGAATAGTATTTTACTCCGCTTATATGGAATCCATAGAACCGAAGATATCAATAAACAGTATTAGCAGATTCATTATCTAATTACGCGCGCGGAGAGACAAATTGGACTAGATAGTTGTCGAAGATTATAATTGTGGGTAAGATTCAATTGAGAAACGACAAGATTGTGGTTCTAAATTTCCCCCATGTATCCGCGTAGGTGGAATGTCAGCGTCACCGCAACCCACTTGATCCATGGGAACTGTGCTCCTTCGTATGGTGCTCGGGCCGTGTTTACAATGTAAGTTTACGTGTCGACCGCGATGACCACGTCTCGTACAGCCAGCCCGCGGCCCGCATACCAACGACGACATTATAATTTCATAATGCAAGCTTGTCAACGTAAATAATACGCAAAATTTATGTTACGAGGTTCTCACCGTTCGACAGCGGCGTGATGCATACTTAATTAGGCATCATTAGGCACGGAACAGTCAGCGCTCCACTCATATTCATTTGAAGACGTGGATATAAATTCAATTAACCATTTAGTACCGAGTTGTTCGTGGATTCGAACTTCGTTATACCGTCCATCTAAATATTACATGTAAATGTCCGACGCATGTTAATATACTACTGATCAAATTGTCGATTAGAACTTCAATATATATTGTAATTAGCTGTTTTGCCTCACGTAGGTACCATGCGGCTCCCATTCGTAAGCACTGGTTCCTAGTCGTGATCGAATTTTCATTTGCATAGGCCCCAGTAATATTTATAGACCACTGTAGATATAATTATAAATGTTATTTTAAATAATAAGTATTAGATAAAGATTTCTTAGAAAGATTTTAGGTTAAATGTATAAATAAAAGTAGTAGTTCCAGAAACAGTAGGTATATCTAAATAATAGCAAAAATGAAGGGCTAATACAGAGCAGGGCGAACCCCATGTTGATTAGACGTGTCCATTGTCCATCATCATTAACGGTGCATTATTCAAACAATTAGCGTTATATTTATTTTCTTATAAAAGAAGATATTTTGTATTTTTTTTTACTATAAATTGCATTTGACGTCATATATTCTTAGAATAACTATCTTTAAATAAATTCAGTACATTGCCATTAGTTGTATCGGTACAGGTACACTTATTTACATAGTACCTTAAAGAATAATCAATAATCAGAGGCCAGTCGTGGCGCAGTGGCACATGCGTGTGACTGTAAATGCGATAGGTTATGAGTTCGATTCTCACTCAAGAAAATGAAATATGAAATATTTTTATTTCTTCGCTCAGAGATGGAGGCAACAAGCGCGGCGTTGACCTCTGCTACTCAATACTCAATGTCTGGAATTCGGCGGAAAATGGGATATGGAGTAAACACTAGACTTGCTCTGCCTATCCTGCTATATGCGGGATACAGCGTGAAAAAAACTAAGTTTAAGCCAAATAATATATTTTATTTCAATTACAGTAAAATCGTTCATAAATAGTAGAAGCTACAACGGAAGTGGGCTCATTCATCATCCCTCGGATAAAAACGCTCGTTAGAACAAACCACCACCACCGCCACCACCACCCACCCGACCTGCTCTATTAATGTTACACTGAAGCACCTCTATTACGCCTACCATTTATTATATCCATTTTCGCGAATTAGCAGATCTCGTATAACGATATTCCTTAGTAGTTAATGGGCGAGGTAAATTGAATGACGTAAGAAATATTTGGCACTTAAGATATTGCATTTGTGTATAGGATATCTACAGACTATGGAAGTAAATATAAAAATAAAAAAAGAGTAATGGAAGCTAGAGTAATAAAATCGTTTAATTGTGTGACTTAATTAATATAATACTTATATGTATCCTCAAAACGAATTGTATATTGTCAATTCTACAAAGCAAATCTTTCCCACATGTGCGAAATCTTGAAAAGCTTGTAAAAGTATACGGCACTTGAGTATTAAAATTATTATGAAACCACCACACCGCGATAAAACCGGATGATACCAGCTTAACACCCCCCGCCCACCCCCACTATCGCGCTCCATTCGAATGCCTTTTCAGTATATCTACATGAAAAGTTGATCCTGAGGTTTATGCATAAGTTTGTCTTTGAAGACTGTAGTGTCTACTGACTAGCTGACGTAACACGCGCCCCTCTTCCTGTCTTTACAATTTAAATACATTTCGCAATGGTAATATCATCTATTTTTTAAAGAAATTACTTCTGTAGGACAACAAAGATAGGATTTCAAAAGTTGCTTACCGTTCAGAGTTATCAGCTGTTGTTGGAACGAAAATCTGAAACAATTGAAAAATAAATAACTTCTCAAATAGACATAAATAAAGCGCTTTGCCAAATTCTTATTAAAATTCACATAAGGAAGTGGGGAACTTGAAACATTAACCAGACAAAGTTATTTCAACAATGTAAACGTCGTCGAGCAGCTTTATGCAGAAGCTGCAATGGTAGGTATGTCGAACGACAATTATAACTTTGGCCCCGGACGCGACAGAACGTTCCACTGCAGCAAATAAAATATGTCCACGAAAACGCGCGAAGGGGACAATACAGGGAAATTTCGTATACGAGACAAAGATAAGCTTAACCAGCGCGAAATTATGAGCGTTTAACTGTTTCTAGCTGTAGAATCTGGCACGGGCGCTTCGCCGGCTCGCCAGCGCGCGTTGTTTACGAGGGGGTGGCGTGGTGCCCGACTCCCTCCGCACCCGAGATAGCGCCTTCCCCGGAAGAGAGCCGCCGCCGCGGACCCGCGACACCGCCACACCACCCGCACCGCCCGCGCCGATGTAGCTCTTGCAGCCCACGACACTAGCTACACTCTGCCCTCCCGCGTGCCCTCGTGCCTCCAGTACCTAGCCGTACTCGAGCAGGTTGCCAGCCTGTAACTGCCGCTTAAAACTACATTCAGACTTAAACTCTATTGGCTGCTCTATAGGACACAATTGTTCTGCTAACACGCGGTTGCCTTCTGGCGACCGAACATAAATGCTTTTCTATGTAAAGTTTCTAGCGAGCATGTCTGTAGGTCTTGTTTATGATAGCATGAAACAGTATGTGATGTATTTATGGTAGGTTCCTACGTTCTACAATTAATTTAAATTAAATTAAAGATAAACAATTATTACAAGTGCTAATATACGAAATTTACTAACATTATTAGATTAGGTACCCCAATTGGAAACAATAATACAAAAAAAAAATTAAATTAGCTTCACGCTGTATCCCGCACACAGCAGGGTAGGCAGAGGGAACCTAGTGTAAACACACTCCGTTCCCCACTTTCTGCCGAATTCTGGAGGCATTGCGTGTTGAGTGGCAGAACTCAACGCCGCGCTTAACCTCGACACCAGAGCGAAGAAATGGAAATATAAATTTAAGTAAATATTTCATCTCCTCGAGTGGGAATCGAACCCACAACCAGTCGGTTTTGCAGTCACACCTCGTGCCGCTGCACCACGACCGGCCTCAAAACAATAATACAATTTTCATATAATCGTTGGTAAAAAGTTTTGTACTTATAATATAATATTTATTTGTAACAAAACAGAAGAGATGGCATTATTTTATCATTTAAGTGAAAATATACGACACAGGGAAAAGAGAGAAATGTGAAAAAACCGTCTAGAGCATTATACCGCGCGTGAACCATTACTTTTAATATAAATAAAATAACAAAATATGAGCGTCCGGTCGTAGAGTGCCCCTGGACACTTTTATATTTTACGAGCAGACCTATTTCACTTAGAATCCTGTTGTCTATTATATTATAACACCAAAGTATAGTGCTAATACCATTTTTTCTACATTTGTTTGAATTTTGATGATAAAAAGTTCTTAGATGCTAATTATGTTACTTTACTACTTTATTTTTGTTATAAAAATATACCGATTAGATATGTAGAGTAACATTTTTTATTATTAATAACAGAAAATATGTAATATGTAGTACACAGAATACCTAAAAAATATATAACTCACTAGCGACCGCATGCGGCTTCGCCCGCTTGAAATATACATTTATTAATTTACTCACCGAGATATTTTTTTGTGTTCTAATGACATTATTAATTTAATTATAATATCTACATTACTATTACTAATTTAATTATAATATCTACAATTAATTTATTAAAAAATATAATTATACACGTACGGTGTGACTGTAACGCGACGGTGGTGGGTTCGATTCCCAGGAAAGTGGGGAACGCAGTGTCTTTCCACGAGGCTCCCTCTAGGGAGGCAGAATACAGCGTCAAGCTGATTGATTAGTTATCAACATATTAGAAACAAAGGCCAAGTGCGAATCCGACTCGAGCACGAAAGATCTATAAAAACGGCAAAAAATCACGTTTGTTGTATGATCCCCCTTAAATATTTATTATATTCTATTTTGGTGTTAATTGTTATAACGGCAAAAGAAATATATTATCTGTGAAAATTTCAATTATTCAACTATCCTTTGATGATAGTTGAAATTTTCTAACCAAAGGGATAAAATCATATAACCGAAAGTTTGAATCAATTCAATAAAACAGTTATTTTGCAGCAATTGAGTCGAACAAAATATTTTATATTGATATAACTTTTATTTGAGGCCAGTCGTGGCGTGCAAATATAACTTATTTTATTTATGAACCAGTAGAAATAAAACAAACACTAAACGTTAAAAGAAGAAATCAGTTAAGCTGTTTCTTAGATTAGCGTGTTAGTGCACTAACGCACAGATAAAAAGCCAACATTTTTTAAGTAGTTGCTTGGTTTCTATTACATTGTTAAATGACCTCAATAACCATTTTCCCTCTTTTATCTTCCGTGTAAAGACACTGATCAAGTATGATTCTATTTTAATTATAAGTTTAGATATATATTACATAAAAAAACAAGATAATTTCAAAAATATCTTATTCTGATAAAGATTTTAATCATTAAATAATAAGTACATTGTCTGTGCTAATTGTCAAAGCTGCAATAACAACCCTTTCGAGGTGGAGACGAGTAAATAGTAATAAGGCACAAAGTCATATCAATGTAGAGGGAAGCCTGCCAGCGTAGAGCGGTAGAGCGGTAGAGCGCTCTCGTTCAGCGACCCGCGTCGCGACGCGCCCCGCAACGTAACTCAAGTGTTTCGTGCAAACGCTACGTGCACTTCCGCGAGGCGTGCCCGTTGCAACCTCCGATCGATCAAAGCAACTTAATCACTTAATTTTGACATTCTTGGCCTTCAAGTTACTCGGAGAAATGGCTTCACAAAGCAGAAAAATACACGGTCACCATTCGAATCCATCAACCCTTCCATTATGACTGTAAATAATCGCCCCGTCGACTTCGTAGTAATTATACTGTATACTAACGACCTTAAGAGGCTTCGTCTGCCGATATTGCTCAGAATCAAAATGCATTTAGCCGTTGGATCTATAAAAGTGGGAAAATTGAAATATACTGAAACAACAGGGGAAACAGAAATATACAGAGACAATAATAAAACCTCGTGAAAATGGCAGTAGTTATTCAGAGGGAGATATTAAAATTCATGGAAATAAATTCGGCGTTGCATTCGGTCGTAGCTGTAGCGGTGCAGTAAAAATAAACACCAACGCCATTAGAACTCACTTCCATATTCAAATGTACGAACCCGTCCACACAGCTCGGCCACCGCTCACGTCTCATCAATCAAAAATAAAATTATGATCTAATAGTAAATAATAATAAATAACAACGACGATGTCAAAACATTTCCAAAAAAACAATATCTAAATGTTTTTTGTGTTTTTATAAACATCTAAAAATTATTCTATACCATCGACTTAAATTTTCTTATTAACTCCAGCTATAATTTTAAAAATACTGTATATCAACGTTTATAAGTAATAACAATAATCAAATAGGCCAGCGTCGCGCGGGGGCACAAGTATGTGATAAACGGGACTGGTTGTGAGTTCAATCCCACTCGAGGAAATTAAATATTTAATATTTTCATATCTTCCCCATGGCGTCGAGTCAAAATGCGGCGTTGAGTTCCGCCCTTGACTCAACACAAAATGCCTCCTCGATCCAGGTTCCCTCTGCTTAACCTGCCGTGTGCGGTATACAGCGTGAAGCTGGATGAATATCTAAATACTATAATAATTTTCTAGTATTTTAAGGAATATGAATTAAATATTAAGAATAAATAATTGTCACGACTTTAAAAGCCAAGAAAATGCATAGACAAGAAACCATCGACACAGAATAGAAACTGACGGACGACGCGTGCTTCAGCTTAAATAAACAGACGTTTTCAAAAATTTGTGTATTTAAATCGATAGTGACTTGTGTTACTGAGCTATTTCTGTTTAACAGCCGCGCTGATGGACCTGAAATAACACCTCGATAGTACCGTTCAGGGAAGTCGCATTAATTCATATGGGATTAGGTGTCATCATAAACAGGAATTATTTAGGCAAGTGAGGTTAAAAACAACAACTCACCGTTGCGTTGTCTGATTGCCAGAAGCGAAAATTAGATTAAGAAAGCACTTGCCTAATATTTCTTTAAATGTTTTTGTTAATTTTATTTACATAATAGTTACCTAATAAGTTTATTTTTTTATGTAAGAGATAAATTAAGAAATATCAGCTCGAAAGTAAATAATATGAATTTGGAGTGAAAAATCTGTATATATTTATTTATGCTTTAGTAAGTAGGTACCTAAGTTAAAAAATTCTGTATATTTGAACGTATTTCGTATTTATTTATTTTTTTGTAAAATAAATTAGATATATTTAATTGCTTCTAAAGATGTTATCTTCGTACGCATATTAATTATTTTTATCTTTTCACTTACAAGACTCATCTAAGTTTGTCAAAAATATCTTGAACTCCTTGTCGTACGGACATTACATATCAAATATGGTTCAACTTTTAATGGTAGTATAATAAATGAAACTAAACAATTTTAAATCTTTTGTTGATGTATGTACTTTTTAAAAGTTTTTAGTTAAGATATTTTTTTCTGAATATAATAATCTATAAAATAAATCTTATAATATTAATTACAAAATGAATGGTTTCTTCACTTCATTATTATTGGATACAATAGTAGAGTTAGAGTATCAAAAACGTGCATGAGATATGTTAATTTGCCACCAATAAATTTCTTAATATCTAATTGTGGAAATAAAATCTAAATCTTAATTACACAAAAACAGGTTAAGTGTCGTACCAGACTTTAGGTCAACGGGAAGTAGGAACAATTTACAAAAGGTGACAAACTTAAGTTTGCGGGTATGTGCGCTCTTTTTTTATGAAATGAACTACAAATGTAAGTTTGTAATGGTTTTTTTTCTATGAAATATCTATAATTTTAACTTTTCGGCTTTTTTCCTTTATTTGTATAGTAAGTACGTAAGTCCAAGGGAAGTACTCTACAGGTTTTGATATTAATTTTAGCTTTGACACCTACACACTATCTTGAGAAAAATATCACTTATAATATCACTTGCCGTTCGTCACGTGTCAAGATGAACTTTCTGTTTTTGCCTTTTGAGATACGGAACCCTAAAAAAAACAAACTAAGAAAAACGTCACCATACTAACAATTTTAAATAGTTACAAATTGAGCTTCCCTCTTCATGGACCCCCCAACAAACGCACCAGCAATTTCATTCGTACATCGACAATGCCACGTCGATGAATATTCAACACATACCTATAGCACATTGATATAAAAACGCGGCACCTATTCTTCCAACGATATTAATTTGATTTGTGTACAGTGCGAGTTACATTTATAGGGTATGCTCTACTCATAAAACGTGGCTGAATCGATCGATATATGCAAGTAATAATATTAAATTTTATGTGAAGTACAAAGAATGTTTGGTTTCACATATACGGGGACGGAGTGTCTTACCTAGTGTTAGGGCACTCCGTTCCCGTATATGTGAAACCAAAAACTCTCAAAAATCTCTCTGCTGTGTGTGGGATACAATGTGAAGCTGATTTTTATATGTTTGTAGAACTTTCCCATACATAGAGCTATTTAGAATTTTATACGAATTTATTATTGTTATTTCATTGTTTCATTTATATATTTGAAAAGAATTAAAATATATAAAATCATACATTTAAAACTAATATTGTGATATATATTTTTAATCAATTACCTTAAAACATATATTTGCCTTGACTCTACAATATATGTACCTTTATAAAAATTTGAGATAGCCAAGACATAATAGTATATTGTAATAAATATAATATTTTATTATCTTCAATTTAACTTTAAATGAAACTTTTGATGAATTTGTAAAATTAAGGTAAAAAATTAAAAATAACTTGAGTTAATTTTCCTTCAAACAAGATATTTGAATAATCTTATAATGAAAAAGTTTCATTTAATTAATATTGATTACATATGGTGATTATTATCAACGTAGTGTTAAACCTGCTCAGGTCCCGACTCCCGAGTCCCACCAGGGAGCCTCGTATCGTGGTCGTGGGACGTGATGACTGGCAGGTTTGGCTAAATTGCTTTATCGCATTCATATCGGACTCAAATTCGGCCTCGGCCTCAGTCACGCCGTCGCACTCGCACTCGGCCCGTACGCGCGTATATCGCTTCTATTTAATTTAAACCACACAAAGCACTCGACACGGCTCCCGGCCTCCGCTCTTTGATAACGAACTCGCAGTTTTAAAAATTAAATCGGTAGCTCCGACGCATCTAGTTACGGATGTCAATGTCGGAGGATTCGATATGGTTTTTTTCTTTTCAGAGTGGGTATGATGAGTCAGGGATTATTGAGGAATTTCGGTTGTTAATCAAATATACGTCCCTATTCATCAAAGTTAATTACAATCTTGAAATTTGTTAGTTAAATTTCCGTGAGTTTTTTTACTGATGTTAATATATAAATTAATAAATATATTACTAAACTAGCTGAAAGTGCTATGTTCGAAATATATATAACAAGATATCACTTGAGAAACAACAACAATGCGATAGAGAAAGACAGAGATCAATAAGAGCATAAGCTTCGCACGAAATAAAAAGCAATGTAGCAATTGACAAACAAAGGATTATAACTTACAAAGTGTAGCTTCAATTAGTGGATGTGGGAGGCTTCACGGGGCGAGTGGCGACCGCCATCTAGCGGGCGGGAGGGCCGCCCACCGCCGCCTTGCGGGCCCACGGGCTCGCTTCGCACACATCACATATAAATATGAGGCGTTATGATTATGAAAATATGCCCCGCCCCGAATATGGAATATGGAGGAGGGGGCCCGCGCGGCGCGTGCGAATGGACGAAGTTTGATTTATGAGGCCCGCGCGGCCCCGCCTCCTGTCATAACCGAGTACCTGGTGCGCGCGCGCGCGGCCGCCCGCCGCCGCCTCGCGCTCAGTCCCGCTTCACATGGCGAGAGGAGCGGCCGCCCGCACTCCGACTCCGACCGCGTCCGAGTAGAGCCCGAGCAGAGCGCAACAGCCTGCCAGCCCGCCGCCGCCAGCCCTGCGCCGCACGCCGCCCTGGCCATGCGCCGGCCCTGAGCCGCCAGCGCGACCACCATGCCGCGCGTCAAGCCCGCCTGCGTCCGCCGCGTCTCCATCGGTACGACCCCCACATCATCATGTTTGCGACTTGTGAAATTATGTCCATTACCACCTGTGATACTAGTATGTTCGGAATCTTGCTGGAGAAATAAGTTAATAAGCCATATTAAAGTAGTATCTCATGAGCAAAGTGAGCATTTTGAGCGCTCCCAAGGTGGTGAGTAAAAAGTGCAGTGAAACTCGACACGACTGAGTTTTATGTGGAAAAGTGCGGTAGGTAGGCTTAGCGAGCTTACAAGTATGGGCAAGTAATAACTTTTGTAATTCAACTTTAAAAATATTTTTACGTTATAAACTAAACAAACACGTTTGCACAGTTTTAAACGTTCCGCCTTTACGGACAACTTTTTGCTAGATTAAAATATTAATCTATTGAAATGAATTTAAGGATTACTTCATACAAAATTAGTAAAATATTAAAGTTCTCAAAAGCTCTAGATAAATTAAAAAATATTTTCCTTCAGTTTATATAAATATTTTCACGAGTTTTTGTTGAAATAATTTCATGATAAAACGTCATTCAATCTCACGATTATTATCCCACAGTCCCAAATAGCTAATATATAGATATACTTATTTATTTAACTTGTAGTTGAATCTGAGACCATTTTATATAATTACTATGAAGCTTAAAAATTAAGGCTATAAATTTATATAGTTGATTAACTTCTTTCCATGTTTAATTGTTAATAAACATAAAAGTGCACTTAACATTGGAATTCCTAACAATTAATTATGCATGTAGCTGATATATTCTTTCAACCTTCAAATATTGAGGATGATTAAACGGCTTCGAGGTCTTTCCCTTCAAAGATAATATAACCGCAGCATATTCAATGTTTCCCAGCATTTTTAACTATAAAAAATTGAATTTGAAATTGTAAATTACAATAATCATATCATTAAAATTCTGTTATTTACTTAAGATTGATTCCAACTTTAGCTGTCTTACATACGTGACTGTAATTATCATAAACGTTTCAAATTAAACTTATTGTATACAAAAATAAAGCCCAGATTGTGGTAAACGACGATTAAGTAACACACTCTGATAAAAGCTTTAAGTGGCTCTATATTAGTAGAGTGACAGGCCGTCAAAGTTTATTAATCTGAGCGCTACACTGTTTTACGACCGCCATATAAATAATATAGAAAAATGTTATCTATAAATGTATATTTGAAACACGCTGCCTAATCATATTCTTTATGAAATATATTCGGACGATCAGTGTGTTTGTTTGTCATAAAATAATGTTTTAGAATTTGATCAAGAGCCGGTTCCATTTCGTATTAAAATGAAATATAGTGGAATTAGTGATGAATAATAATAAATTATCATTAAAGAATTTTATGTATATCATATTATATACTTAATGTTATTAATAATAAAACATTTTAATAATTTAAATAATACTAGCACATATATTAGCTCATTTTAAATAACATTAACTATTGGCTAAAATAAACATTAAAAACGAATGGTCTTTAGCTACAAATAATTGTTCAATTTATTTTAATGATTCAACTTTGAAAAGACTACAGTTTTATGACAGAATAAATCATAATTCTATTTTTCAAATTTTATGCAACTACTTATGCGACATTATTGACACATAAATTTTAAATATCATTTGTTAAATGGTTCATATTACCAGTTATAGAACATTCATATGGTAGAGGACCTATACAAATGTATCTAATATTTTTTTTACGTCTTCCGAGTAAACGAGGTCCGGCGCGGGCGAAGCGAAGCGGGCTGCCGTCTTTGACGCGGCCGCGCTCGCTCACCTAACAAAGCTCGAAGCCAAATTGCGATAAACACCAACTTCTAATCCTCCTTCTTACAAACTAAGTATTAACCGCACCGGTATCTCGCTACAAATGAGTCGTTTAAGCCCTTACCGCAAGATTATCCCGGATTATTATGAATGTTTTGTGTCGGTGTTCACTTTTCGCTTGCATTTGAATGTAAACATTCCGGATGGTGCAATACGTGTAGAAAAGGGCATTTTATTATCGTAAATTTAAAAATTTTACTTTCAAATGTGACATCGAAAATGTTTTCGGATACAGATACCTGCAATATCATATAAAGATAGAGAATTATGTTACGGCGTTCATGTGGACAGTGAAAGTAGGAACACTGATAAGAGAATTTATGCCAGTGGACTTGTTCATCATATGAAATGCTTATTATTTTCATTATTTATTTATTATGTTCATTATTTACAATATTTAAATTACTAACTACTGAACTAAACTTTATGCTGTATTATAAGGCGTCATTGCCATATTGTGTGTTTTTTATATCCTCGCGGTACCCAGGAATATGACTTAATGGTCACCGTAATAACCTGGTTTGCCATCTCTTACACTTTTAGATATGATATTGGGTAATGGAAACAATCGTCCCTGCGATAACAAGAATTTACATATAAATTACCTGAAAATAACTTATGACTTTTTATTATATAGAATAATAAGTATGTAATGAATAACAAACACTCAATAATATAATATATAAGAAGGTACTTTACCTACACATAACAAAATTATCAATTAATTCACATTGCCAAAAATAAAATGGAAATAAGCATAACTTTAATTAAATATATTATACAAATAAATTTTAAAAAATGTTAATTAAAATGGTTAAATAAACATAAAAGTGATACTTATATTTTTATACCTGCGTACATATGAATTATAACAATAGATGATTAGTGATGCCCCAATACCAAAGGTTAAATAGATTTCAGTCACATTGAATATAATATACTTGATAATAGGTATCGTGAATTTTCAATAATATGACGCTCATATAAGATAGTAAAAAATATAATTAAAAAAAAATCAGCTTCACGCTGTATCCCGCACACAGCAGAGTAGGCAGAGGGAACCTAGTGTTAAGACACTCCGTTACCCACTTTCTGCCGAATTCTGGAGGCATTGCGTGTTGAGTGGCAGAACTCAACGCCGCGCTTTGCCTCGACACCAGAGGGAAGAAATGTAAATATAAATTTAAGTAAATATTTCATCTGCTCGAGTGGGGATCGAACCCACAACCAGTCGGCCACACTTTGTGCCGCTGCGCCACGACTGGCCTCATATTTAACATTTATTAAATACCAATTTAATTATCTAAATAAACTTTACTTTGCATTTACTATAAAGATACGATTTTATTTTACTAACTAATAGTTAAATAATGTTGAAATAACTACAAATAGATCAAAGACTACAGTAGTTAACTGTTAACGTTCGCTTTAATTAATTTCGATTCTATATTTAAAAGAAACATAAAATTTTCTTACGTTTTAAGAAACAGTTTGATGATGAAATAAGATAGTATTCTAAATTTGGATAAATTGTTTCCACTATCCTTGTATAGTGAATAATGTAGCAATTCAATCAGAATGAATTCTAATTATAAAATAATATATTAAATAATATACTGCAATTTAAATACAAAACAACATACAAAACGAAAAAATAAAATTTTAAAAATGCAAATTAAAAAACACATTATATTATTATATAATGTTTATTCATGTTATTTTATAACCCATTGTAATCATAGCTTTGGAAAATATTTTTTTAAACAATAATATTTTTTGATAAAACAGCGCCTATGCCAAAAGAAACAAACTATATAATATTTCACCAAATATATGATTTTAAATTTATACTGTCATAATCATCCATCACAAAATTCATAAAATTATTTAATATTTTATTTTTTACTTCATTAAACTTGGAAGCAAATACTTAAAACATTTATTAATTTAACTTTCATGACAACTCTTCAATTCTGATTTTATTTATAAAAATACATAGTTTTAAAATTAAATATTAAATTCATATACCTAATATTAATCGGATCGAATTATATACATACAAATTTAAAACAAATACTAACATACACTAGTAGCAGATGTGTGATACCTGCGTACCTTATCGACTATTATAGGCCCGTAATATTAACGCCTTGTAACCGTACTTGTGCAATGTTAATAAAGTAGTGTGTGTTAATAAACACATTATTTTAATATAGAAAAATGTGTAACACAATTAGATTAGAGGCTAGTCGTGGCGCAGCGTCACGAGGTGTGACTGTAAAACCGACTGATTGTGGGTTCGATCCCCACTCGAGGAGATGAAATATTTACTTAAATGTATATTTCTATTTCTTCGCGTTGGTGTCGAGGTTAAGCGCGGCATTGGGTTCTGCCACTCAACACGCAATACCTCCAGAATTCGGCAGAAAGTGGGGAACGGAGTGTCTTAACACTAGGTTTCCTCTGCCTACCCTGCTGTGTGCGGGATACAGCGTGAAGCTGATTTCATTTTGTAACACAATTATCACAATATGTTACTGTAAACGCGCCAGGTTGTGTGTTCGAATCCCAATTGAGGAAATGAATAATTTAATATAATAATTTAATATACACGCAAAGCCTCCGGAATTCAGCCGAAAGTGGGCAGCACATATCTTAACACTGGGCTCCCTCTGCCTACTCTGCTACATGCAGGATACAGCGTGAACATGAAAAAAAAAAGTATAAAACAGTAAACAATATATTTTAATCATAACAAAAAAATATAGATAACTTATTTTTCACGTGTATATTCGACATACCTAGTTCATTAAAATATATAATCATTTTACGTAGTTCGGAGTATTATTTGAATAGTTAAAAACGTTTCAATATTGAATAATTAATTTTAAAATGCCAAATTTAACATAAAGAACGACGAATTGTAAAAAGTGTTGCACCAGCTATTTTTATGTCAAAGGTGGCTTACCCTGCGGTCGTCTACATGTGTTTAATAATTTCAGGTATACCTACGTGCGTACTATTTATATTATAAAACCGCCATCGCTTGGCTGTCGGGTATTTAATTTAACACTTTACTATTTTAAAAAATTATTTATAGATATCCAAAGCCCATAGTGATTAATAACAAAAGGAATTGATTATAATTATTATATGTTTATACATATATGGCTCATTTTATTACACATGTCTACAATTATCTAAGTATGTATATTCATAGTTTCACATTTTGTTTATATATTTAGATAAAAAATAACGTTTAAATTTATAAAAGCTCAATATTAAGCTCAATTAAAACTCATAATTTTGATATTGATACTTCTAAATAATAGCTAATACCTTAAATTATAAAAAAAATTATATCTAATGTAAGCTCAATCACTAATGGCGGACATTGTATAACATCTTTACAATACCTAATTAAGTAATATATAGATTTATCTTCGTGATACAGATAGATATTTGCTTAAAAATAATAGCAAAAGTATACAGTATACATGAAAAAGCTTAAATGTCTACTAGAAATAGATATTTTAACAAAAGAAATGAAGGCACCACTTCTTTTAATTCGATGTACATTAGTATTAATTTTAATCATCATATAATACTAAAACATTTTGATAATTGCTTGTGGTAAATGCTACGAAAAATTCTTCGGATAGTTGGGAACGGAATGTCCTAACATTAAGTTCCCTCTGCTTACCCTGCTACATGCGGGATATAGCGTGAAGCTGATTTTAGTAAACACCTAAAGATACATAGCATATTTAAAGTAATTTAATTAAATTTAAATTGTCCTTATTTAAGTTTTTCGACCATATTTATACGTTATATAGAATAATATCCATAAAAAATGAGTCTAATAGACCTACTAATTATTTACATAAGACTAGTGACTACTTTTTTGCATAAAATCCTACAACACTATATAAGGTATGATTAAATTGGTTAAGATATGCAAGTGTGGTTAACTAAGTACGTACTCATTGCTGTCGTAATAAAGATAAATATTCATTTCATACTACGTTAAAATTTCGCTAAACTTTATAAAGCTTTTTCCTTTACAAAGCGTCACGCACACAGCAGGGTAGGCAGAGGGAACATAGTGTTAAGACACTCCTTTTTCCTATTTTCGTCGAATTCTAGAGGTATTGCGTGGCAGAACTCAACGCCGAGCTTTGCGCCCCGACACCTGCGCGAAGAAATGAAAGTATTAAATTATTAATAAAGCTTTTACTTTGACTACAACAAAAGTAGAGTCGGTACTTCCAAAAATATCCACAATCGTGTGAGACTGTGAAAAAATTGTATTATGTCGGCGTTAGGATACGAAGTGGTTTAAAAGGTTTTCCTTTAACAGGTTTATTAATAGTTTTTTAATTTAGAACGAATGGAATGGAAAGAAAATTCAAAAGAATTACTTTAGTAGGTACATCAAAACTCCTATTTCAAAAGTTAATGTAACATGTTTTGAAAAAAAATATACGCAGGGGTATCCGACTGCAAACGCGACAAGTTTCGGTATCGATTTCTACTCTAAGAAATTAAATACTTAAAATAGTAAACGGTAGTGTCTTAATGGGAACGGAGTATCTTGATATAAGGTTCCCAGGTTCCCTCTGCCCTACTATGCCCTAGCATGGCGGGACTGTATCCCGCTTCCCCGCTAATCTCGCGTTAAGCTAAAAACATATTTTCATTTAAATCAATATATTTTTATCTGGGCATGTGATATAATATAGATAATTAATATAATTATCACTCTATAAACACAACATAAAAGCTGTTCGCAATGCATAAAATAGATATATTTTCTTATTACGCATCTAAGGCATATCTTACCTTCGTTTGACTATTTATATATGCTTACATTATCGGCGTAGCAATATGTAATGAGGCTAAATAAGTCACATAAGATATCTTTGCTATTAGAAAAAATATAATGTACTCTTATAAGATTAACACATTAATTTGTAATACTTCAATAATTATATAAAGAGCCGGTCTTCATAATAATATAAAATCAGCTTCACGCTATATCCCGCACACAGCAAGGTAGGCAGAGGAAACCTAGTGTTAAGACACTCCGTTCCCCACTTTCTGCCGAATTCTGGAGGTATTGCGTGTTGAGTGGCAGAACCCAATGCCGCGCTTAACCTCGACACCAACGCGAAGAAATAGAAATATACATTTAAGTAAATATTTCATCTCCTCGAGTGGAGATCGAACCCACAACCAGTCGGTTTTACAGTAATACTTCGTGCCGCTGCGCCACGACTGGCATCATAATAATATGTACCTATATATTATAAAACTTATCAAATTTAATAAGAAATAAAGTAGATATTGTATGTGCTACGTCACTATAAAATATTAGGCTGTAATCTTAGGTTAGTAAAATATCTGTAAAATATTATTTAAATTACTGAAACATTTTTATTCTTTGATAAATGTTTATGAGTTATTACTTGTTATATTTGATAATAGTTATTGTAAGTTTATATTTCAATCGGGAGATTATATAGATATTTAGTAATGAAGTTTTGTACGAAATGTATGTAACAGAATATATTTAAAACAATACAATCGTTGAATATTATTATTTGTAGGTATTTTAAAGTGTCTTCTTCGTACTAGGTATATGACATATAAAGGATTAAGATTGAAAATAGTTAAATTTTTATAAATATTTTGAAATCAGTAGGTATTTATTTCTTTAAGGCAATTTTTATAAAATCAAAGAATGTCTCTGTACCTACCTCACGTTAAATATACGAGTATTAAAATTGAGTACGAGTATTAAATTTAATTATTTTATTTACAATTATAATTTCAAGCACAATAAAACTATATTGAAAGTAAAAAGTAGGTATTAGGTATATTCGCATTAAATACGAACATATTTTAATTATAATTTATACGAAATTTAATAAGAGAACGGATACTTGCCAAATATTATCGATATAACGTTATGACCAATTTTTTTAATTTATTTCCCTTTCTTTTTTTTATTTATGATAGGTATTTTTATTATATAAAAAATATATATACTAAAATATAAATAAAATTTTTATTGGCAGAAGAGATGTAACCAAAAGGTGCAATAAAAAAATTTTTTAACGAACGCTCATAGTATAAAAAGGACCGACCCTACGTATTTGCTGGATTAGATAAACAGTTACTATCAGCGACATCTATTGACGAGTAGATACATCCTTTCTTTCCTTTTAACTTCACCTTGTATTTACGCTTAATTTTTTAAAATAAAAACAAGATTTTTTTAATGAATATAATGAGACGCTCCGTTGAGTAAATTATAATAATTTTACTTAGTAATTATGAAATCACAGGTACGCATATACACAAATACCTACGTAATTTTAAAATAGACATTTATCACCACAGCATTACTACATATGTTACTGACATTATTGCTTGGTTGTAAATTAGTTATTTTCTATTTTTAAATTATATATGTATGTATCTATAATTATTATATAAAATTAAAATTCTGTAGACAAAGTAGACAATCCACACGAAAATTACTTAAAGGTTTTGATTTCAAACAGGTTTAATAAGTTTGATAAGACCTAAATATTTCATTTTTACATTATATCAAGATAATGATTTGAATTCATTAATTAAAGTATCATAAATCGTAAAAATCATGTCAACTTATGATATTTATGAGATTTTGTATTAAAAGCAGGTATTTTAAATGTCATAATTACATGGATATGTAAAATTTTTGTAGATTTGGCAATACAAATTTAAATTATATACAGTTGCAATATAGATAGATGCAAGACAACATATTAAGCCAAATTTAAATACTCTAAAAAAGTTATAACAAATCATAATCAAATCTTAGAATGCATTTATTGTACCATAAGAGCAAATTAAATGAAATTTACTAAAATAAACCCTTTTTTAACTTATTTTCTTATTGTTCTAGGTGATAGTTCCGGATCTTGCTCAGAAGAAGATATTAACAATGAAATCAGAGAACGACCAGAGACACATATGTGTCCTCGTTGCCAAGAACAATTTGAACATCTTCATGATTTTATATACCACAAGCGACTGTGCGATGAAAAAGCAATGCAAATGGGTGAGGAAAGGATGCACTCAGATCCTGAGGATATGGTAGTGTCTGGAGATGAAGAAATGGATGGTCCTAATAAGCGATTAGAACAAGTAAGAAGGCATCGACAGGATGCTGAAAACAATAATAGTCTCGACGATGGTGAAGCAGAAGTACCTGAAGCCGATGTGCCCCCCGTAGGTCTTCCTTTTCCTGTGGCGGGTCATGTAACTCTTGAAGCTCTACAGAATACCAAAGTTGCTGTAGCACAATTTGCCGCTACCGCAATGGCAAATAATGCAAACAACGAAGCTGCTTTACACGAACTTGCAGTTTTACAAAGCACTTTATTTACGTTACAACATCAGCAAGTGTTTCAATTGCAATTAATACGTCAACTACAAAATCAATTATCTTTAACGAGACGGAAAGAAGATCAACATTCACCACCACCACCGAGTGAGCCGGAACAAAATGCGCCAACGTCGCCAGTTCGATCGCCATCACCGCCTCGGCCGCCACGGGAGCCTACTCCTGCTGAATCCGCTCCTCCCACTAGCCAAAGCTTGCCGTCAACCCATTCACATCTTACACCTAAAACAGAACCTATTTCTATTCCAAAGCTTCCTTCACCACCTATGATGAGTCACCCACCTTATAGCTCTATTTCTTCCTCATTAGCATCTTCAATTATTACAAATAATGATCCTCCGCCATCCCTAAATGAACCAAATACACTAGAAATGCTTCAAAAACGAGCTCAAGAAGTACTGGATAATGCTTCACAAGGGCTTCTTGCAAACAACCTTGCTGATGAACTAGCATTCCGAAAATCTGGAAAAATGTCTCCATATGACGGAAAAAGTGGTGGACGCAACGAACCTTTCTTCAAGCATCGATGCAGATACTGCGGAAAAGTTTTCGGAAGTGATTCTGCACTTCAAATTCACATTCGTTCTCACACAGGTGAAAGACCATTTAAATGTAACGTATGTGGCTCCCGATTCACAACCAAAGGAAATCTTAAAGTTCATTTCCAAAGACATACTGCAAAGTTTCCACACGTCAAAATGAATCCAAATCCCGTACCAGAACATTTGGATAAGTACCATCCACCACTATTAGCTCAACTGTCACCAGGGCCAATTCCTGGTATGCCACCCCACCCACTACAGTTTCAACCGGGTGCACCAGCTCCATTTCCGCCAAGCTTGCCATTGTACAGGCCACCCCACCATGATTTACTGCCACCTCGTCCCCTTGGGGATAAACCACTTCCACACCACCCACTGTTCGGTATGCGGGAAGAGCAAGATGTTCCAGCTGATCTTAGCAAACCCTCTATACCAAGCCCTCCTCGACCCGCATCTGATATATTTAAATCTGAACCACAAGATGAAGAAAGTCAGCGTGATTCTAGTTTCGAAGAGACAGATCATATATCACCAAAACGAGAACCTGAAGAAAACGATGTTGAACAACATACAGAGCAAGATAGATATCCCTCAACATCTCCATATGACGATTGCAGCATGGACTCAAAATACAGCAATGAAGACCAAATTGGCAGAGAAAGTCCTCATGTGAAGCCTGATCCAGACCAACCGGAGAATTTATCAAGTAAGAATTCATCGATATCTGGACCAATTTCAATAGCAACGGGACTTCGTACTTTTCCTTCTTTCCCATTATTTCCTCATTCCCCACCTAGTAGTGTTTCTTCTGGGTGTCTTACACCGTTCCAAACTAATCTTAATAGCACAATAGATTCTGATGTAACTCGCGATCCATTATATTATAATTCATTGCTACCACGCCCTGGAAGCAATGACAATTCCTGGGAAAGCCTTATTGAAATTACAAAGACTTCTGAAACTGCGAAGTTGCAACAATTAGTTGACAATATAGAAAATAAAGTTACCGATCCCAATGAATGTATCGTATGTCATCGCGTCTTATCATGTAAAAGTGCCTTACAGATGCACTATCGCACACATACAGGTGAACGACCGTTTCGATGTAAATTATGTGGTCGTGCATTCACAACCAAAGGCAATCTAAAAACACATATGGGCGTACATCGTATTAAGCCCCCTTCTCAGTTGTTGCACCAATGTCCTGTTTGTCATAAGAAATTTACAGACCCAAATATTTTACATCAACATATTCGCCTTCATACAGGCGAAAGATGTATTGTCCCTTTTGAACAAATGCAAGACACTGAATCGAGCAATTTTCAGCTCAGTAGTGGCTCCGAAATATCTGAATTTAACCCATACGTTTCCATTCCACCATCGATATTTCCCACCCCGTCCACTCCCGGCGACCGAAGGGCGGACTCCCGCGGGACCGACGATGAGAGCGGCCGGGACGAGAGCGAGCCCGCGTCTCGGGAGTTCGACGACGACACAGATCTTAAAGATCGTCGAACTTCGCCGCTCTCCGTCTGCGCCTCGGCGTCCGAATGCGAAGTAAAAACCATCACCACAACGGCTTCCCTCCCATCGGCGACAGGTTCGGAGAGCGGGCGCAGCGCGCGGGCCTCGCCGCCGTCGCCGTCCGCGTCGGTGCTGTCGACGCCGCCGCGGCTGCCGCTGCACTCGCCGCTGCCGTCGCCGCCCACGCCTCTGGCCGCGCTCGGCGCTCTCGGCGGCTCACCCTTCAGCCCGCTCGGACTCGCGTTCCCGCCCGCAGGTATGCGATAGCGGGACATTACATTACGTCCGCCCCGGTCGTCCGCAGTTCCGCTCCTTCGTATTATCCTAATGTTTTATTACTTAATAATATACCCTTGTACCGGGCGCTAAATTATATAACACAATAGTTATCCCCTGGAATTTAACTAAACATTGAAGAAATTGCCGTAAATATATGAAATACTGGTATTCGGACTTTAATCGTGGCAATGAACATTCGATTTATTTGTGCAGTGCGCGGCAACACAACCTGCACCATCTGCTACAAGACGTTCGCATGTAACTCCGCTCTGGAGATACACTACCGCAGCCACACCAAGGAACGTCCATTCAAGTGCACCGTCTGTGATAGAGGCTTCTCCACCAAGGTTAGAAAATATTTTATTTCTTTTTTTTGTAATTTACCTACATAATTTCCGTGTAAGATAAATGTGTGTACCAGTTATTTTTCCAAGTAGGAGTTTCAATGGATTGTTTTCGTTTTTAAGGCACTCTAATAACTTTAATATTACATAAGTAGATAGCGACTTGTATCTTATATTATAAAAGACGAAACATTTACTATAATGGAAAAAGTATTAATTTATATGATTTGTTCATTAATATAAAAATATTTATATACACTATAAAAAATATGCTAAATACTTAGAAAAATACCTACTACAGTTTAACACGGTACTCGCAAGTTTCCTTTAGACGTCGAAGAGCAAGTTGCTCGTAAGCTAAAGTACATTATGCTCTGGTTTCATTTCATCTAAGTTTCTGTGCATTAATTTTGCAAGCAGTAATTACATGTCCCCGTCGACATCTCTTGTTCACATTAGTTTAGCCGTTGTCTCTACATCTGAGGCCCAATTCAACTTAGGCATTACGTACTTGCAAAGTTTACATTTGCTTAGAATATTCAAATTAATATCACTATGACTAAAAATAATAAATCAACAGCTGGCGCTAAGAAAATAATAGTTTCTTTCTTCAGTAAAAAGCAAATATTATGAAACTTTTTAAAATGATTAAAACGATCATATCCGTTTTAGAAAGCTATGACAACAATAAAAAGCTATATACTTGACAAATTTATATTTGTGAACTTAATCACATTAACACCGAAATGATATGTATTGTAAGAATATATTACTTTAAATAGTAGATAGTAAGATACTTAAATACATATAGAAATTTCTTCATTCCTTTGAAATCATTACCAGTATAGGTTTGAATACTTTTTGCTGAATAACAACGCGGCTGTAGCACATGTAGCTGTCTCTGTCCCTCCTGTATACATATTCTTTGTATAAACCTTATATGGTGGATTAGTCCTTTAAACGACTTTCTTTAATGTCTATTTAAGTCTTAAGTAACAAACTACTCAATGCCCACATAGTGTGGCTTTCGCTGATTCACTGCTGCATCACGTTAGATTTCATACTAGCAGAAATATTATAATTTATAGATTTATAGATTGCTTAGTATTTTTATCTTTAATATATTTTTAAATCACTTTTCAAATTTATTGTATCCTCTACCTTTTATGAATAATAATTACTATACAATTAAAAAATCTATTATATGATATGATTACAACGAATATGTCCTGGCATGACAGCTGAACCTTTAAATCTTTTCAAATTAGGCAACGCGACGGGCGGTATTATAAAAGAAATGCCAACAATCACGGCCCTGTCTACTTATGATGAATTTTTAAATAATAAAGCTACTTGAAATCTACTTAAAATAATATATTCAATATTTTATACAATACATAAATGTTTTTAAAAGAATATTTCTTATCTTTATGGTTTGATTCAAGTTTTATAATCAGTTCGGCCAATATTTCAAGCATGTAGAGCTGTGCTTGCGTCGCGGCCCGCGGTCCATCGCCGCCACAAAAATGATAACTCATAAAAACGACGTCACGGAAAACGATCAGAATATTAATTCATGTCGTAAAATATTTATTACTTATAAATCCTTGAGCCTTTACCTACGCTTCTCGTCATAAAAAGATTATTTATGCTTGAGAAAATAACATTTTTCGTAAGTTTCTGAAAGTGACCGTGCAGAGCTCTTATCAATAAAATATAGGTTATTTATGACGGCGCCGGCAATATTTAAATGGTCTATTACACACAGCTTTGACAGCAATCAAGTTTAAAGAAAAAATAAATTGTACTGGCTTGCTTAAATTATTATCTTTACTTATGTAAATTGGAAAAAAATCAAAACTTTTGTATTTTTTTTAAAAAGCGTTTGTCGATGCACTATAAGAATGCACTATACCAATACCAAGTATTCGAACTGAAAAAAAACATGATAATTACCTCAAGCCAATTTTTTCAACTAATTACATTTAATATCGAAAAAGAAATAATAGCATTCTGAATAACATTCTGAACAATACTTACACGTGCATGAATATGGTACAGGATACGTGGTAGTGGTAGTATTTTAAATGTAATCTAGTTATAGTAATCTATGATTTAATTTTAGACACGTACCCACTTTACCGAATCAATTTCATCGTTATATTCAATACAAAATTCCTTCCTACTCATCTGTTTTTTGCTCCTTCACAAGGCAATTTAATTTATAAGTATCATTTCCAATTAAGCAACAATAAAATAGAAACTAGGCACGCTTGCGGCCGTTATAGAACGATTACTATTATACCCAACATGTTTATAGCCTACTTTTATTAAATATAATGTTATTAATATACAGCCACTATCTCTGATTTTCTTCACTAAAACGTGTTAAATAAATGGAAACTTCATTTGAAAGTCTTTTAATTTTAAACACACACAGGACCGAAAAGTAGAAAAAATTTGCCTTTTTTTATTTGGAGCTATATAATAATAGTAATTCTAAAAATCACAGTCCCCAACTAAACACTCATAGATACCTACGTATTTACAAATGCGGCATATTGAACTTAAAACCAAATACAGTAAATTCTACAAAATAATTTATTTGTTTTTCTAATTTCTGTATTCATTCGATAGTTCATTTTGTATCTTCAATAAATATATATTTTAGTAGCGAGCCTCTACTAATACCACATTTACAACAAATATCTACGCTTTCGTCATATAACATTCCCCATTTTCTGCATATCATGTTTAGGAGCTACATTCTTACAGCCACCTCATTATCGCCAGATATCTATTTCAAATGTTTCATTACAACTTATTGTTTAGGTTTTTTATTGATCCGTATTATATTTTATATAAGATCAACTTAGGCTATTATCACGGTCTTGAGTATTTGTATTTATCGTCCAGACTAGGAAATATATAATATTTTGAAATACACTTAGGTAAACATTACTTGCTGTCTAGACAATTTAGGCTAGGTTTATACAATGGAGTGGTGTGTCACAGATATTTTTGTATAGGTACATCTTGAAATAAATTATAAGGGGCACCGAAAGTTATATATCATCCAACAATATCCATAATATAAATATCCACGTATTTTTTTTTACTTTTGGTTGACTCATTTGTACTATTGTAATATCGGTAACCTTACATACTCGATATTATCAATAATAATATAATAAAACATTGTATTTACTACTAAATATCTACTACTTATTTAATATAGTAATGGTGAAAAAAATAAGTAATGGAGTACGTTTCTTGAAATTGTTCATTACTCGGAAATCTTAAGAATAAACAATTCCCGCGATTTCGTTTTTGTCATATAATAACAAAACGTCTAAATCACTAAAAACATTAAACGAAGATATCACAATAGCTTTGACGAGTGACTCTTTCATTTTCTTTATATATTTAACTAAAGAGAAAAATTGGTTATAGCCAGATATGTCCTAGAGTGAGACCACATTCATTTTATATTAGAACACCAAATTGATGCTAAAATATGGAAATGTAATATTTTTTAGGTGTTTTAACCTTTTTTAAAAATTAATAATTCATTTCGAATAGCTACAAATGTTTTGCAAATTATTTGCACCGCGTATTAGAAACAATCGCGGTCTTATCAAGTAGAGCCTTACAAGAACATTTAAAATTACAATGAGTCTCCGGCGTCGGTACACGTACCTAAAGTTCACGCGCTAGCCGCTAAACTATATTCTAATACTAGGTACAAACAATCTACTGTATTAAAATATTTTAAACGTTAACTGATGCTTGGAAGTCTTCTATTTTTTTTCTCTTTTTATCTTCTAACAACAATTGCATATGTATTTGATTATTAATGTTATTATAAACAACAAAGTACAAGTATAACAACAATAGTTTTAATATTCGCCGATCCTTTTCATACAATTTATTGAATATATTGTATAAATACTGGTATACACATTATCGAAACGCAAAACTGATATTTTTAAATAACGATCCTTGATTTTTTTTTATTTAATAAATAATTCAAATTATTAAAACATTGACTTTTTTTTAATATATTCATATTAAGTGTACGCAGTACAAGTTAATTACAATATTAATGTAATTTATTCGTTTCTTTATCATAATTTCAATTTGTATCTGTAGCGCATGTTTATTTGAATGTATATTTTTTTGTCCTGTGTAAGGGTGTGCGTAAATGTGCGTGTATTTGTGGTTCCAGAGCAGTGGCGGCGGTTGCCGGTGCGGTAGGCGCGCGCGCGCACCCCGCCCGCCGCACGCCACTGCTTTGGATCTCTGGAACGCCTTCGTCTATCCGGTATGCGAGAGCGACGCCTGAGCGTGAACTCTTATTTATTCACATTCCTATAAATATAACCTTTTGTTTCGACCTCCTTTAGTTGCACCCTTTAATGTAAACAGTATACACTTTTACTATTTCCCTTTTAAATAAAACATTTCATAACCAATATATACATTCGAAACAAAATGTTACAATGTATTTCTAGATTAGTGCCTAACATAAATGCTTATTTGTACAAGTTATAAGATTCTTCAATACCTACTTACTTTGTAAATATTAAGCATTTCATATGCATGGACGCCCATTGAAATGAGTATTAAATATCATATAGTTAAACGCCGAAGTAATCTCATTACGAAGCAGTAATATAAACTCAAGGCAATTATAATAATAAGCCTTAACGCGAAGTTGAACATTAATAGGCTATAATAACACTTACATAAATTGTCAGTAATACTCGTAGGTATTTTCAGAAAAGAATACTTTTACATTATTTTTAATTTATGAAAAAATTTAGTTTATCTTGATCATAATGCAATATATCATGTGGCAAAATTTTCCATTTATACAACACATGTAATACGAACAAGATATCAATTCATTTAAATTACACGTTTTATTGTAATTTTCTGTATTTACATATAGATATGCCTGTCGAAATAAGCATATTTTTCAATTTTCTGATTATTTTTGTACTTATATTGAGTTAACTTTGTTGTTAAATGTTGAACCTTTTCGCCTACAGGGTAACATGAAGCAGCATATGTTGACGCATAAGATCCGCGACATGCCACCTGGCTTCGAAAAGAGTCAGAGTGGACCGACGGGGCCGCCTAGTGAAGAAGGCCGCGAGCCAAGTCCGGATCGACGCTCGTCGCCCGACAAAATGGATTTAAAACGATCGCCACCTGTACTTCCTCCGACCCCTATAACGCACCCACCACCAATAGATATGCCTCCGCTACCGAAAAGGCCTACCGGTAATTATATTTCATTTTTTCGTAGTATAATTATATTACTAACGTACGAGAGCTTTTTAAAATATATCGAAATCTCTCTCAATCCTTTAATATTCTTTTTTGTGTTTTCCACGAAAAGTTAATTATTGCTTATTTATTTTACGCACTATCCTGCACATAGCAGGGCAAGGGCAGGCAAAGGAAACCCGGGAACCCAGTGTTATGACACTCCCTACCCAGTAAGACACTTTCGTTCGCCACTTTCGCCGAATTCTGAAGGCATTGCGTGTTGAGTGACGGAACTCAACTCCGCACTTTGCTTCGGTACCAGAGCGAGAAAAAGAAAATATTAAATACTTATTTCATTCGAACCCACAATCTGTAGAGTTTACAGTCGCATGCTTATGCCCTTCAGCCACTACTGGCCACGTACTGTCCACACGTAAATTAAAATTACTTTATTATTAAAAATACTAATCTCTTAGTTCGACCACCCGAGTAATACGTGTGTACAAATCAATTAGGTTCATATTTTATAATAATTTATATTATTTATAACGAAAACTCTTTACTAGACAAAATATAACCTAACTTTAAAAGTATCTACTGTGAAAATCGTGTGAAACACCAATGAAATAAACAACAATTATATGTTTATAACGATTTTGTTTCTATACTATACCTATAAATTTCCATTTTTCGGATTTTTTCCTTTGTATGTATTGTAAGTTGTAACTTTTTCTAAAATTTTATATATTTTGTAATTTCACGGGACGTATCCTATAGGTTTTCTTTATGCGGAAAATTTTCTTATAAAATGCAGGAAAAACTTTTTGTTTGATTTAGAACCTTATTTTTTTCTGTGCTCCAAACAACAATTAGGTCTTGACAAACGGACAAAATGATTCTATTAAAGTTCCGTTTTCTTTTTAGGTACGGAACCCTAAGAAACGAACAAACAATAATTCATATTTTCCATTACAGTCCCCACGGCCCCAAGCCATCCGCCGCCGGTGCAGTCCTCTAAACACCTATGCGGAGTATGCCGTAAGAACTTCTCTTCGTCATCAGCGCTACAGATCCATATGAGAACACATACCGGCGACAAACCGTTCCGATGTGCGGTGTGCCAGAAAGCATTTACTACTAAAGGAAATCTTAAGGTAAAATGCACTTTCGACTAGTAATAATAATATTTGACAATTAAGATATTTAGTATAAAGTTGTTGCCATTTTGAACAAATCTGATTTAAAAATACACGTTAATGTCTAATATATCTGTAAGACATTTATTATAATCGGAATGTAGACGATATTTACAAAGTCGATATAATGTTCCAAGATATTAAAGCTAACTCCGGTAATTAATAGTAGATATCAATTATATTTGTTTAAATTGAAAGCACATTTAAAGTCATTAATTCTAAAATGATTTTGCCTGTATTATATATAGATGTATCTTGCGATGATGGATTGCGCGTCTGAATGTGTACACGATAAATATGGGTTCAATCCTTACTCTAGGATTCCCTTGAATTTAAAATTCATTCTCATTTCCCCGCTCTGGTAGACATGGACGTAGCAACGAATCCTATCCAACGATCCAGAGTTTATATTAACAAAAAATATTACCTGAAAAATTACGAAGTAACTTTTAAGTAGTACCCACACAAAAAAATAAGTTCAATACTAAATTCAAGGCCTTCCCTAGATAACATCTCTGGATGCGCCAATGCTGGTAGATAAAATGCGGCGTTATGTTCCGCCACTCAACACGCAATGTCTCGGAAATTAGGGGAAAAGTGGGAAAGCGGGAGTGTCCATGGAGCATGGACGTATCTAGATAGAGATACATTTTGAGGGGGGGAGTCTGGACTTTAGCTTTGAATAGATATGTTCGTGTAAATGTTGTTTTTTTATTATTTTGGGGCAAATTTTTTGTTACTAAAATTTGTGAGGTGGGCACCAGACTATTCGAGGTGAGCATGGAAATCACGGTTCCCATTCTTACGTCCATGCTACGGAGTAACAATTGCGTTTGCTGTTATGCGACAAAAAAGGGAAATTGCTGTCGTGTAATATGAAAATGACTAATTATTTTAATAATAAATTTGTAATTAACGAATCGTAATTGCAACAGGTCCATATGGGTACGCACATGTGGAGCGGCGGCGCGTCGCGGCGCGGGCGGCGCATGTCGCTGGAGCTGCCGCCGCGGCCGCTGCACGAGCCGCACGACCTGCTGCGCCGCCCCGACCTCTTCTACCCCTACCTGCCGGCGCCCTTCCTCAACGGCATGCAACAAAAGGTAATCTATACGGAACATTAACAAAGTTGCTTCAATGAACACACTAGAGGTTGCGATCATTTATTTTTAATTCAATTCAAGAACAAACTATAAACTAAGATTGAAATAATTTCAACAGCTGAACGAGATATCAGTGATACAACAGAACGCCGGGCAGAACGGCGTGGCGGGCAAGTTCCCCGGCCTGCTGGGCTTCGGGCCGTTCGGCGCCGCCCGGCCGGGGGCCGCGTCGCCGCTGGAGCGGCCGCCGTCGCTGGAGGGCGGCGACGAGCGGCAGGCGGCCATGCGCGAGCTGGCGGAGCGCGGCCGCGAGCTGGCCGAGCGCAGCCGCCAGATGCGCGAGGAGGGCGAGCACTACCGGGCGGGCGCGCTGGCGGCGCACGGCGGCGGCGCGCAGGCGGCGTCGCCCGCGCCGCTCGCGCACGCGCACGCGCTGCCGCACCCGCTGGCGCCGCTGCCGCCGCCCGCGCGCACGGAGGGGCTCACGGTGTGAGCGCCGCCGCCACATTCCACGCCGCGGTCGCGACCCAACACGCAATAGTGCCGAGTGTATGCATAGTATTACGTAGGTAACTGTACGCACGAGTCCGGGCCTGGGGCAATGCGGGGCTCGACGAGCCCCGGTTACGTCATTACTCTGTGATAGTGCACGGTGGAGGGCTCCTGTGCTCTCATGTGCTATGACATCTAAAATTATTATAAATTATCCCAAAAATTAATTAAATTCATAAATCTATATCTTTAACTGTATATAAAATTGTATGATAGTATTGTAATGAACGAATAGGTAATATACGATATTGAACTTAAATTAATTATATTTATATTATATTATATGTAACTGGAGTGCGATATGCATGATTTAAGCGACATTCCAACGAGAGGAGATTCTTAAATAAAGAGCATACTTTATAGATTGTGCGTAGGTTGACACGTAATTGGTTATCGCTTATGTAACTACATATGTACCTATGTAACGCATATGAATGTTAGCGACGAATCTCCCTATAAAAAGAAATTTCCTAAATTATAAAAAAACGAATTAAGTATAAGTAGTAAGATGTAATTATTTATGACACCGTCGACCGATTCTCACTTTAGGTACACTGTACGCTATATTTAATTATTGTAATAGAGTTTAATGACATATTCATATCATGTAAATTAAAGAAGTATTTGCATTTGAGGTCTACATAGATGTAAGTGTTTAGATTCATAGCTATTATATTGCTTTAGAATACTTCAACATATCTCTAGTAAAGTGTGAGCGGGCGGCGTCAACGCGACGCCGGCTCTCAGATTTATCAATACTATGAAACAGACTGAGCCATAAAACTGTTTCCAATGAAACATTTCTTTCCAAATATGCATTTTTCGATGCCCATTCGATGTACTTAATGGACGTCGATGTATGAACTGTAACTCTATTTTGTTCACTTGTAACGGACAGTTGTTTTGTATACGGCACTTAGATGTGTTTAAATGTCCTAAATTATTTATAAAATAACAAATCATGTATACACTCTTAGTATTAAACGACGCTTGGGGCGATAGGCCCCCGAAACGGTTTAGTTGTTAGAATAAATTCTCATAGCACCTACAGTTTATTATTTTCAAGTTGCAGATAGCTCTAGAGTAGTGTTAGCTATGAATATGATGTGTCATGTCCATGTCAGTATAAATAATCATTGTAAATTATTAAATGTTTATGTAAATGTCCAAAAAGTATTCAAATTATTTAAAAAACAATTATACTAATAATACTTTTCTTTTTTGTTATCCTTTATTCCCATCCTTTTTTATTATTTTTTTTAACTCTAAACATATTTAAAAGTTCTAATATATTACTTTCTACATAAATACTTTTCGAAGTATGGTGTTTTGTACTTGAATACTACGTAGTACATTTTATTAATATATACTAAAACTATATGATGATAAATAAAATACATAAGTCATTTAATAGAAATTTATTTACGAATTAATAAGCTAATACATATTACATTACTTCGTAATTACTCAAATAAAACTATCAAACTTTACATTGGAACTGTCGACAAAGTGCTTTTTTAAACATGACATGCATATGAAGGTGATAGACACATTTTTAGATTGTTATAGTTCTATCCATAAATGAAGATTTTAAGTACATATAAATAATTATAAACCTTAAAATTTATATTTTTTTGCTATATTGTTTAGAAATTACATTCTTTGGAAAACGAATTATTTTAATTGCCACAAAAAAACGTTAAAGCGATTCAGTTGTTTGTAATAAAGTACCCAAAAACATAAACAGCTATTTTAATAAATTAAATTTCAATTAGTAGCAATACATATTGAACGTTCGTCTACTCTTTGAAAATTTCGATAAAAAAAATTAAACGAAATTTATTTCAAATTCTAAATACGCGACTATCTCCTTAAATGCATGTGGTATAATATAGTAAAAAAAATAAACATTAAAATACCGGGGAGGGCAGGAGGAGGGGTCCATAAGTACTTAGAAGTTAATCACGCTGGCGAGTTTCTTAACACGATTCAGTAGAAGGTCCCCCTCACGTATGGTCGCCTGGTACAGCTGGGAGCGGTCGGCGTCGGCGCCGCGCCCCGCGCCCGTCACCACGCACCCCGCGACCGCGTCTATGCGACATTGGAGACGACCGGCTGCTGTGAACCTACAAATTGTAATATATCATTGTATTATTTTTTTAGATAGAAATCAAATCTGCACAGCCATCAGCCAACTTCAGAGAAGCTACGATTTGTCGTCCATATTATATTAGTATGGGTTAAAATAAAGATTTTTTACTCAGCTTGTTGCAGATATACAGTAAATATCCGGGTCGGCAGGAAGAAACTAATGTCATTTCTTGATATTAGTTCCTCCATTCTTCACTTCAAGGTTAGGGGGAAAATGAAAATAATTCATTGCTAGGGTAAAACCTTACTTAGGAGTAAGGTAAGCAAATCGAATTGTTTTTTTTTTCATTTACAGTAGATAAATAAAAAAAATTAAACGTTAGTTATGATGTTATGAACTTGAGATGGTAAAATAATGTACTTATGTAGGTTAGTATAAAAAGTATATAAAATATATAGTGTCATTTTTTTTGTGGAAACTACATTGTTATAGTTATATAATTTAAGGCATTAATTGAATCCAAAATACATAATCATTTGTATTCCACAGTACAAATATGTTTGTTTGATAGTAGATAAAAAATATATATAAGCATTACTTTTGTATTTGAGCCATCAAATATGAATTCAAAGTAACAAGTTATGTCTTCTATAAAATATTCACTTTCTATAGTTTCTATAATTTAAGCTTAAAGTTGCAGTAACATTTTTATTAAAAACAATCTAAAAAATACAAGTCAGTAGCATTTTTTTGACAATGTTGATTATTAAACACATCTTTAAAATTTAATATAGATTAAGAGTACAGTGTCAATACACTGTACTCTTAATGACTATGAGTTGGATATCAGAGATTGATATTTTCATCATAATTTAATTATGTTCATTTCCTATTTCTGGTAAGAATTAACACAACATTGGTTTACATAATTCAACATACTATTTCTCTCTCAGCCCTAGTTATACTCGTAATAGATAAAATCTCCCAGTATATAAATCTCTAAAAAGTAAATAAACAACTGAAAAAGAGCTGATAATCTTCAAATGGCTTCAAAATATTTTTAGGAATCATAGCTAAGTGCACTTGATTAAATCATCTTTGAAACAAAAAAAACCTAATTAGAATCGGTTAAAAACTAAATCGAGACTACAATGCGAGGCCTGTCATGGTGCAGCGTGGGACTGTAAAATGCACAGTATGACTGTAAAATAGACTGGTTGTGGGTCAATCCCACTCGAAGAAATGAAATATTTATTTAAATTTATATTTTCATTTAGCTGTGTTGAGGCAAAACGCGGTGTTGAATTCCGCCACTCAACACGCAATGCCTACAGAATTCGGTGGAAAGTGTGGAACAGAGATCTTAACACTAGGTTCTCTCTGATTACCCTACTGAGTGTTGGATTCTCTGTTTTCGTTGTAGATTAATAAAAACAACACTTACGTAGAGATTTCATCCTCAATAAACTCCCGTGTGACACCAAAAGTATCTGCAATATTGTCTAAGCTGAGCGAGCGATATGCACGTAGTAGCTGAACGTACGCCTTAATGCGGGCTTCTCTTACATAGTGCTGGTAGTGGGGCCTAAATATGGGATCTACACAGATCTGAGTTTCCACCTGAAAACATAGTTTTTTATTTGTTAGATATGCTGATAATATATTTTTTTATCTTTTATGTGTTATGTATATAATAAAAGTTCAAAAAAGAGTAAAATTGTATAAGGATTGTCATTACAATTTTTGTCATAAATTTAAAAAAAAATTGTCGATTATATTAACAAAAAAAATTATTTAAGTCATATTGTAAGATAACAAACTCTACAATAGCAATTCATATAATGCTTAATCTGATCTAACAACACATACTCTGATCAATACAATTTTAAAATAAATTATAAATGGCAATTTACCCAGGCAAGACTCTTCATGAAGTCAGCATAGCGGCACTCATGCAACGATTCAACAAGTTCTCGTAGCTCTGGGAAGCGTGAACGCAAGGCCTGCACAGCAGCGCCTTGTCGCCGTAAAGCTGCTTGTAGGGCGTGACGTTCCAGGGCCAGTGCACATGCCAGCACACAGTATTGGATGATTGTGCCTAATAATTAAAGGATAATGTCTTTGAATATGGATTAGAGGAAATGAAGGTATGAGGTTATTTTGGTGCAGTAGCACTACGTTGGACTGTAAACATGACGGTTGTTGGCTTGATTCCCACTTGGGGAAATAAATTAATTTCACATCCTCACTCTAGTAACAAGACAAAGTGTGGTGCTGAATTCCACCACTCAAGACACAATGTCTAAAATTGGGGTGGGAAGTGAGAAACAGAGTAATATATTGTTGTATAATAAATTATAACATTTTTTTTCCTTTAAATGAAACTGCTAACTCTCTACTTTTAACATATTCTAAGGCTAATTAATATATTTATTTATTTATTTTAAAAAATAGTTCAGTCTTGGGGTAGAGGCAACTATAAGCATGGCAGACATGTAGGCTCAATTTTTTTTTATTTTCAATAAAATATTGTTTTTATATTTTGGCCCCAGAATTTGGCACCAAGTGAGGAACGGAAGACTCCCAGGTTCCCTTTGCCTACCCTACTATATGAAGGATACACAGCATGCACTATAAATCAAAAAAACAAATGCCCTTAAAAATTGTAAATTAATAAATACAATACAAATAAACATTTTGATAAGTTGTAAAGCAAAACAGTATTGGAATAAATATACAATAATTTCCAAACCAAAATTCAACTCTCACACAATATTAAAAAAATTCTTACCAAAATCTACTAACTCATAAGATTCAAATGTAGATACACAATCAATAAAAAGTTCAGCTGCATGATTGTAATCCCTCACAGCTAAGCAATATATTGCTTCATATGCTTTAAGTTTGTTTCTGGAACGCCAATCACCACCTTTGTCTACTAATTCATGAGCCTAAACAAAAATATTTTCTATAATTAGCTTAATATATTAGTCTAATTATTTTGTAAATATAAGCCACTTTATAATTTTTCCTACATAGCAGATTAATCAAATAAAGCCAAGCTAGTGTTAAGATACTCGCTAGAGAATACTCCACATTTTCACCCAATTTATCAACAAATTCTCAACAAACTCAATACCACAATTTGGCTACCATAATGAAAAATATTTATATTTTATCATTCCCCTGTATGGGTTTCAAGTCCAAAGCAACCAAGTCTGTAACAGTGGTGGCAGTAACACATAAGGCTAAGGCTTCTTCTAATATTAAGTTTTGCAAAAGATTACTGTACCTTGTTGATTGCTTTGCCCATTTCTTTCACATTACATCCATGGAAGTAAGCAATCCTAAACATAGCAAATATAGCATCTAATCTACGATTTGTAGTTAAAGTAGAGTCCTCATATTTAGATGTCGCCAGAGCTGTTGCAGCTTCTTTGTCCCCAATGGAACATAAATAGTCCAATCTAAAATATAAATTGGTATCAGTAACTCATACGGAGGCAGTGGATATTTTTAAAATATCAGAAAATCATTTAAATTTAAAGCTCACCGATCTTGCCATACTGGTGTTTCAGAATCATCGTCTTCAAATTTAGCAAGTCGCTCCTGATTCTCTTTAGCCATTTCATCAAATAATTTTTGATCGAAGCTCCAACCGAGGTCCGAACATACTTCTTTGTAATATGGGGCCATATGACCAGACTTAATTCCTTGTAACAATTGTTCTTTAAGTTGAGGATTATCTTTAAATTGAGGTAATGATAACTTGAACTTGATTCCAGCTAACGCCATATATTCTGGGGTTTTTCCTTCGGCGGAGAGTTCCATTTTGGGAAATTCTAAAGTTTACGAAATTAAAAATATTTCTACGTGAAGACAATGTATTGGATTAAAAACAGACAAGTTTATTTAATTCTACACTGAAATGACATGACAAATTTAACAAAAAGCATTTGTCAGTGCCACAGAACACATTCAACCACAGAGCACATATACTCAAAGGTTATATAATCTACAACACCATCACAAAGACTATTTTCAGGGACAGAGTACCCTCTTCCCTCCCCATCGGTGCCGCTGTAAAAGCCAATAGGGCTAACAGCAATAACCTCAAGATCGAAAAAAAACAAAGATTATAACTATGTCTATGATATGAACAAGAACTTACCGTACGATAAGGATGGGGAAGCATCATTAGTAGTCCAAATTATTTCACTAATTTAGAAAAACTCTCTTGGGAATTAACAAAAAAAAATCAGTTAGCAATATATTTTTGAAATTTTTCAAATCAACATCATCCCTGCTACTCCTGTTTGTTGCCACCATAAATGAAATTGTTGTACGGCTATTACCATAAATGAAATTGTTGTACGGCTAAAAGTTGGGTGTCTCGTCAAAATGAAGCTATTAACAAAAGATTAACTTGTTAGTAATAATTGTTAAAATTTGGTACTTGATCCTGAACTACACTTATGAGCGCATTAATTAGGTACCGGTATTTTTTTTCAGGTTCACGCTGTATCCCGCATATAATAAGCAGAGCTGATTGAACTTTATGTTCAGAAACCCATATGCGTTCCCATAAAGACACTTCCATTCTCCATTTTCCATCGAATTCTGGAAGTATTGCGCCACGCCACGCTTTGACTCGTTACCAGAGCCAAGAAATGAATATATTAAATATTTTGTTTCCTCGAGTGGAAATCGAATCCACAACTGGTCACGCTTACAATCACATGATTGTAACTGGACCCCTCTGCACTATTACTGGCCTGAAAAACGTAATTATAATAATTTAATAATCTACTTTACTATTATTTTGCTAACTTTAAATCATTAAATTATTGATGACAGGTTGATATCGTAAGTAAGAAAATTGCTAACACTTGATCTTGCCTACGCCAATATTTATGCAAAAAAAAATGTTTTTTATTTTTTAAATATATATTATTTCCATTTTATTTTAATCAAAAGCTTTGCAACCGTACCTACGGTACCGTAATTATTGATTAATTAATTTTATATCTGTGAATCCATTGACGTAAACCTGAAAAATCTCAGCTGGAAATTCTGACAACGCTCAAAAACTGCCATTTGACAAATACTTAATAATGAAACATACTATTTTTTAAATGGTTTATATACTACATTGTTTTCGTAGTTGTATTTCATAACAATGAAATTGTAAAGAAGCTAAAGGCTTTAAAGAATTATTGTTTAAATATTTTTTAATCTAATCTTGTAAATATTATTTTATTTGAAGACCATTGACAGTGTATGACTTATATGTTCAATTAGATTAATTTATTTTAAGAAATATATAAAGTTTTTCATTATTTGATTTAATATTTTTAGTTATATATTTTGTAGATATAATATATACTCGTAACATTCGCCACAATGGTAAGACTAGTAATATATACTTATATGTTATTTCATCATATTTAAGAATATTATATATTATATTAATTGCTTTTCAGCATGGAAGAATAAAAGTTCGCACATCAGAAGAGGAAAAAGCAAGAAAAGAAAAGGAGAGGCAAGAAAAGTTGAAAATTTTTAAGCATGCTATGAAAAATATTCTGTCTAAGGTATAATATATGAAAATATTTTGTATTCAAATATTTTATGCAAAATATTTTACATTAATGATTGGTGTAACTGATATAAAATGTAATATGACATTCCAGAGAAAAAATAATGAACAAGATGAAGAGCAATTAGACATTACTGGAAAAGTTTTAATGTCCAATCCTGATATTTATACTTTATGGAATATAAGAAGGAAATACTTAAAATTTTAAGGTAATCTATACTAATATAATGATTTGGAAGAGTGTGTTTGTTTGTTTAAATGCTAAGATCTCTAGATCTACTGGTCTGATTAAGTAGATTAGATTTTTGGTTTTGTATTTGAGCTATGTTCTTCAGGAGTGCTATAGGCTACATTATGATGTAAGTCTTGGTTAGCCTAAAATAACAAAATAATAATAACGAATGCCATTGAAATACTTTAACATGTGTGCTGCAAAAATAGTAAAAGTATCTATCTCTTATAAATAAGTCACAAGGCATTTTGTAAAAAAAAACAATTGAAAATTGCAAGGTAATATTTCATGTTTTTTTTTTGATAAAGATATTGAAACATACAATGAAAATTATTCCATCATCACGGAAGCTTAAAGAAGATTTGCTTTGGATATTATAGCATGTAATTTACATATATTTTTTAATAATGGTTTGTGGACACAGCCACGAGTGGGCTGCTAGTATTAAATATTTAGCACTTCTGCTGTATGCATGCTTAACATATGTACAGTAATATGTCTAAGTATACATATGTTTTTTTTTTAAAACAATATTGATTTCAGTAAAACCAAAGAATGTGATGAAGAAGTGTCTAAACTATATGACTCTGAACTAAGTTTGACAGAATATTGTTTAAAAGTGAATCCCAAGTCATACTGTGCTTGGCATCAACGAGAATGGGTGCTAACTACAAGGGACTGATCCTGATTGGAAAAAAGAACTGGACTTGTGCAATACATATCTCAAATTAGATGAAAGAAATTGTATGTTTAGTATTTATGTAAATGTTTTGATATTTATCATATTTCTGTTAAAATCATATATTGTTATAGTTAATTATTTATTTTCAGTTCATACTTGGGATTATCGCCGTTTTGTAGTAAGTCAATGCAAGCCACCTTTGCAAGAAGAATTTGATTATACAACTGAAAAGTTGTATGACAATTTTTCTAATTATTCAGCTTGGCATTATAGGAGTAAAATGTTAGTAGAGCTGTTTCCTGATTTACAAGGTAAAATTTTTCTAATGTTAACGGTTGTAACAAATATTTGCTATTATTTTAAAATTTTACACTTAAATATAAATCACATGCTATTTTTTAAATGTTTTCCTAAATAAAAATCTATTGTTTACTCATATACATATTATAACACTTTTATTATTGTCTTCAGGAGGTAGACCCATACAAGATAATCATCATAAGCATGAATTGAAAATGGTCCAAAGTGCTGCCTTCACTGACCCCGATGACACCAGTGCATGGTTCTATCAAAGATGGTTATTAGGTAACATAATATTAAAATAAGAGTATTCATGATAATATGGCCAGGCCAGTCATGGCGCACAAAGCACAAAGTGTGACTGTAAAACCGACTGGTTGTGGGTTTAATCCTCACTCCAGGAGATGAAATATTTACTTAAATTTATCTCTGGTGTTGAGGACAAGCGTGGCATTGAGTTCTGCCACTCAACACGCAATTCCTCCAGAATTCGGCAGCAGGTGGGGAATGGAGCCTCATAACACTAGGTTCCCTCTGCCTATCCTGCAGTGTGCGGGATACAGCGTGAAGTTGATTTATTTGATTTAATTTTATGATAATATAAAATTAAAAAAGATCTATAAGGCAAGAATTAATTTTCGAGTTGATGATACTGGAGGAAGTTCACATAAAAAGTGTGAGAATCCCACAGGGCAAGTATGAGGAGCTAAAAAATATTATATATTTTGAATAATTATATTATAATTTATGATATTATATATAATATATAATAGATTATTTTTGCCAATATCATTTTACTATAATTGTGCATAATTTTTCTAACTTTAGGTGCAGTCAAAGTCACCATACAACCAGTTGCTTTTTGTATAAATCTATCAAAAGCAACAGTAGCATGGAGTAAAAGTGTATCAAGAGACTATATAAAAAAATATGTAAAAATACTCTTAGATGATTTAGAAGTTGGAGGTGAATGGATATCTGCTACTGGTTATGAGTACGATGATTTGTGGATATTGGAGCACAATGTAAAATCTATTGATGGAGAAGTTAAGGTTTGTAATTTATTAATAAAAGTTATTTATGTTACTTATCCTCTTTTTGCATGTTAAATCAAAGTAATCTTTAACAATATATGAATGTTATTTTTATCATTTTCAGCTTGAACATATCTTCCCAAATGAAAAAGAAGTAATTATTTGTGATAAATATGAACCAAATATGTATGTTGGAAAGAATGATATCAGTTTTCAAAACCAATACTCTAAGCCAGTTGTGGAGGAGCTAAATGAACAACTTGAAGCATGTAGACAGCTCCTGGCTCTAGAACCAGACAATAGATGTGAGTGGTTACAGAAACTTTAACTTAAAAATTACTATATTGGCATGGCATGGTGCTGTGAATGTCTGTCGATAGTTGTGAGCTAGTACTCACTCGAACTCATGAATTTATTTTTGTCCTCCAGTACGAAATGTCTTGAAAATGAGACAGGCAAGGCAAGTGGTGTATATACCAGATTCCATTTGCCTAATCAGATATATATATACGAAGAAGTGCCTGAGGCTGAAAAAAAAACTACACATGTAGTTAAATATGTCTATATGTAGTGAGCATACAAACTAAACATGAATATTTAAAATAATACAAAATTGTATTAATTTAAATATGCTTAGCAAATAATAAGCCAATGGATGAATGTATAAATATTGTTAAAATTTATTTTTTTGTTTTTCTTATTCTGCACGAATAAATTATCTTTACTATTTTATTAAACTATTTCAGGGACATTACTCACAACAACTGTCTTCTTACATTGTATCAATGCTAACCTGTATCATGAAGAAGTAGTAGATAACCTGAAAACATTAAAACAATTAGACAGTCAAAGAACTGGGTACTACAATGACTTGATAACTAAATGGAGCATTGAGAACCAGCTGTCCAACAACTATAAAACTGTTTCAACAGAATATAAAGTAGAGTTTAGTGAGAGAATAACAAGTCTACCTCATATACAATATTATAGTTTTTGTAAAATTGTGGACCTGTCCAATCAAAAGTTGACTTCTAGTATACTACCATCATTAGTTAAACTACAACATTGTAAGGTAAAGTGAAACTGATTTGTCGAAAGAGGGAGTTGTTTTAAGAGTAAGAGATACATTATGTCTTGAGTAGCGGTGCTTAACGCCGCGCAGTGGGAAAATTAAAATAATTAATTGTCTCTAGTGGAGATTGAACCCGAAACAACTATCGCGTTCTTTGGTCTCAATATATGTAATATACTTTGCATATAACAATTTATTTTTTATCTAAAGCAAACTTCTTTTGAGAAGCAATAGACTAAAACTTATGTTCATTGATTATATGTACACTTACTACTACTACTACTTATAATAAAATCATAATATAATAAAACTAACTCGTCACTGGCTGTACATAGAAGATATGTGAAAAAATCTATTTATATCATTTATTAATGTAAACAATATTTTTTTAAATTTTATTTAGCCTAATCTCAGAAACTGCTTAACCAATTTAAATGAAGTTTTTATTATTGTATTTTGGAAGACTCCTTAACATTTGGTGTTTATTTCAATCGGTTCATAAATGAAAAAATATGTCAACATAAAAAGTTGCACGCGATAATATTGCCACAAAATAAGTGTTTTATTGAATTGGCTAAAACTTTGGCGATGTATGGAAATTGTCTTTAAAATGGTAATATTATTAGATCAGGAAAGTAATTCAGATAAGGAAATAAATAATTTTGTAGTACAAGCCGGCGAAGCCGCGAGTGGGTTTCTAGTTTACAAAATACGTATATTAGATTCTAGTAAATACTATTGACTGCTACTGTCAACATATTTTTTTACTATGATAATTATTTATCTTAAAGTGAGTTACATCATTTTATTTATTGTGTTTCAAGAAATAAAGAACTATATTTTTATTAGTGTCACATTGTATCCCGCACGTAGCAGGGTAGGCAGAGGGAACCTAGTGTTAAGTGTGTTCCGTTGCCCGTTTTTCGCTGTGTTCTGGAGGTATTGCGTGTTGAGTGACGGAAATCAACGCCACGCTTTCCCTCGACACTAGTTTGAAGAAAATGGAAATATTTAATTTCCTTGAATGGTAATCGAACTCACAAGCTGTCGCTTTTACAGTCAAGTGCAGCAGGGGCACCTGCGCCACGACTGGTCAATAAAGAACTATGATAATGTGAAACTTAAAATATTTTTTTGTTTAAGTGTTTCAAGATCATAGTTGCTTATTCTAACATTAAAGAGAAATATTCTTTGTTTACAAAATAAATTCTGAGCAATTATTAATATTTAAAATATTTCTGATTTCAGGAACTGTATTTATCTGGTAACAATTTAACCACGCTGAAAGGATTTCCTAATTTAAACTTACAAAAATTAAATATACAAGATAATCCCAATTTAAAGTCTGAAGAGGTTGCTATATTTAAAGAAAAACACAAAAACTTTATTGTAATATTTTAATTGTATAGAATCTATTTATAAATAAATATCTAGTAATTTACTACGATTGTTATGGAAGTATGGTTTATTTGTCGGTGATAGATCCTAGGGGCTATTTGCACAAATTAAATATTAATATGCTTTGAAAATGTCATTATAGGTTTATACATAATAATATATTTTGTTACAAGTGCTTCTTTGTTGAGCCAAATGACTACTTCTATAACTTGCATTTTAAAAACTATTTTTAATCTACATTTTTAATCTAAAATACATTATATTGATTTTAATTTATCACAGTTTAAAGTCATATTATCTCAGTTTGTATAACAACACTATAATAGAAAAATAAACATAACACAACACACAAAAGAATTTCATAATTATAACAGACTTAACATTATTAAATAACAATTAAATCGGATATTGCTTAAATATTGGTACTCTTCAGAATATGTTAGCACCAAGTTTGGCTTACAATATTTGAGCAACTGCAATTGTATTATGTGCATCAAATTTTTAAAAAAAGTATTTTTATATGAGATTAAATAATTTTGTTTTTTTTTTTAATTTATGTTGAAAACATAAGACTACTTTATTATTTTAAATTAAATAAAAAGTAAAGAAAAATCTATAAGCTAATATATTGTATGGTGTTTATACAAATAATAAAAGAATACAGAAATACTTTAGGTTTTTCATCTTATCACTTATATTACCCTTCTACTCCTCTTACGTGTTGGTATTTATAAATGAATGTATAACTTCCCGAATTGAAAATATACAAGGATCTTCATCCCAGTATAATTTTCCACATGTTTCACATAAAACAGTGAATTTAGATGTTTGTGATAGTTTATCAACATCAGTTATTTCTATTACTGCTCCTTTACTGGTTTGACATGAGTTACTTTGTTTATTTACAGGTTGATGATATACATATACTTCTTCTCCATCTGAATCACTAAGAAAATTTTCAAAATAGTCCTCTTCATTGTCACTAACATATTTGTTTATGTTTGGATTAACTTTTTGTGATAATTTATATTGTTTACAAAGATCTTGAACTTCATTTGGTGATAATTCCTTAATGCAATTTTCATTACAGTATAAACATCTAGTTAAAATGTCACTTTGGGAAAATTTAATATTAAAATGATACAGGGTTTTTGCAACCTGTTCTCGAATATTTCCTTTGCCTATATCTAAAATGTGGTTCTGTGAAAATTTTGGAGTTGGAGATAACTTTAATTTACCTGTTAAAACAAATCTATCCTCAATCAATGCATAGTTAACAGTATCACACCATTGCATAGTTGGAGACGGCATAATAGTATCAATACCACAATATCGAAAGTATGGTATTAAATGAGATAATTCAGTCTCAACTAAAATTTTAATATCTTGTATGCTTTTTAATTTCACTTCTTGTGTAGAAGCTTGAAGTCTATCCACAACTTTTACTTTCTTTGTACTTTTTAATTTTTTTTCAAGCATAACATCATTACAAACTTCTTCAAAGTTTATGTTTTGTGCTGTACACATTTTTTGTAAGAATTTGTAAACTTCCAGAAGCACAAAAGCATCAAGTGCGGCATAATAAATCTGGGTATTTCTCAGTGGTCTTAGTTCCCAATTTGAACATTGCTCAGCTTTTTCCAATGGTAGACCAAAACAAATTTGCACTAATGAACTTAAACTGTTACCACCACTGTCATTGTCATTTGGCAGTGACAAGCCAATATTAATAAGGTTTCTCCATAGTAAACTTAAATCTAATAATCCTTCACCCTTAACTTTCATATTACTTAAGCCAATCACTGAAGTCTTTATTTCTTTTAGATCTTGTTCAAGCCCAAATCCCAACTTAATTATTTCTGCATTATCAAGCAATGACTTATTAAACCTATACCAGAAACTTGCATATTGTTTAGAATTTAATACTAATGTATCAATTAAGTAAACATAATCAAAAGTTGCTATTTGTATTAGAGCAACTTGTGACTGTGCTGCTCCAAAAGATGGTTTCCATTCACAATCAATGCTTACTATACTATAACTCAACAAAGTAGAAACAAGGTCATAAAATTTTTCTCCTGTATTTACCATAACAATATTATTATCAGATAGCGGAAGTTTATAGAATGTTTGTGTAACATGTTCAGCTGTATCCCAGTTTTCTTCTTCTGTTACTGTCTCCTGTATAGACATGTCTTTTAAAGCTAAAGGTAAACTATGCTCAGGTAACTGAAAGTATGAAGCCCACTTCAGTGCTTCATTCCTGTCATATTCCACTAACATGTCAATAAATTGCTGTGCACATTCTATACTATTTTGAAGAGAGTCTTTTACCAAGTCGTCCCAGACTGTTGAACTTATATTATGTTCCACATATTTTTGATATATAAGATATCTAAGTCCACCTGTAGTGCGATTTTTACTAAGATTTATACATGTTTCAATTGGAATGTTAAATTTGTTACATAACCGAGCAACCAATTTTCCTAGTGGTTTATAATGAATTTTATCATATTTAACATTACATATCCTATTTTCTTCAATGTATTTTTGCGCATATGCTTTTATAGAAAAATTTTTATCCAATAAATTATCTAAAAATAATAGCAAAGGTCTTATTTGATTTGGACATTCAGTCAAATATTCATCTACTAAGTTAGCTTTGTCTTGTAATATAAGAGGAAAAAGTAAATTTTCTACAGGTATATCATCAAATAGTTCCATGGCTATTACAATTTGAGAAGCTTGTTTGCAATTATCATTTTTAATCATATTGTAAATAATGGGTAATATATTATCTTTGATAGTGTATATTTTATATGTTTTTATGACCAAGCTAAGAAAGTTCTGATTTCTTTGTTGTACTGCAATTTGAAATGCAGGTAACTTTAATGATTCATCTGGCAGCACAACACTAGTTAGAGACCATTTGTAAAGAATTTCACAAAAGTAATATGGCAAAGTTTTAGGTTTACAATCCTTAAATTCTTCACAATTTATGATGCAAACTAAAGCTACTCGATAAGGATCTGTAGTTAATTGAAAAAAAATATCAAAATGTTGATCAATAGTAGGACTCTTTTTCCATGTTTTCCATTTCACTTTCAGTTGCTTAAACCATGACAATATATTTTCATCAACGTCGATATTTACTCCCATTATTTTTAAAGATTCTTCGAGAGATGGAACAATTTTTATGTTCTGATCTTTACAAGCAAGCTGATTGATATCCATGATATATTTTTTTCCTTTCTCAAATTTATTTTAACTGAAAATATTTTAAATCTTATTGTATACTCGTTGTTTCAATCCGACAATAGAAATCTATAACTTCTACTAGGTTTCTCTTATTAGATATCAATTTGTATTACATTTAAAGAACAAATATTAAGGTAGTTGTACTATATTTTAATTATTTATAACGTTACGTTACGTTAGTGTATGTCAAGTCGATGTCAATTATAAATACTCTAAAAAAGGACAGTCAATAAAAGAATGAAGATAAATCCCATATAAGTCCCAAAATTAAAATCGATATAAAAGTTGATCTATGTATATCTTATCTTATCTTATCTCAATAAGCGTAAATAGGAATAAATCAAAATTTTCTTATAATACAGAAACTTAGAAATCTTTTGATAAATAAACCAAATTAAAACCAACATTTTAAAGAAGTTAAATGATTTTACTAATCCAAAATCACTGGTATATTAGCAATTCTCCTAAAATTGTTATTTTTAACCAAAAATTATGTCTTTTTTAAAACCAGCGTGTAAAGCCGTAATTTTGCTGTGAGATGTAAGCTTGGACATTATAATACACGTTTATTGAAGTGGCATCTATGAACAACCCCTATTTATTTTATAAATGGAATTTTTTAAAAATGTGTTAAATCGGACAATGACGATTAGTGTAGAATAATGGTACCAGCGCTGGAGAAAAATCATTTTTCTCCAGCGCTGGTACCAATAATGATTCTTTACAACAGAATTGAAATTAAATACTTACTTATTTAGCTTCACGCTGTAATACTAGTGGGAAAGTCAGAGAGAACGGAACCCCAAACGCTACAGTCTCTATATACCTCTATCACCAACTTTTCATACATGCTATCTGGGGCATCCTCATGCTTTTTACGTGATTTTTCTCCTTCATTATCTTTGATGCTGTATTTTCGAAGGTCTATCTTTATTACCGCTCACTTTTTCTTCATTAATCTTTTTTGCTTTTCCTTTATCATCAATCCATTTTCACGTTCTATTATATTCTCACCGTGAAAAGTATGATTGACTTATTCCTAGCGTATCAGTATATTTAAGGTTAAGTTGTGGACACACGAGTGCTTAGGATGCTATCTTGGGAACAGACCAATATGTAATCGTTGCTATAATAAGGAGTCTGTTTCATTTTGAGGTACGAGACGTCCAAACTTGGAGTCGAATTATCGCATAAGAAGCTGGAAGTTTTAAGATCCATCGATCAAAGAGGAATAAGTACTTCCAAAATATGAGACATCTTTGAAACAGAAAACGGAAATTCTATAAGAAAATCAGCGACAGAAATATGTGGTAAATGATAAGGAGGTTTTAGTAAAAAGAACGATAAATGTGTTGATAAAGTAAAAGACAGTGTAGAGTAAAAAAGGTCGTTTGGATCGAGAAAATAAGGCCTCAGATAAATCTCTTTAAAAAAGAAAAAGGCTATGCTACGAAAGTACTGATAAAGATGAAGCGTGAAAGTTCTGAGAAAGAAAGAAATAAAATGTTAACGAGCAATTTTAGTAATTCCTAAGGTTCTTTACTAATTTGCCACACATTTTACAGCAGTGAGCAGGTCGCAGGAGGTCCTAAACCAAGATTTTTTTAGATGTTTAACAGGAGTATAAGATATTTTGGGAGACTACCTCGGAGCAACAAGCGATTAAAGCTTCCCTTGTTGTAAAGTCTGTGACACAAAGTGACATGCGAGGGAAAATTTCCTTCCCAAGGAAAGAAAGACCAGAGCCTATTCTTGCATTTGAAAGAAATGCAGAAAAGACGGACAAGCTTATTGCTGTCGATAACAGAATTAGCGGTGCCTTAGATGCATTGGAGAGACCGCGAAATAACAGAATAGTTGCACGTTTAGTAACACTGTGCAATGCTGACGAACGACGCTGATATACGGCAGCGAAACGTAGGTGTTGCAAAAGAAGAGTGAAAGAAACGTAAGATATGTAACATTAAATCCCTCGTAACTAGTTATGTAAAATATCCTAAATTGTATGGGTTGCCGAAGATACACTAAGAGACTAAACTGACTGTATCTTCAATAGTTCGCCAAATCGGTACGCCGAGGTATAAACTCAACATGCCATGGACTCTTACCATTTTGTTTGTGGGCTGAAAGATCTTAAGTTAGCTAACAAAGAAACCATACTCACATACTTCAATAGTGAATCTTACTCACGTTTATATGCCATTGGCAAATCTTTATTTCCAAGATCCCACCAATTCTGCGACGCTGTACACCTAGGGGGCGAGCCTTTCATCAGAGCAAGATGCCTACTCCCCTCCAGCGTTATCAGAAGACCCTCAGTAGAAAGACAACCGGGACTTCTATCATATGTAAAACAACTTTTGAAACAGACAGAATTGCAACATATTAAGAGCATTTTAAGAGAAAAGCTTCCATTAAAACTATATTAAAGTCTAACAAGAAAGTAAATCCAATTCTTAAGACCAGTGAAACGTAATTTACCTCTGCAGTGTGTAGACCTATAAAAACTAGATAGTAACTGAGATTTAAAATGCATTGTTCAAAAAAGGGGAAGCATCGGTATTGGGGCAATCTTCGATGTCAAGAATGGACATGCATCGAAGTCAGCTGCGTCTGGGTAAAGAGTGGATAAACTTAACCATAATATCGGGTCTTATAACTCCCAAACCCTCGCTCGGGAGAAAAGATATATACAGAGGTCACGAAAAAACATGGCATTTGTAAATAGATAGAAGAAGTAAAGAAGAAGTAAAACTTACAGAGAGTAGGGCTGTTAGCGCTCCGTTCTCTCTGACTACCCCGCTAGGAATAAAGTGAGATGTAAAAAATAAAGAATAATGAAAAAAAAAAATAAAAACAACTAAAGAATATTAATAGAAATTTTAAAAAAAGTTAAATTTTAGATATATTTTATTAACTCTAAATATAAAATTTAATCTAATTTCTATATGCTAAAAACAGTAATATTATTTATAACGTTTCCATTACACTGAAACTAAATGCCATGTAAGTGATATAGCAAGAAGATTCAGAAGAATAAAATCTTAGAAAAATTCACGAACAAAATTTAGGTATTACGTAAATTTTTAGTCATAGCTGGTTTAAACATTAAAAATTCTTCACACGACCCATCAGTGTGTACTAGTACTATTAGAAATATGTCTAAGATTCAGGACTACAGCCTGAAATCAGACCCATTCGTCTACTCTAAAAGCTAATAATCATTGTCTTCGCCTACTTTTCTTCCAGCGTCATTGCCATCTTTTACAATTGTACTAGCAATGACGTCGCAACCAATGATGTTTTTACATAAAACACGTTGGAATTTTATGAAAAACTCATTCATAGTACGTGAAATTTGCTGGTTACAGATTTGTTCAAAATGACAATATAAGTATATATTAACGATTCCCGAAACATTTTTAATCTAAAAGTAGTAAATAAAGATATCAATGACGATTCATGTGCTAAAATTAGGAGAATCCAATTTACGACTTATTTATAAATTGTTAAAGCATCCGTGGCGGCAGTTGCACCGTTGGAAATTAAAGCTCTGCATGCTAACATTATTATAAGCCAAAATAAACATTACGTTAGATAACGTATTTTCGTGGCAATATTTAAAACAAAAGCTCGCTCGATCTATGACGCTATTTTTATGAACTTTTTTTGCGATCGATTTTTGTGTAGCTACACCTAAATTATAAGCACGTTTTATTATTAAAAACTTTAAGTATGTACTTATTTCATTAAAAATAGCAAATAAAATTAATATAGTTTAATCACGAATATTTTTGAAAAGAAATAAGCTAAGAACACACCAAATCTCCATGTAAAATATTCAATTTTTTGAAGGTTTTTTCTTAAAATATATTTTTGTATATACTAAATCATCAAACTTGTCTAGACGCCTTGTTTATTATTTAGTTAAGTATTTAATATGATATTCATCTTATTAAATTTATTTACTATTAATGAGTAATCACAAGGAAATTGAAATTTGTGCGTTTTGGAGAACTGCCAATATGATATGCAAAGAATAAAGTAATATAATAAGTAAAATATAATGTAATGTATATTATGATATAAAAAAATCTTTCTTCTTGGTTTAGGTTAGGTTATTTATTATGTTGAAGAGAAAGCCGAAAATAAAGATTTTACCGAATTTATTGCAAAAAAAGCGTTATAAAATTTGGCTGTTATTAATGTGTTGTCACTTATCACTAAATTAATTTTTAGCAGTTACAATGCCAATATATTAGCCCATTCAGTCAGAAGATTTCTTGTTAAGTTATCTTCTTTAATCTGTGGTTAAGCCATGCCATAGGATAAATCAGATTGTAGAGGAAAGGAAATAGGAAACAAATATCAATCAAGAAAGATAATATAACATTATGTTTTTTTATCTATTTCGTGAAAGTATTTTTTATTTTTATTAAATGTATAATTCAATATAAAAGAATGAATAACGCACCTCAATTTTCTCTACGTTGGAATAATTATGTTACTCATGTAACAGAAGCATTTAATGTGTTGCGGTTTGAAAATGATTTAGTTGATGTGACCTTATGTTGTGATGGTGGTAAAATTCGAGCCCATAAGATGTTGCTATCCGCATGCAGTAACTATTTCAAGCAAATATTTAAGGAAAATCCATGCCAACATCCTGTGATCATATTTAGAAATTTTAAGTATGAGGATCTTAATGCAATTATCAACTTTATGTATCATGGCGAAGTAAATATCTTTCAGGAACAATTGGAATCTTTTTTGATAACTGCTGAACTTTTAGAGGTTAAAGGATTAACTGATAACGTTGAAGATGAGTCATCAAAGAATCTAATAAGGATAAATGACAATAACTCGTTAGATCTAAGTTCTAAATCTAGTAGACCAAATGACCCTCCTGTGCTTATTCCTACTGATGAACCTATGAATCTAGCCACTCCTATTAGTAGAGATGAAAACATTCCACAAGATAGTTCAGCTCCTGTACAAGAATTGGATAATCATGTAAATGAACCTCAGCCTGAAACCTCAAAGTTTGATAGCACAAAGTTAAAACCGTCAGCAGTTGTTATTGATGAAATGCAAGTTGACACACAAAATGCAACAGCTGAAGATTTATCTGATAAAAGTAGTACAGGTTTGTGAATATGTTTTTTTATCATGTTATGCAAAATATTATTATCTATTTTGAGGCCATCATTGTGCAGTTAGACACTGACTGTAAACACAATGAGGGTTCATTCCCTATTTAGTTAGCTTAGTGCCTACACTGTTATACAGGAATAAGTGTTAAGCTACATTATTTTAACCACCCTATAGATAAGTGTAAATCTAGGCTAATGTAATCCACAGAATCTTTTGAAATTGACATATATATAGTTTAAAATTGAGATCTTATAAAAAATGATTTAAACAAATGTGAACTTCTCAAGTTTTGTTAAAAGTTCCACAAAACTCACAAGACTGGAAGCATAAAACAGAGTGTGTTGACACTACACACTGCTTAGTTTTACCTCATTATATGGCAGATAAAATGTGATGTTTCTTCATTATGCAATGTTTTAATATTTACAGAATCAGACCTGGCAAAATTTAGATGTCAGCTGTGTCCCAAAGGATTCAAACACCCTACATCCTTAACACTTCACAAAGATTCTCATGCAGGAAAAACACAGTGCCCAGTGTGCCACCGGTCGTTTTCAAGATCTTATGACATGAGAAGCCACTTACAAAGAATTCATCAGGGGAAACAATTGACTATAAAAGAGATTAGATACAAAAATAATAGTGATAGTGCACCTTCTAAGCCTTATAGCCCTAATCTTTAATAGTTATATTAAACTGAGCTTACCATAATGCACCGAGTGCATAAATAATAATTTTTTTAATGTTATTTATATGAATGTTAACAAAACATATGTTATAAATTTTATATTTACCCTTGTAAGTCACAAAATTTGCTCAGTGCTAAGCTTTGGCTATTTTTATACTAGTCTATAAAATTATTATAATTGTTTTTAAATATAATTATTTATACCTTTTTATCAAGTTTTATTTATGCTTTCCATTTTTTTTTTATTTCAAAGTACTAATCATTATGTAAATAGATTGTTTCCTACTGTTAATTTAAATATGACAGACAAGACAGTAAGGGTTGGCTCATATTGCTGGTACTTTTTGCTCTGATAAAAAAACCCCACAGAAGATATTTGCATCATAAATATAATAGTTACTCAAAATATGTAAGTTTTTTTGCTTTGTGAATACAAAATTAGAGGGATCAGAAGAGTGTGAATTTAAGTTAATACTAGTGTGAAAAACTACTTATATGAATTACAAAAGTCATTCAAATTGGTAGCTTCATGCTGTATCCTGCACATCAGGGTAGGCAGAGACAACCAAGGAAGCTAGTGTTAGGACACTCCATTGACATTAAGACACTTTGGTCTCCTAAATTATTAATATTTTTTTTCCATTTGCCAACTTAAAAACACTTTTCTAGAAACTGTCAATTAGGCAATTATATAAATAGTAAATATGTAATATTTTAGTTATATATGTTATGTTATGTTGACCCCTAAAAGACACCTAAAAGTGAATAGACTTTTAGATCTGAATTATATTTCATTACCACTTTAACAAAAAGAAAGAGAACCATTTTAGCCTTGTAAAAAACTAAAAAGAAGATAAAATTCGCATATTTGAAAGACGACGGTCCATGAGTGGATCATAAAATCTGCAGGCCCTGGGTTAATTATTATTTTGGAGGCCTGCTAATTAACTACATAATTGCCATCAAATGAAAAACAAATTTTAATACCAAAGTTTGGGAAAAAAGAGAAAGATAATAAGTCCCGAAAAGGAACTAAAAAGTTATTGGTAAATAAAACAATGGCTTATTATATTATTACTCATAATGGGTTGGTTATGTCTTAACTATTTGTACTATTTCGGTGTTTTTTTAATTTCGCGCGATATACCCACATATAACAGGATAGACGGAGGGAACCTTGTGTCACACTGTTCCCCACTTTCCGTCGAATTCTCGAGGCATTGGGTTTTGAATAGAAAACACAGCGCACCACAGTGCGTGGAAATAAAGATATTAAATATCTCATTTCCCTAGTGGAAGTTGAACCCACAACCGGCCCGCTTACACTCACACGTTTGTACCCAGATGCTACGAAGGCCTCAAATTCATATGTATATTATAAAGAAACCTGGAGTATTTTTTATTTCATCATCATATAAGGCCTTACGCCTTTTGTGAAATCAGTTTTTTTTAAATGTGCCACCTGCCTAATAAATGATTTAGTTGATAACTCATTATACTTAGTTACTTACATATTTTATAAAATATACATATAGGTTTTCTATACACGACTTCCTTAATAAAGGGCGCTCTGTTTCATGGCATTTGTAAGGTTAAAATATGTTATTATTGGCTAATATTTTATAAAATAGATTTTATTACATTTTACTTTATTCCGTGGATTTAGAACTTATCTATGTATTTATGAGAAAAGGTGTTCTTATAATATGTGGACGTATGATTACGTGTGTATTATATGATCACATATGCATGATGACATTTGTGATTGGGTGATCGCATTTGTGGAAGTGAGATCACACGATGATGATTAAATCCATGATTGAAGAGTTGGCGAATAGACTTACCTCAGCGGCGGTCGCGGTTTAAAAAAATAGATTATTAATTGACGTGAGAAAGCTTCGTGAAAAGGCCTTGTTTACTTTAATAATTTTCATAGTGTTATATCATATATAATTTTACTTTGTCTTGCAGAAACGAGCTATTCGCGCAATATATAACTTAGGCCCTAAAGATTCCTTAATGCGATATTTTATCGATGTTCTTATATTATGAACAATATTAATGATTTTGCTAAAATCGATTACGTACATAATGTTATATTGGAAATGGGCTTAAACTTAGCGCTGGAAGTGCCATATGTCCCGTAACATCGGACAGGGTTACCGGCTAATATACACCTTCAGGTAAAAACGGTGTGGCGGTAGTGCTTTCTGAAGAGCTTCAGAATGGGCTCCTTGAAGTTGACCGTCGCTCCCACCGCTTGAGGGTAATTGTACTGAGGGCGTTACCACAAACTTAATCAGTGCATATGCTTCCCACGCGGGAATTAGCGTGTACCGTCTACCAAAGTGGTCTTAGTTGGGAGGACTTAAACGATCATATCGGTAAGGCTGCTGAGCTGCATAAACGTGTTCATGGGGGTTATGGACACGGTCTTCGCGATACAGAGGAAGAAAATATTCTGAAAAGTGTACTGTGTGTGATCTGGCCGTCAAGAATATGTTCTTCCAAATCCAAAAGCGGGTCACACGCAGCTCAAATTAGCTACTTATTGACCAGAAGGTCATTCCAGACGAAAGCTTGACGGTCCAACATTGTCTTCTTTTCATGGACTTTAACGTTACTCCGAAGAAGAATGTAGCCGAGAAACGTAGGCCTTGAATCAAGTGGTGGTTGCTGAATGGACCGATGTAGACCAACTTCCTGGCAGAGATGAAAAGTCATAATCTTTCGACTACCGAGACTGCTCAGGATGCTTGGGATCGATCTCAGTCGGCAATCATTGCGGCAAGTTGGCGAGTTCTTGGCGTTTCTAAGGGAGACATGTCATCGACAGGGGGACAAAGACATGATGGTGGAATAAGAAGGTGAGGGGACTCGTGAAAACAAAGATGCCTTTAAGAAGTGGAAGCAATCTAACTCTCCTGAACACAGACTGGAGTGCATAATAGCTAAACAAAAAGAGAAAAAGAAAAAGAGCTATAGCCAGAGCCTACAGTGAGAGTTTATTACCACTACATGATAAACTTAAAACTGTCTCCACAGTTGAGAATCAGAAGTTCATTTACAAACTGGCACGTTTCCGAGATAAAGCGGTGCAAGATATTTGTAAAATGTCTTTGCGTCAGATTCCCAGGCCACGCTGCTCTGTAGTCATGCCTCTATGAAGGAAAGGTGGAGATGCTACTTCCAGGAGTTGCTGAACATTTAGCATCCATGCAGTCTTTATCATGGCCCACCGCCTAATCTCGGACTTATTGCCCCTTCGACGCATTAAGAACGGGAAAGCGGTGGGACCTGACTAGATTCCGATCGAAACGTGAAAAACGTTGAACTCTCTTGGTGTGCTCATACTTATTGACAAGGCGAACGAGCGTTCGGGCCACCTGATAGTAAGTGACTACTGCCGCCTACGACTCCGTGCAGCACCAGAGGAGCTACAGGTGCGTTGCCGGCCTTTAAGTTGGGTTGGGCGCCGGAGTCCGGCATTACCTGATGCGAAACACAGTGGCATAAAGCCACTACTTAGCGCTGGTTTTAAAAGCCGGGGGTGGTAATGATCCAGTCGCGTCTGCCCAAGCGTGTTGCCATTGCTGGCGACGTGACTCTACCACACGTACTTTAATCGCCTCTTGCGACAGCACCAGTACTAGGATGATCCTATTCTAGGCCGGGATCACACGGCAACAACATTAAATTAAATATCATTGTTCAGATTATGGCAGTTATAGGCAATAAGCTTTTGAGTCATACCATGAAGCTCTTCGAGCGCATGATTGATCTCAGGCTCCGCCGAGAGTGTACTATCTCTGAGTCTCAATATGGATTTCAGCCAGGATCAGGCACTATAGACGCACTCAGAACTTTAATGGAGGCATACAGTAAAAAAGTAGAGCTCTGCATGTGGCCTTTTTACATATGCAGAAGGCCTTTGACTGTGTGCCTCGTCAGTGCATCTGGTGGGCATTGCGATCCAATATTAAGATTATCATAGACACGTACCACGAATTCGCTTCTATGGTAAGAACTGCTGTTGGCGACACTAAGCTCTTCCAGGTTCCATAGTAGGGATTCACTAGGGCTGGACTATTAGTCCGCTCTTATTCAATATAGTGCTCGATACTGTTCGGCTCACATCCAAGATCAGCATCCGTGGTTGATGTATACCGATGATATAGCACTCATTGACAAGAATTGACTGAATCTGGAGCGTAAAGTGAACCCCTGGAAGGATACGCCTGAGAACGGCTGTCTTATACTAAATGTGTCGAAGACTGAGTACATGGCCTGCGCCACCCCGGATTCGAGTACTATTCTTATAGGTCCTGAGCCAGCCGTTAAGTCGGTAAAGTTTAGGCACCCTGGATCCGTTATGCACGAGTCTGGAGGCATCGGTCACGATGTCTATGGCCGCGTAAGCGCTACCTGGGCCAAATGATGTGAGGTCATTGGTGTAACCTCCCGCCACTGCGACCGCAGAATACCGCCCAAGCTTAAGAGGCTGATATACAAGCATAATTAAACTGACTTTTTAACGTAAGCTTGTGTCTTTAGTTGGGTATCTCCCGAGAATATTTTCTCATGGGATGAAAGGAACTTGGTTCAAGTCAATTCCAAGACAAAAAATACCCATTTATCGTATCGCCAGTCTTCCAAAACACATCCCTTACAGCCCCGTCCAGTATCAGTACATTGGGCCTTAGCGTTTCGAGTAACTGCCAGTATCGCGATCATCTAGAAAACAAGAACAAGTTGACCTCAAAGAAACTGGTGTCATCAACAGAGCGAGACAGCACTTCACGCCAAAACACTGATAGGCCGTGTATAGGGCCCAGGTTCGCCTTCATATGGAGAATTGTTCTCATCTCTGGGCTGGTACACCCCAGTATCAGTTTGAGCCATTTGATAGTATACAACATAGAGCCGTTCGAATAATTTGGGGTTCATATAAAAACCTAATGCAATTAAAACAAAAAAAATTTTGCCAAAATTGAAAATGCATTTTTTTCAAACAAAATAAATAATTAAATTTTTAGTTGTAAAATAAAACGTCATTTGTTAAGAACAACACAAACCTATTAAAGCGATAATATTGCACACGCCTGAATCACGAAATCAAGTCGTAGGTATTGGCGGTGAAGTTGAACGTTGTTTAAGTTTATTATAAAAAATAGGTCTCGTTCTAGTATGATTTTTTAAGAATGAAAATGGCAGGTCGGCAACGTTTAGTAGTATTTTTGTAGTAGTTGGTGTTTACATTATTGGTATCTATTCGTAACTGCGTCACACGAAATACAATATGGATATACCTATATTATACCTAAACTGTTGAAGAATCTTGATAATTTTTTTTAGATATGAGTTTGAAATATTTTATCTTATATGCTGCTCCTGTAAAAGGAGTGCAGACGCTTCCATCCTGTATATTATTAAAAATATGTTGTATATTAAAAACAAAATGCATCTTATTTTGAATAAAATTATTTGACTTTGATAATATTAATGAAATCACTTCCTAGCTTCTAATACTTTTGCTCCACTCTGCTGATGTCATAGCATGAATTAATAAGAAATATTTAATACATGCTTATAATGCACCTACATACATTTATCAAAAGCCTGGCGTTAAATTCCCCGAAAAGTGGAGAACTAAGTGTCTTTATACTGGGTTCCATCTTTATACCCTGCTTTGTGCGGGATACAGCGTAAAGCTGATTTTTTTTTTTTCATAATATAGAAAGATACAAACCAAACTTATACTCAATCTTATTTATACGACGTCATAACATGTCTACGGGTTGGGGCTAGAATTTGAAAGCTGCGGGTTCATAATCCCAGGAAATTCGAAATTGTATAGAACTTTTACATTTAAGTAAAAAAAGTATTTAGTATATTTTAGAGGAACACGTTCAAGTTTTATAATGTATGCTATAGTATAAAAGTGGGAATGTAAAAATCACAAATTGAGAATAGAATCAATCAATATCAGAAATCCTGTAGGTACTACAGCATCCACAATGATATCAACTCATATAGTACAGGTCGTGGTTTACGTTAGCGTAATAAGATGTACATACACTATTAAAAACCTTTTGCGAATTCCAATAGAATTTTTTATTCAAAACAAAAGCTTGTGTGGAGCTGTGTGTAGTTAGTAGTTATGCACCGAAGTTGGCAGCCAGGGGGAGGAACGACTCTACCGTACGTAGTGCGGCCGCTCGCCGGGGCGGGGGCGCCGGCGGGGGCGGCGGGGGCGGCGGGCGCGGGCGGCGCGCTCAATACGCGCGCGCGCTGCGGGTTTCAATCACCAGTCGCGTTTTGACGCCGCTTGCGTACGGCGCCAGTGACGTATGAAACGGATATACACAGAACGCTGCGATATCGCGATTTTATTCACGCTTCTAATAAGTACGTATCGTGTTATAATCTGGGAAAATGGTGACATACATTTAAGGCATTTTCTTGAAGTATCGTGTTAATTGTTTACGTAATCTCCCGTGCACTAGTGTATTATTTTGTTTACATTAAATTCACATGTTTACTGATAACATGCTAATAAAATTTATAAAGAAAGAATTGATGAAAAAGGAATAAATTTATTTATATTATAGTGTAAATCTGGTTGTGTGAAACGATTGGCTTTGCGAAACATCGATAAATTGGCAATCCTTACGCCAAATAAGTAACCACTAGCTATTTCAGTTAACGGATTGAGTGCCCATTTGCGAACGATGACGCCGAAATGAGTTTCTATTCAGTTTAATAAGTGTGTGAATATTTGATGGTGTGTCGAGAACTGGAGCGCATACAGTCTAGATTTGCTCGCAAAACGTCGCGCGGCGGCGCAAGGGGGTATTGATCGGCGGCGGCGGGCCCGAGCGCGAGACGCCGGCGTTACCGCCTGCCGCCTAAATAAAGCTCTGCATGTGTGCCCACCGCCGCCTGCCGCCCTACGTCGCCGACAGCGCCGACAGCGCCTTACACTTTCATGCTGTCACATCATGTGATACTATTATTATTACTGGAAATTGCACTACATTATCGATCACTTTTAGCGACTGACAAACCTAGACTGTAGACGCATTTGTAATTGTGATTTACTTACATAGCTATACATTTAGTATACAATCTTTATAAGAAAATGTATCATTGATCGGTTAAATGGTTGATAGAAAGATATTTGAAAAACATTAGAAGATATATATTAAAGTATCGGTTTAAAACATTACAACACATAAAAGTATCAGTTTAAAAGGTTATGTGAATAAATTATAGTTATAAAATAATAATTAATACATATAACTAAAGTAATATTTAATTTATTTGAATAAAGATAAAATTAAAAAGTGCACGTCAAAACTTGTATTAAATTTATTAAAGGAGGTTCATCAATTCGACTGTATTTTTTTTATAACATGATTTAATTTTTGATTGTATTACTTAACAAGGCAAATGTTATTTTGTTATAGTTGGAGATGTTGGGATAACTGAAGTGTAACTCGTCAGAGCTATGGCGCGCGCTGTGTTAGCAGGAGGAGCGCTGCTCTGTGTCCTAACGATAGCACTGGAGACGAGGGCGCTAATCCTCTTGCCGCATGACGTCCGCCCAGGTCATGCAGTTCGTCATTTTGTTGGAAATCACTCACGTTACACACTGCTGGACCCTGAATTTGCACCTTACTTCGCACTTTTAGATGATGGATTACTGATGACTACAGCAGATCTCGGACCTCTCTTAAACCAACCTCTAAATCTAGCTGTATTAGAGCAAACGCCATTCAGTAGTTCTGCTCATACAGTTCATGTTTTGGTCATGGATCGCAGAAAAATGATACATTTTGCTGAAACGAATGGCCTACATGGGGAAATTAATGAAAATTCCCCACCAGGAACAGTGGTCGACTTTCCACCGATAAAAGCTACCGCTCTTGTAAATGTGGGACCTATCGCCTACAAAATTATAAAGGGCAATGAGCAATCAATATTCGCTCTTCGCGACAAATCAAAGTCTACTAAGTCAGACGTTAGATCAGTCATAACTGAAGGTGACATAGAGATAATAGCAATGAAAAGTTTAGATGCAGAAACAAAAAAACATTATGATTTAGTTATTCAGGCAACTGACATACTCGGGGCGAACAAAGCCAGCCTTCCAATCAGAATTAACGTGGTCAATGAGAACGACCATGAACCTTTATTCGAACAGGAAATATATTACTTTGCTGTAAATGGTACTTGTGAAAATAACTGCCGTAACGGAACTGCACATTGGCAACGATTTTCTAATATAGGCAAAGTACAGGCTTTTGATGCTGATGGCGACCGCATTTATTATTCAATTAAAACGCCCACTAATCTTGCTGTAATAGTACCTCAAACAGGAGAATTGATATTAGCGGGCGATCCTGATGGCCACGAAGTAGAGTTGCAAGTTTTAGCGCACGATACAGGAACTCCTCCGCGTAAAAGTCAACCTGCTCAAGTTTTTATTGAATTTATTATCCGCGAACGAAAAGAAATGCCAACACTTCACCGAGAAAAGCGCAGGGTCACTCGTGCGGTTCGTCCGACCAAACGTATTGAATTTACTGAAGCCGATGGCGAAGTTGAAGGACGTGCCGTGTTTACACTCGAGAAAGAGACTGATCGGGAAACTTTCAAAATTAGGGACGAAAATCCGTGGGTTACAGTTGAACCAAGTGGTGTGGTGAAAGTTAAAAAGAAGTGGGACTACGAAGAGTTGGGACCAGAGAAGACTATCGACTTTTGGGTTACCATCACTAACGCTGGTAATGGAGGTAAGTCAGAATTTTACAAAGTATACTTATAAAAATAACGCTAAACAAAACATTTTTATTGATTAATAACGGTTTTTGTCTATATTCGTACTTCGTAGTAGGTGCTTGTAAATTGCACTAACTCTATCTACAAAAAGATGCGTACTTATGACCTTTATGTCTTTAAATACCTTTTACGTAATAGGCAGATGTTCATAAGACTAATCGTCTCTAAGTTAGTTAACGGTAAAATTGCAAGTAGCTACCAAACAGAACCATGTTTGTTCAGTAACTTTCATTAGTACAAATATAGTGAGTGGGTGATGAATAAATGAATTATTTAACAAAACGATAATTTAGGAACCTATTTTTTAAAATACAATGAAAACTTCAATTCTAACACAGTGAAAATTATATACTTAATTTCAAAATCTAATCATATATTTTTTACTTATAAAATATGCCAACATATGTTTATATATATGTATGAAGAAACAAGTTAAAATGTATATTAAGAAAATTATATACACACGTTAATTAGATAACATTTATAGATAAAAAATGATGTTCAAAGTGAAACTTGTATTACTGTGGAGTTATGGTAAACGCGTGGTTTGCACCTGTCGTATCGAATGGCGCGCTGGTGCGTGACGTCGTGTCGACAGGTCCCGCACTAGCTTGACTCACATTCCCATCACGACAAGCTTAATTGCTACGACACTATCAATAGAATATGAATTGGAAACGATTATACTTTAAGTAAAATTTAAAAATATTGCGAGGTTTCAACGAATTTTTGGCTTAATTTAAAATCGTTTTATATGCAAGTATATGTTTTGAAAAAACGTCGTGAGATTTTTTTAAAAGGTAATTTTCATAATATCTTCAAACTTCACATTTTTTTGATGGTTGAATTAGATAGATGGGTCAATATGAAAATGGAGACTGTATTATATGTATATCAAATGAAAATTAAGCACAATTACAGATAGAAGGAATGGTTGGTTATTCTTCTTCGTTTAAATATTTTTTCTGTCGATTACCCCGATATTTAGTCATACATTTAGCACTTTTTGAAGCCTGCTATTCATGATTGTAAATACATATGTATATAGGTACATCGGAAATTTTAAATGGCATAAAAACATTTGTTATCATATGACATTTTTGATATGAGTGAAGTAATTATTTGTAATGACAGCTATTTTCATTTCGTAGACCAACCATACTTTGCCATATACAATATATATACGTTTTTGCTGATTTTTTGCTCTTAATTTCGATGCTTTTTTTCTCTATAAGAACCTTCTTTATCTTAATAAAATTATGAAAATAAACCACAATAGGTCGGACCGTTTTCAAATTTTGCATTTAGCAACATATTTCTAGGTTATTTTCTATTTACATAGATTTTAGAATTCTTAGGAGCTTTGCTCGGCGGAGTACGTCTGTAATAGCGTAAACACTTGTGCACTGTAACGTTTGCCAGACTGTTGGGCTAGACTTATTGAGATAGGTCACGACTTCGTATTACGACATTCGTTACGATTAATAGATACATTATCATTATTGTGATATTGTATATGTATACTTGTTAGTATTTTTTTAAAACCTAAATTTAATTGTGGCCTGTGCTGAGGTGCTATTTTTCTAAACATATAAAAAGAAAGTTGTCTCACTCTCTTAACCTTTACTTGGTTAAAGTTCTCATTATATCTGTTATATGTATATTCATCATGTCAGAGGCATTCCCTTCCAAACGATTTTTAATTGAGCCGCCATTTGAATTGTATTCAAGTAAAACAATGTAGTAAATATTGTAACAGATTTTTTTATCATTTTCCTTGCATTGCGTTCCTAAAATTTGGTCCTATCATTGGTTCTTTTTTTCCCAGTTGATAATAAATATTTTTTTACCAACTGGGGGAAGTTAATACAAGGCTAGTTTACCTATATATATATATATATATATATATATATATATATATATATATATATATATATATATATATATATATATATATATATATATATATATATATATATAGATAGATAGGTTTCGCGATTGCAGAAAAGAAAAAGTTAAGATTTCACTCTAGTGTTTGCCACTTTTGCTTTCTCTGCACGCCTTAACTCCACTAGTGAAGACAGTAAAACGGTGACAATAAGTAAAGATGAGATATAGAGATATAAATGTAGATCTTTAGAGAATGATGAATGTTACATGTTTAAATTTGAAATTTTAAGAGTTTATAATTACCTATCCAGATAACATTAAGGCACGGATATTAAAAATTAAAATATATCTATAATTTAAACATATTAATTATGAAAAACTAAGTAAATAATTAAACAAATAGTGAAGATTGATAGCCGTAATACGCAGCACGAGACGGGGAACAGGTGTCCACGGGATGCTATTACAATCATAAATCGTAAAGCCGGCGTAGAGACGCGACAGGTTGTGACCACCGAGCAGAATGCGTTGATAATCGTGGACCCGTCGCACGGCCCCGGCTATCTCGTCGATTCTATACGCCATGACCACGACGCGATGCCAATTTAACTCATCTATAAAATAAATGCTTTTTTACTTGTTTATATACGTGTAGTATCTATATACGACGCATGCGAAAGGTATGTGTGTCGAAATTGATGGAATCGGGTAGTTGGTAAGTTATTTCTATGTAATGTAGCGATGTTATTACAACACGTTACTAAATTATCTGTGAAGTTTCTAATTTACACAGACTCTGTATAGGTATAGGTATATAGCAATCGTTTTTGTTCGATATTGTCTTATAATATGTGCATGATCTTAAGAGTTCTAAAATAACGTTGTGTTATGTTGCAGTAATTACTGCAACACAACGTGTTGTATTTACTTTAGTAATTACTTTTAAAATTGGAAACAGAAAAAACATACAACCAATTTTGTGAAAATTCGACAATCTTTTTAGCTTCACCTTGTATACCGCATAGCAGGGAAGTCAGAGGGAACCTATTGTTAAACCACTCCGTCCCTCATTTTCTTTGAGTTTTCAAGTTATTGCGTATTGAGTAGCGAAACTGAACGCCGCGCTTTTCCTTGTCACCAGTCGCGTTTACACACGCTTGCACCACTGCGCCACGACAGCTTTAATACAATTTACATTTAATATTTTAAAAATGACATTCCTTACGATAAACAAATCAAGATTGCTCAGAAAACAAATTAGAAAGGACACTCAGCACTTGTTACGAAGTCATGCTAGGTAAAATTTATTTAGCGTTTTTTGATATTTCAATAGCTAAGCGAAACAAACACAGTTAAACCAATCTGCGTCTGTCCGATACAATAATACCGATGGAAAAGCAATAGTAATAACTCCCTATAGGCCTCGCAAAACATTTACGCTCCGTTTGGCCAACGCTGTTTGTTAAAGTCACGCGTTCATTCAATCAATGGCGATGGGTGCGGGCGTCGGTCGCACAACAATCGCACTGACCGGTGCCCCTTATTGTGGCCCAGTCGCCACAATTACATACGCACTTCCTATAACGACCCCACAAGTTCATATCCAACTGTATTTGATATTTGATCGCATCTGCTAGCTAGCTGTTTTTTTTTTTATTTTTAATCGTTTATCGTAATGAGGATGGGTACGAGGTTTTTTTTTTGTATGAACACACCATGTGAATCATGATTGCTCGAGTCTAATTTTAGATGGCTTTAGTTCCCTTTTTCTGTTACGTCGGTTTTGTTTGTATTGTGGACTTTGAGAGACTTTATCTTTTGGAAGTTTTAATGGTTCGTTCTTAAACATCTAAGTGTTATTACAATTTGATAAAATATGATTTAAAATGTTAAGTCTTGTAAGTAAAGGCTGTTGTGGCACAGTGGAATAAGCATGTAACCGTAAACGTGATGGTTGGGAGTTTGTTTCACACTCGGGAAAATTAATTATTATTTATTAATATTTTCATTTCTTCGGTCTGGTAACAAGTGAACAAGGTAACAAGGCAAAGCGCAACGTCCGCTACTGCCACATGCCTCGAAAACTCGGCGGAAAGAGGGGAAAAGAGTGTCTTAACACTACTTATTTTATAGGAAGTGCTTAAATATATAAAATAAAAAAATTATGAAGTGACCCGTGCGAATGTATAATCGTCACTGGTTCCCCGCGTGGGTCAAGAAATTACTTTGAGTGTGTATAAAGCACTTATAACTTGTTCGCAGGTTGAAGTACCGTATTGTCCAGTTTATTTTTTTATAATATATTCTACTTTGTAATATTAATTTTAGGGCTACGTTGACCGAGTGCTTAAGTTGTACTAAGAAGTAATGTTTATAATATAAATATTTACTATAAATTGCCACACATATTTTTTTAAGTCTAGGACTATTATTAACTATTCGCTTTGTTTTTTAAACAAATATAAAACATTACGTAAGGATTTATTCATATTTTATGAATAATTAATAATGTAAATAATATGTGCCGTGTACAATATACAGTGTCACGTATAAGATAATATATTTTTTTAGTTTCACGCTTTATCTTGCACGTAGCAGGGAAGTCAGAGGAAACCTGGGAACCTAGTGTTTAGACAATCTGTTCCCATCCCGGAACGGCCTCACTTCCGTTGCCTACTCTCCGTTGAATTTTGGAAGCTTTGAATGTTGAGTGGTAGAACTCAACTTTGCGCTTTGCTTACCAGAGCGAGGAAATAAAAATAAATAATTCATTTCCCCCAGTAGGAATCAAACTTGTGCCTTACACTTGTGCCTCTGCGCCACAACAAGATTCTAGATTGTTATTCATAATAATGAATATAAAATATTAAACAGGAAATAGTCTTTTGTTAAAATATACCTTTATATCAACAACATCATTTTAGGAACAATATGGCAGTCGTGACTAGCGCGTGAACCAAAAGCATCCTATATAATTAGATCGAACACACTGTAATGTAAACAGAACACGCATCAGAGAACGCCGATCCCAGCCTCTAATGGGTATAGGTACAAGAGAGAGAGAAGGCTTTCACTTTGATTGTGATTTGATTGCGGTCATTTGTTCATCTTTTAAACGTTTTTTAACACTTTTGTCTATATTTTGTAATATATAATGTATGTGTCACTTGTATTCTATTACAATCACATAAACAGGCCACAGGTCGTAGTTCAGTGGCACAAGCATGCGATTTTAAACGCGACAAGTTGTAGGTTCGATTACCACTAGAGGAAATGAAATATTTAATATTTTCAATAACTCCACTTAACACGCAATGCCTCTGAATGCGGCGGAAAGTAGGGAAGTGTCTTTATAAAAACGGAGTGTACTAGGTTCTCAGATTACCCTTATCTAACCTGCTAGTCTGGATGAAGCGATTAAAAAAAATAGAATTATAAACTAATTTATATTTTCAAAAATAAACATCAAAATATATCAATAGTTATAATTATGGTTATATCACCGAAACGATCTTCGGTCCCCGCGTGCATAACCAGCAAGGAGTAAGTCAATGAAGTCGGTACTCCAGCCAGACCATGTGCCGTGCGGTCTTGCATGTGCTGCACTTCATAACGCATTGTTCACTCAGGGAACGCAACTGGAGTGCTCTCACAACCCGATTGGCATTCACAGTACACACCGCACGGAGTCTCCCCTCGTCTACGTTCGACTGTAAGCTAGTATTGCAGAAAATGAAAGTTGAATCAAGATTGCCCATTAGGCTTAGAGTAATTGCCTAGAGCTCTATGTACTTAGATATGCATACATGTATCGGAATATATTTTATATTCCACGTCAGAATCATTGAGAATTAGAAAAAAGAGGAATAATAGTTTTTGGCTTACCTAAATATATGTATATTTCTGTACACAATTCTTCAAAAAAAAATATTTCAGTTGCAGTGGGAGATGCGTATACCATTTAGTGATAAATGGTATACGCATCTCCCACTGCAAGTGAAAGTTAGTTAGCAGCATATCGTTCCAACGAAGTCCATTTTCCGTACTATAATTCTCTCTTTCTGTCAGAATAATTATCCTTTTGGCATGTCTATAAATAATATCAGCATTCACTTAGATACATATTATATGTAAACTATTTGGAATTATTTAAGTAAGTGTCCTTCTTAAAAATACATTATAAATTTTCACATGAATGCCGCAGGCATTGGTTTGTAAATATAAATTTAGATTTGTAAGAATATTTAAATTTTCTTATTTGCAACAGTCACATTCATTTAAAAAACGTAATTACAAAGAAATGTTTTTCAAAAATTAAATAATTTCAATTAAAAATCGTGAGATATTAGTTACTTTGCAGTAGGAATAACATCTTTAAAATATAAATATAATTATTCAATCATTGATTAAAAAGTAGACACAGGTTCCATATCAAGTGCGTAGAATATATCTTATATTGGAAAAATACGTACAGTAGTTACTACATAGTAATTTAAGATACAAAAATGTCGAATTACGCAGAAACTATTCGACACTTTATTGAGATTTACTGCACTCTGGGGGTAAGGTGCAATTGCTGGGTTTTGTACCCTTGGGAAATATATAGAGAAGTAGAAGACTATTTAGATGGATGTTTGTGGGGACGTCGCTACACGTAATCTATAATGATATATTGCTATTTGTAACTTCATTTAGATAAGTAATATCGTAGACGTAAGCTTGTCCGCAATGCTTAGTCAAACATATTAAATATTTTTAAGTGGACGTAAAAAGTTAAAAATTATGCTTCGAAGCATCTATCAGTTAAATAATTAGTCATTTATGTTACTTCTTATACCGTTTGCTATGAAAATTTACGGATTATCTTTGGACATACATCTCCCAAAATGAAATAATTGTTGTTAAACACACATACCTCCATTCTCTTCGTACTGTAAACAATGCATTAAGAAGATAATAATCGGTCATATTTTGAGTGCGTTTAAAAGTAACGGTTTTTAATGTTCGTGTCGTGCATCAACTATTTGGACGATTCGTGCTCCGTAATTATTTTACACTTCTGTTAGCAAAAGCTGATGAACTCAGATCCGATTGAACTCAGATCCGATTGCGGTCGACACTCGTCACGATCACCGTATAAGTTTATAACAATTTAACGTTCATTATGTCTTTTACAGCGTATGCATTACGTTTTCTACATAAATGTGGCTTTTATAGAACCATATATGCATTTTATAGAGCCATAATTCGTATACTAGAAATATATTTTATTGCTACATTATTTTTTTTTAAAATATTTCAAATGATGACTGAAACTGCGGGGTACGTGGCTGTTGCTGTTTTAAATATTTAAACAATGGTCCATCGAACATATAATTTAAATAAAAAATATGTTTTCATATATCTAAATATCTTATCGAGGCCGGTCGTGGCGCAGCGGCACGAGGTGTGACTGCAAAACCGACTGGTTGTGGGTTCGATCCCCACTCGAGGAGATGAAATATTTACTTAAATTTATATTTCCATTTCTTTGCTCCGGTGTCGAGGTTAAGCGCGGCGTTGAGTTCTGCCACTCAACACGCAATGCCTCCAGAATTCGGCAGAAAGTGGGGAAGGGAGTGTCTTAACACTAGGTTCCCTCTGCCTACCCTGCTGTGTGCGGAATACAGCGTGAAGCTAATTTATATTTATTTTAAATATGTCATTGTAAGTAATGATTAGTGTTCTGGAGTAATTTAAACTTTGATTGCTTTATAATTTACTAGTAGAACTATGTGCCTATTTGGCAACTAAGATTATTTTCGTTTAAAATAGACTTTTTATCTTACGCTCTGTAAGTTACATACCTACGTGTAAGATATATGCCTACATTTACGGCACTTACATTAAAATAAGTAATGCTCATTTGACAAATATACATGCAATAAAATTATAATTTGTATGAAATATTGCATGGTATTATTAAAACACCTTTAGCTTTACATTTCTAATAAAGACTCTTCTTTGGTATTATAATATGATATTTATTCCAACTCTGTTACTTTAATCAATTTACTATTTAGTGATAAATAAATAATATAAATATTATGAATGCTATCAATGTTATTGTAGAGAACGGACTATTACAAAACAAGAATCGAATCGAACAAAACAACTAAATCTTAATTCTTAGTAAATTTTCTTCACACTTAAAACTCCTAACTTATGCAAATGTAAATTTCTAAATTCAAATAGGTTGTTTCTGTTTGTTTTTAACGCTGAAAGTTTATTGTTTAATTGGCCTAAAGTGAAACTATGACGCAGCTTCATATTTGTTATATATAACAAGCAAACGCTGTTGACAGTTATTTGATTTGGAGCCTGGGTAGTTTTACTGTGTCATCGTTTTGTGTGAATTGTCGGTGCAATGTTTTGAAACGTGAGCAAAATATGATTGGTTTTTATTTTAAAAAAATATAAATTATAGTAGAAATATTATGTATTATTAATTTAAAATCATAGTGCTATAGTAATATTGGAGTTCTCAATACGGTGTACAATTTAAGCTTCTGAGGCTATTCTCTAAAGAATCAGTATAAACTAATACACGTATACTTTTTAGTTTAGATTACTTGAGACCAAGCTTCTCTAACTTGCGAGATGTATTAAAATGGAAAAAGAGTAAAACGACCTACATTTCAAAAGTAAATCAACAATTCTAAATCTTGCCTTATTTTAGTTTTGTTTACATAAGTAAAAAAATCTGTTTGTCAGCTTAACACAATAACGGTAATTCTAACTTCGTAAGTACTAGATATATGTACGTAGGTATGTATGTATATAATATCAAATTATCTGTTAAGCCTAAGTAAGGGTGCGAGAAATGCAAAAATATTAAAAATCGATGAAACCTATGGATAGCTTTGTATAAAATAATTTAAAAAATATTCAATCTCGTCTGTCCAATCAATATCGGCTGATTGATAGATCATTGTTAAGATTTAATAAAACGCCAACCGATTTGAATTTCATAACCTGTCATTATAGTATGTGCCAGCCATCGTAGAAACGATATGTAACTGTTAATATTTGATTACTTTTATTATTGCCATGTCATCGGAGCCCTCCCATTAATTATGTTTAAATGTTAATATAGGGTTCATTGAAGTTCCCATCTCACTTTGAACGACTGTGAGATATTATTTATGAAATAAAAATACGAGAGTACGCATAGAATCGTGTTTAATAGGCGATGTAGCGATGCGATGGACTGAGTTCCTGCTCTTAGAAAGAGATGCACGTGACGGTTGCCAGTGACGATGCAGCTTTTGATATCGTAATTAAGCTCTGAACGGGCGGGATAATGTTTATCTTATGGCTATAAATGGGTAGAATATTTAACACTTCGTTATTTTACAAATGCGATTAAGAATACAGTAGGTATGTGCTCGTCACTGTGTGATATTATATTAATATATTTGATTTCATATTATCTCTATATATAATAAGACAGTAAAAATATTTTGTCTGTACATTTAGTAATTTTGACTGAAATGGATAGAGGGACACTTAAAAAGACTAATAGAAAGCAAAAAGATTTTTTTTGAATTTCTTGTCTGTCTGTCTGTCTGTCTGTCGACATATTGTTGTCCGCATTTTTCTCTGAAACTACTGAACCGATTTACTTGAAAATTTCACCAATTGCTTTGTTTTAACTCAATTTAGGTTCTAAAGTTTGGTTCATCAAAATCGGTTCATTAAAAAAAAAGTTATCGTCATTTGAATGAACTCAAGGCATTAGCTTGCCAGCGAATGTTATATAGAAATCGCGCTGGTATGACCCTGGCTAAAGAATGACATTCGAAACGTCTTGATTATATGAATGTTGATAAAAATATATATTTTTGAAGCACTATTATACAATATTTTATACAATAAAGTAAACAAGGCCAGTCGTGGCGCAGCGGCAAGAAGTGTGACTGTAAAACCAACTGGTTGTGGGTTCGATCCCCACTCGAGGAGATGAAATATTAACTTAAATTTATATTTCCATTTCTTCGTTCTGGTGGCGAGGTTAAGCGCGGCGTTGAGTTCTGCCACTCAACAAACAAAGCCTCCAGAATTCGGCAGAAAGTGGGGAACGGAGTGTCTTAACACTAGGTTCCCTCTGCCTACCCTGCTATGTGCGGGATACAGCGTGAAGCTGATTTATTTATTTTAAGTAAACAAAATTGAATTGTTAGTAGAGATTACCTTCATAAATCGTAACAGTAAAGTTTAAATCGTAATTAATTCAACACAGAGATAAAGAACGATTTGATCTTCAAAGAAATATCAAGTAAATACATAGATTTTTTGGTTCGTTCGTTCGTTTGAAATAAATCTATATAAAAATGCCTAAAAACATCCTTTCTACGTGTACTCTGTAATAACTACATATTTACCAATTATTCATTTATCTAATAATATGCAAACAGGAGTTAATATGCAAACATTACAGTTATTTTACAAAGAATATTATGAATCCTTAACCAAATTAATAATTTTACATTTAAGACTGTTTCTGAAGCAGTACAATTATTAAGTGACATCAGCACATTTAACAGAGCTTTAAAAAACATAACATAGGTAAAAAGAACGTAATGTTACAAATATATATATATATATATATATATATATATATATATATATATATATATATATATATATATATATATATATATGTATGTATATATATATAATAAATAATTAGCTTTATGTATATTTTATGAATATCAAATATCGACATTGGTCATATTTTTTAGTTCGAAACAATCAAAAATTCTTACAGAAGTTACGATAATGTCGTAAAAAAATCATAATAGAATATTACAGATTAAAGTAACAAAAAATAATATTAGAAGTCATTATAGTTGTCTTTATATTATATATGTTGTTGTATGTTGTCTTTATATTTGTTTGTCATTCTATTATAGAGTGTGAGGCCAGTCGTGGCGCAGCGGCACGAGGTGTGACTGCAAAACCGACTGGTTGTGGGTTCGATCCCCACTCGAGGAGATGAAATATTTACTTAAATTTATATTTCCATTTCTTCGCTCTGATGTCGAAGTTAAGCGCGGCGTTGAGTTCTGCCACTCAACACGCAATGCCTCCAGAATTCGGCAGAAAGTGGGGAACGGAGTGTCTTAACACTAGGTTCCCTCTGCCTACCCTGCTGTGTGCGGGATACAGCGTGAAGCTGATTTATTTATTTATTTTATTTTATTATAGTTGTCAATCAATTCTGCTTAAATCAATAATCATGTATTTTAAGCGGGCGAAGCCGTGGGCGGGCCGCTAGTGTATATATATGTTGTAATGTTCGGAGGTCAGAAGGGGCCTTGAAAATAACAACTGCGCAGCGTCACGATAAATTTATAATATTTATTACTAAGAACACTTCAGCGAGGAAGAGCTTAACTAGAACTGATGTTCGAAAGGGGTTGAGGACTATTTATAATAGCTTAATCATTATACAAACATAATTAATACATTAGTAGTTAGAATGCTACAGTTTGGGAAAAGTAAATAAATGGTCAAAACAACGTCGTTAGCTTATTACCAATAAGTCCTCTCAATATAAACAATCCATTGGACTCTATCCTGGCAAACAATCATTTCTAATGAATTGTAATTTATCTTGAATACAAATATATCTATCTCTAAACACAATATAACAATTATATAAAATATGAAAATATTACAATCCTCCCCCTTTAAGAAAATAATCAAGGATTATTTTAAAACATCGATAAACAATACTCATAAATTTAATCCTAAAGATACGACTTATAATAACAATACAATACATTTCTCATTTCATTCATCATTAGTATAGTTCTTAAATCTAAGGTATACATTAGTCAAAACTTAGTAACATACAATTTTTCTTAATTTATTTTTAATTGAGCAATTCTACCACTGCGTCTCAATGGTACATTTGAATTGTCTGATGTGGAAGGTATTTCTTCCAATTCTATTTCTCTATCGTCTGAACTATTAACTTTCAGTGTGATACAATTTGTTATTCGTGCACAACATGATTTAGTATCTTCTAATGCTAATATTCTATCATTTCTATTACAAAAGAAATGTCTTTTCCATAAGTATCTAGCAAATTTATAAATTATATAAATAAAGATCATTTTCAAAATTGATAATAATATATATGCAAAATAAGTATTATGAATAACTTTATCAAATATTGATTGATTTTCCATCTTATCAATCATATCGTTTATTTTGTCAATTTTATGACTCGCCAAATCTAAACTTTCCAAATCTAATTTCTCATGAATTTTTATTGGTACAAAATTAATATTTGTTATGTTTTTATTCTTTATTTTCTTACAACAATCATCTGATATGATATCTATTGGTGGTAAAATTGAATTAAAGTTACTTTTTAAACCTAGTGATTGCGTTTGCAATATAACATTCGTCGTATATAATTTACAATTATCTGAAATTTTTAATATTCCAGTATTAATTAATTCGATATCTAAAGGTTCTTTATTCTTGCAGTTTATTGTAGCAATTACTTTCTTGGGTGTTACAAACATCCAATGATTATCACTATGTAATTTATACCATTGTTCTGAAGCTATATATCCTACTCTAGTATCACATTCATTAGGTAATTTAGTATAACTATACATAAGTTCTGTTTCACATGTTTTGCTAGTGTGAACTGAATACAAAGGTGTTTCTAATTTACAAATATATCTAATATTATCTTGAAGCCTATTACAATTATCTAAATTTTGTAAATTTGTATAATGAATTTTATTATGTGATATCAAAAAATACTTAAAATTAGGTAAAACAAATATAAACGTATCATCTCTACTTTTAATTGGTACAGGTAAAACATTATATAAATCGTAACTAGCTTGAGTGATCAAAGGAGTCTCAATTATAAAGACTAGTTTCTCGTTGGAAACATACGAAGCTAGGTTTACTAATGATAACAACTCTGGTATATTCTTTTCATTAATTTCTAAAGGATATTTAGTCTGGGGTGGTAAATATGATACTGTTTTCCTCAGTTCAATTCCGTATTGTTCTGGCGTTATAATAACAGGATGAATTATGTTGTTTTTAGTAAATAATATTGCATTAATAACAGTGGAGATTTCATTGTTTATTTCAGTTGTAATCAATGTAAGTAATGACATATGTTCATCAATGTCTTGTTTCATTTTAATGTCAAATATTTTGTTTCCTATGTCTTTTGTATAATTGGTTAATAAATTTAAGTTTTCGTTAAATATTTTTTCATTTACATATAAATCTGTGATAGTGCTATTAAAGTTAGAAATGGTCGATTTGACTACATTTGATTGTGACTTTAGTAGTTCTAAAACTTCATGTTCATTTTTATCTAAATTGTCGATTGCTTTATTATACCTTTTAGCATCTTCTACGTCTAAAGTTCCGAATAAAACCTTAAATAAACTCCCAACTCCGTCTATATATGATCGTTTTACTCTATGGTTATGAAAACCAGTTAATTCTTTTAGCACATTCTCTTGCATCTTCATTTGGGGAATTATTTGTTCTAAAATAACGAGCGAAGTTTGACATAAGGAATACTTACTGAAATTGTCATGATAACAAAGATCTTTGGTTGTGACGTAGGTGTTATGAATTAAAGCTATTTTCCTATGAATATCTGCTAAATTCAAAAAAGTTACTAATTTCCATTCGCTATCAAAATGATTAACCTTTCCTAAATTTTCAAAATAAATTCCGCCTTTATCAATTACACTTATACTATAATAACTATCACTACTTATTACATACTTTATTCATGTCAGGAATATCGAGACACGAACCAGGTTCATTCTGAAACAAATGCATGCTTCAGTCTATTAGAATGAACTTTTAATTTCTTATTTTTTATTTTGATCGTGACATTGGTCGATGAATTAACCTTAATTACTTTATAGGGTCCTAACCAATATGGTGATAACTTACGTGATTTACCTATTTTAATTGCATTGTTGCTTAAATATACTGTATCTCCTACTTTGAAGTTTATATTTTTACATTTCTTATCATATATTTGTTTGTTATATTCTTTTGAATCGATTAATTTATTTCTTGCTATATCTCGTGATTTTCTTAATTTTAAAACAAGTTCGTCCAAATATGTATCATAAAAGTATTTAAATTCTGGTTCTTTAATTATAGAACTAGGCAAGTTTGCTTTGAAACCAAATATTAATTCAAATGGAGTGAATTGTGTTGACGTATGAACACTCGTATTATATGAAAACATGGCAAAATCTATCCATTTATCCCAATTAGTTTGATCTTCGTTAACATAATGTTTAAGATAATCTGCTAATGTCGAGTGACTTCTTTCTAACGCTCCATTAGATTGTGGATGATAAGCACTTGTATTTATCTTTTTAAACTTAAATAATTTAGAAATTTCTTTTATCAAATTCGAAGTAAAATCGGCTCCTTGATCTGTTAACACAATTTCAGGAGTACCAAATTTACAAATAAAATTACGAACAAAACAATCTGCTATAGTTTCAGCATCATGTTTGAGTAACGGATAAGCTTGAGAATATTTTGTTAAGTCATCCTGTAATGTTAATATATACTTATTTCCATTTTCTGTTAAAGGTAGCGGACCAACAATATCTAAAGCAATTTTCTGAAAAGCTTCTGTAGAAGTTGAAGTAATTTCCATTGGTTTCTTATTTTTCTTTCTATTTAATTTATTCTTTTGACATGATTCACATTTCTTTATAAATTCTTTAATGTCCTTTTTCATAGACTCCCATTTGTAATTAGCTTTAATTTTCTTATAAGTCTTATGAAAACCTATGTGACCTGATATTATATTAGAGTGATTTTCTTCTAAGATTGATGGAATATCCTCCCTCTTTGGCGTTTGAACTTTCCCGTGAAAAACGTTAATTACCATATCTGTATCTCTAAATATATATCTTATCATAGTTCTAACTTTATGCCATTTAAGTCGAAAGTTGCAAAAACTAGTGAAACTGATTTGTTTAATATCTTCTTTTTGTAAAGTATATTTTAAATTCTTAAAACATTTGAATATATCTTCATACGTTACGTTATCCCAATAATTAATTTTTGGAAATGTAAAATATATTTTCTTACCGTTATCTGATATGTTTAAAACATCGTTTTGATTGGGTTTCTGGGACTTTAAGTCTTTGACATAAGGTTTATATTGTAATAAAATCTTATCGTTATCTTCGTCTAAATCAACTGATGTAAATATTACTTTATTAACGTTATCTGGAAGCCTGTCGTTGTATTCTTCTAATTTGTTATATAAAATTGGTTTCCTTTCCATTTCTTTTAAAAATGATGAATAGCTTTCTCCATTTCTTGTTATACTATTTACTTTTAACGCAGTCATACTCTGATTAGTATCAGGTTTTATTCTACTTAGTGCGTCTGCGTTCTGATTCAATTTTCCTTGTTTGTAAACTATCTCGTAATCATATTCTTCTAATAAAAGTCTCCACCTAACTAATCTAGATCCAGGATCTTTAACATTCATTAACCAAGTTAACGGTTTATGGTCGGTTATAATTTTAAATTTACGACCGTATAGATATGGTCTAAAATGTTTTACTGACCATACGATTGCTAATAACTCTTTCTCGGTTGTAGAATAATTCGTTTCACTTTTATTGAGTATTCTACTTGCATATGCTATTGGAAGATCATCATGTCCTATCCCTTGTGACAAAACACTTCCTATGGCAAAATTACTTGCGTCCGTAGTTAAATTAAACGTTGATGAGAAATCTGGGTACTGTAAAATTGGTTCTTCACATAACTTTGCTTTTAAAGTTTCAAAAGAATGTTGTTGTAAGCTTGTCCAAATAAAAGGTTCTTCTTTCTTTAAAAGTTTAGTCAAAGGTTGACTAAGTTTACTAAAGTTTTCTATAAATCTCCTATAATAACCAGCTAATCCTAAAAAGCTTTTAATATCTTTTGGACTCTTTGGAACTGGATAGTTCTTTACTGATTCTATTTTCTTGGGATCCGGTTTCACCCCGTCCTGCGTAATCAAATGACCTAAATACATAACTTCGGTTTTTTAAAAATTCACATTTATTTGGTTGAAGTTTTAAATTGTGTTTCGTTAATCGTTCAAAAACTTCTTTTAACTTAATATTATGATCTTGCAATGAATTTCCATAGATAACAATATCATCAAGATAGACAAAACATTTTAATCCTTGTAAACCAACTAAAACATTGTTCATCAATCTTTGAAAAGTCGCCGGTGCATTTTTTAATCCGAATGGCATTCTGGTATATTCATAGTGACCTAACGGAACACTAAATGCTGTTTTAGCTTGATCTTTGGGATTCATTTCAATTTGGTGAAAACCTGACGCTAAGTCTAAGGTTGTAAAATATTTACTATGACCTAATTGATCTAATATATCATTTATTTGTGGAAGAGGATAAACATCACCAACACTTATTTCATTTAGTTTTCTATAATCGATCACGAGTCGCCATTTCTTTTTGCCTGATGCATCCATTTTCTTAGGAACTACCCATACTGGTGAATTCCATGGACTACTAGATGGTTGTATTATCTTATCTTTTAACAATTTACTAATTTGATCGTTAACCTCCTCCTTTAGAGCTTCTGGATATCTATATGATTTTGTATTAATAGGTATGTTATTATTTATAGGTATCTCATGCATCACCGTATTTGTTGACGTTAATGAATCACCTTCTAAATAAAATATGTGATTATATTCTCTACATAATTCTAATAATGATTCTTTTTCTTCCTTATTCAAATGATCGATTCGTAAAGTTTCATTTAATTTATCTAACCGACTTCCTTTACAAATTTCTTCACTCTTAATTTTGTTTACGTTAATAATCTCATTTGCTTCTTGTAGTTCATTACTTACTGGCTCTAACTTTACAATTAACTTATTTACTTTTACTTCCTTATCTGTCGTATTCAAACATACTGTTATTGCTTTGTTCTCTTGAACTTTAACTATACTCGGACATAAATAAACGCCTTCTGATAATATAATTGATTCTGGTATTATACCTTCTTTCATATTAGAGTTCTCTACTCGTATCGAAATAATTTTTTCACATCTTGGTTCAACAATAAAAATACTATTTTCATAATCTCTTTCAATTTCTCTGTTTTCTTTACTTGTTTCGTTATTCTCAATTTGTGGATTAACTTCACAATTTTCCTCAATTTCATAACTGTCATAATTTTCATAATACATATTATTTTCATTCTCTTCATCAAACATTTTATTTTCTAATATATTTTCCTTAGAATCTCCATTTTTAAACCCTTTATTCTCATGTTCAATATCTATTTCCATGCCACATATTCTTATTTTATTCTCTTTGTAACTAATTATTGCATTAGTCTTTGACAGAAAATCGCTGCCTATTACACCATCGCATTCGATAGAAAACTTATCGGGTACAACATGAATTGTATGATTAAGTCGTCTTCCTCCTATCGTAAATGTTAAATGGACACAACCGAGTGTTTCAGTTGGGCTAACGTTCTCGTCTATTCCCTTGAGTTTAATCTTTGTATATTTGTTTATAGAGGTATCATTTTCTAAGCACGAAACTTTTAATAACGTAATCTCAGCGCCCGTATCAAGTAAAAACTTGTTTTTATTTTCTAATATACTCGTTGATTCTAACCTTATATAAGATGATATTCGCGTATCAATGAATCGTAATCGGCCTGATTCAAATTTTAAGTCCTCGGGTTGGCCGCGGGCCTTGGACCGTTGGAGTTTAAAGAATTATTATTTGTTGGTTGCCTATTTTTATTATTCCAATTCACTCTATTATTCGAATTATTAAATTGATTATTCTGATTTACATTACGATTATAGCTTGTATTTGTATTGCGTTTGCTCCAGCAATCGCGGGCAAGATGTCCCTTTTTTTGACAATTATAACAAGTAGGTACGTTTGTATTATTTATATTTGTTTGTACGTGTCTAATTGTGGGTTGATTCCTACATTGGTAAGCTAAATGGCCTAATTTATTACAGTTTAAACATTTTTTTAAAGATGGACTATAATTTTGTTTTGAATACATTTCTTGTCGTGACTTAATTTCTTGTTCTTCCGAAATTGCTATAGAAACTGCGTCTTCGAACGTTAAAGGTTTTTGCGATTTTAATAAAATATGTAGTTGTGGTTGAAGACCGCTTATAAAAATATTTAATGCTTGTTTTTTTAGTAATTCAACGTTAGCTTCACGAGCTTCTTTAGTTAGCTTTGGGTCTAACGATTTAATTAATTTTATAAAACAATTTTCGACTCTACTGGAATATCTTGATATTGACTCTGTATTCCCTTGCCTACATGAATTTAACTCTAATTGCCATTGTGCAAAAGTCCGTTTCTCTGAGTAATTTTCTAATAAATGTTCTTTTAAACTTTCCCATGATGCAAACGATCGATTTAATAAGGTGGAACGAATATTTCCTTCGATTTTGGCTAATACAACTGATACAAATGCAATCTTATATACTGGGTTTAATAATGTAAACGCGTTATTACAGTTATCAATAAAAACATGTAGATTTGATTTATCCCCATCATACTTATTAATCATGCGCTCTGCTAAACCAATATCTATAAATCCAACTGAGACTTTATCTTCCGAATTGTACATCTTAGTTTTTTAATAAATTTCTACTCAAATAAACAATCCTATCTTTCTTTCAATTTTCCATTAAACTTAAATTCTATATATAACTCTATTCATAAATTTCTACCTATTACTTTTTCTCTAATACAAAAAAATTACACAATATAACGGTTCGACTCACTTGGAACGATATCCGTATTAATATTGCGGAGTCCTGCTCGTTTCTCGTCGTCTCGTCGTGGTGATAGCGCGAACGCCACCGAAGAACTGACCTGTTGCTACTAGCGGTACTGGCAAGTATAAGCCAGCAAAGAACCACAGTCGCCCAGCTCCTCGTACTCGAACCTCGTTGACGGATGACTCGCTGTGATCTTCGTAGACTGCTGTGATCGAGGATTGAATGCCTCGTCTGGTTGCTTTTAGGTTCCCTTCACGTAATGCCTTTCAGTACGTATGTAGATACGTCTATAACTGAATTAGCGGTGATCCTTCAATACGTAATTAATACGTCGATGAACTGAAGATTCTGACCGATGACCGAAATGTTGTCAGGAGAACAGGAACTATAATATTTCAACAGTGCCTGATCATCCCACTTCTGACACCAAAAATGTAATGTTCGGAGGTCAGAAGGGGCCTTGAAAATAACAACTGCGCAGCGTCACGATAAATTTATAATATTTATTACTAAGAACACTTCAGCGAGGAAGAGCTTAACTAGAACTGATGTTCGAAAGGGGTTGAGGACTATTTATAATAGCTTAATCATTATACAAACATAATTAATACATTAGTAGTTAGAATGCTACAGTTTGGGAAAAGTAAATAAATGGTCAAAACAACGTCGTTAGCTTATTACCAATAAGTCCTCTCAATATAAACAATCCATTGGACTCTATCCTGGCAAACAATCATTTCTAATGAATTGTAATTTATCTTGAATACAAATATATCTATCTCTAAACACAATATAACAATTATATAAAATATGAAAATATTACAATGTGTTATAGTTCTGGAGGCGTTGCGTGTTCAGAGGCGGAACTCAGCGCCGCGCTTTGCCTCGACACTAGAGCGAAGAAATGAAAATATAAAAATAAATAAATATTTCGTTTCCTCAAGTCGATTTTACAGTCACACTTTATGCCACTGCGCCACGAATGGCCTGCATATATTAACATATGAATTTTATTTCCCCATTGTCCTATTTCTTGTGCATCCACGAATACTGTATAAATATTTATTTAGATAAAAATTATCATAAACAAATAACTTTTAATGCAAAAAAATATTACAATAAGTAAAAATATTTAATAAACCGAATGAATAATCAAATGCATCTAAAAATAACCAAGTCGTTCAATTCTTTTTTACCAGCCACAGTCTAGTAGTACGTCCTTAAATATAACTTCGCGAAGTGGCAGGCGGATGCACGTGTGCGACAATCCAGCTCCCTCGCTTTGTCGGGTTTTTATTGCAGTCCGACAATTACTCTGAGCGCTCCGAATCACACATCTTAGCCACAAGGAAAAAAAACGAACAAGCTTCTTTTGTTTTAATACTTCATTCCGATGTGACCTGATAATCGTATCGGAATCGGAATCGAAATCGAAATTGAAATCGAAAAACTTCGATTGCTATCTCTTTCACAGTATTGCGTCTAGAGAAGGATGCTGTTGTTCTATTGTGCGCTCTCCCTTTTAGAGCTTTGTCGAAATATTTACGTGGCCATATTGAACGTGAAATTTCAAACAATGAGAGCGTTCGGCCGCCCGGCGCATGTGCGCGCCACACGTGCGCACTGCACAGATTAGTGGACGATCTAAATAAACAGAATGGTCACGGTATATCTTTTCCACTGTTTCCCATGCTAACTAACTGTGCGTATGCATAAAATAATAATTTTGTGTTCTGGGGATATTTTTTTTAAACAGCTGCTATTAGAAAAATAGTTCGGCCCAGACCAATTTATTTTGATAATTTGAATAAAGTATAGAATTTGTTTCAATACTATCTGATAGTATTTTTAATAACTGACTCATCAACTTGTTATAGACTTAATTACACATATTATTATTACATATTGAATGTTTCACATATCAAAATGAATTTGGGCAGTATATGAGAAAATCAATCACTTACAAAATAAAAGTTTGCGAAATCCGTATTCCGAAAAATCCGTATGTAAAGATTATATAGGTAACATTTACATAAATTATATATATTGAATGAATAATTAAGCTTGTTAAAATGTTCCATATATTTGCAGATCAATATCGACGTTGATATAAAAACCAATGCTATACTTACTTCAAGAAATCTTAACTCTGTTCCTTGTTCTTTTAAAAATAAAACTGTAAGTGCACAAACAAATGAATCGAAACGCGTTTACTGAACTTTAAACACAATGAACTGTTTAGAGATGCATCTGCTCTCTCTATATTTATGCTATTTAAATATTTGTTCAGCGTTATTGGAAATTTAAATGAATTCATTAATTTGCATTCTACAAAAAGAGATTACTAGTGTACGAAGAACAGAGTAAGAAAAACGTGATGATATTTTTTTTATATTTGTTATAATTTAAACATGAGGTCTCCGTGGCGCAGGATGTGACTGTTGTAGGTTAGATCCCCATACGGGGTAATGAATTATTATTTATTAATATCTTCGCTTTGGCACCAAGGCAAAAGGCCGGCGTTTAATTCCGCCACTCAACATGCAATGCCTTGAAAAATGCGGCAGAAAGTGGGAAACGGAGTGTCTTAACACTAGCCCTCTGTCTGCCTTGCTATATGTGGGATACAACGTTAAGGAAAAATATATTTAAATATTAATCGGTACAGAACATAAAGGAGTCCTTTCTTGGAAACACACGCCTAGAAATGACGTTGCAGTAAGTGATCTCACACGCCACATAGGTCGTACACTACCGATGACCTTGATGACCTGGATGTCCGTGTTTATTTAGTCGTAAATGAGAGAGATTATCATCGTTATAATAATATTTTCATTTATACATACTTGCAAGACTACTTAATAAGCTCTATTTGTATGTAATAAATGTATTTACAAATAAGTTTACGTTATTATATTACGTAGCAAAGGTGTACAATTAGATATTTTATCGAAAATGTTTATATGCAATTATATTTTTACCATCTCTCCGTTAAAAAGATTCGAAACTATGCATATTATTTTGTATCCAATGTGATTTATTTTAAAGCCAATTGAATAACTAAATTTAATTATGCATTTTTATTATAATTACTTAATAACGATAAATAATAATTATTGTCCAAAATATATACTGCTAATAAAATCGTAACGGACCGATGTCTGTAAGAATGAAAGATATATTCGTATGAGAAAATATGTTTGAACCAAAAACAATGATTTTTATAATTTTTGTCTGTTTGTCTGTGCGTTTGTTCACGCTCATCTTAGAAACGGCTAAGCCGATTTAAGTACAGTTTTCACTTGTACTTTGGGCCTTAACATTAAGTGTTTATTTTATTTCAATTGGCCTATAAATTCAAAAATTTATCCCATTTTAACGAATGTTGTTCGACAAAACTACTATAAATAACTATTCTATTAATTTAGCTGCAGCGTTGGATTTCAATATAAGTAAGTGTATTCTTTTTAAAATGCTATTATAATTAAAAAACGAAAGCAAAGCATATTAATAAATTAATAATTATGTAGCTCATGCAGGCGAAGCTTTTAATTGAAATGAAACTGCTCCATGCCATGTTTGTACAATATAAATAACTAAAATGTAGTGAACATTGTGAGAAGGCGTTAAAAGGCAAGTGCGAGGTCACTAATCGAGCGAGACAGTAGACCCGCACTGTGGCGGTGGTTATACGATACTAAGGTACTGTAGCATGTGGAGGAAAACGGACGTTTCTTTTGATTTACACGACGCTCTTTGAAAGTAGGCTAAACGCTTGCCACAAATTAACTGCCTACAAAGCAGACTGTTGAGTAAGATGCGGGTAGGCGTGTTCTTACGTGTGCGATATAATAACAACTCGTCTGCCATTTGCAATGTTTTTTTTTAAACTGTATGAATAATGTTATATACCTATAGTAATTTAGTATTATACATATTCTAGCGACACTACAAAAATACCTACAACTGCATTTCAGTCGGTTAAGCCTTTTCTGAGATTAGTGTGCACAAACTCCCACACAAACAGATAAATAGACGTAAATGTCCCCAATAATAGATTTTTTTATTTATCTTCCGTGTACAGACAGCGATCAGTTATCATTGTATATATAGATGAGAAAGGGCATTTTATTGTCGCTACGGCACGAACTTAAGAGATTTTTGTACGCTATGGCAGTTGTTTCAGAAATAAAATATTATATAATGAGGTTTAAGCGAGGTTCTTCAGTTACTTTATTGTAGTAATGGGAGTATGTGCCTCTCAGTTTTAGTTAACTACGTTTTTTGGTATATAAAACGCTTACAATAATCATAATATGTCTTTAATATTGCTGACTGATCTTTCAATTTTTCAAGGAATACTAATAATAAACTTTTATATCCGTATATGGTAAGTGGAAGTCAATCTTAAAACATCCCAGCATTGATCGAAACAAGACTATTGCATATGTCGAGGAACCGATATGAGGGTGAAATTCACCCTCCCATCAAGCGCCATTTTAATTTTTTTTATAAAAGTTTGATTAAATATCGCGTTTCCTCGAAATAAGTTGATATATCATTTTGCTAACGAAATCTGAGATGAAGCCAAAAATTACTTGTTAAAAAAGATAAGTAATTTTATAAGAGTTTTGTAAATAAATTATAAGGTCCTCCTTTGTTCATTTTATACAATTTTCTTATACTCAATGACGAAGTTGTCAGCTGTAATATTCCATGGAGAAGAATTAAAAAATATATTAATGAAATAAGATTTTTACATAAAAATACAAATACGTATAAGTAGATATATAATGAAATGGTAATAGCATAATAGTCTTAAATTTTGGGTACTGCGATCATTACTAAGATATACAAAATATTAATACTTATTTAGAAAACTTAAAAAAAAAATTAACGTAACGGGATTTGGACCCGTCTTGGTAACCTTCCAAGCGCTATGACCACTAAGTCTGCATTCTCGTATCTAAATAAATATTTTTGATTCTAAAATGTGGAATAACACTTTAAAAGTATAAAATATTGTAGTATAAATTGTTCTGGACTGTGGTCACCGTCGACGTGGTATAACGGAAGGAAGCGAATGGCTCAATTACGTTGCCGCGCAACGGCGTGGTGACATGGAAACACACGATCGATATGGCTGATTGCAACAAATGTGGTTATAGGTTCCACGTGAAATATATAGCCACAATAGATACACCAGAAAAAGCAAGGGTTGCCTGGTGCATAGTAGTTTAAAATTGCCATCACTTCTATTTTTTTAGCTTCACGCAGTCTTCACATTGTATATAACAGGGTAGGCAAAGGGAACCCAATTTTAAATTCGACGGAACACTCCGTTATATTTTCTGCTTAATTTTCGAGCGATTGTGTGTTGTATGGCGGAACTCAACGCCACGCTGTCTTATAACCAGAGCGAGTAATGTAATTAATTCACTCTCCTGAGAGGAACTTACCCTACAGTCGCTACAACCGTTGCGTTTACATTCAGACATTGGGAATTTCAACAGCAATAATACAGTTTTTTTGTGTGCTTTTATGTTGGCCCTATCATTTTTCATGAAAAAATGCTATATTAGTGTTGTGTTGTGCAATTAAACATAAGAATAACTAATAGTTTGACACTTACAATATTGAGTATAACGTATTACAGGCAGTGGACGTATCTTTAAATTAATATAAAAGCTACCCAAAACAATCTTTAGATATCGTTATCTAATAAATGCATTAAGTTGATCTCTGTTTAACGAGTTCGCTGTGAAAATCCCCTTCAAAACGCTGCACGCACCGTTTCCTGTCTCATTTAACTTTGCGTGTTGCATGCATTTCCTAATGGATAGAATTTTATGAAGCTGACCGATTAAAATGTAGTAGAAGAATAAACTTCTACGTTTAAGAGACAAGAAAAGAAATGAGTTGTTATATGTCGCTTTATTACTCTCGCGTCGTGTAAAAGATGGTTTATCTAAGCGGGTTTGTGTATTACATTTCCACTGAGATAGCATCGTATTGTTCCCACAATAGCGGGGATCGTGACCGCTCCGCCGATCAGGAGTGGAGATAGCTTAAGCTCTCTAGCCGCCAATCACTGGGATCAAAGTAGTTTCGTGAGGAAATTACTTTTTATAATCTGTGTCCGTTCTAGTTCTGCAATAATTTTACTTTCAATGCACGTTAGAAAATTTGAAACGTATATTAGAAAAAATATAATAGAGACTTATAATTTTATTAGAGTAAATTATAGGTAAGTAAATTCAATATAATAGTATTAATTTCAAAATAAAGTAAAAACCAAATTATAAAGAAAATAATATAATGTATAGGTATTAAATAACGAACAAATAGCGAAAAGTTACAATTAAACCTACCTATTAATACTCTAATACAAATACCAAATATTTTATAATTTTGTGAAATATTTTGTTTTTAAAACAATCATTTCTTTCACCAAAATTGGCAATAATTGAAATTACGAGTTGGGATCTACAATCTCGTTAAATCTCACTTACATAGCCGCTCAAGGCCGTCATGACGTAGGCGCACATATGTGCGTTTGTAAACGCGACGTGTGTGGGTTCGATTGCCACTGTTGGGATCATATTTTCATTTCCTCGCTATGGTAACGAGTGAACAAAGAGCGGCGGCTCAGTTCCGTAACTCAACGCGCAATGCTTAGGGAATTCGGCGGAAAGTGGAGAGCAGAAGTATTTTATTGGGAACGTCGTGACTTACAAAGTACGACGCTCTTTTAAAAAAATATAAAATTGAATATTCAGCGTTTTATTTTTGGTGCTATCTTGTTGTGGTATATGAAGCAAAAAAATATTCTTATTTCTGTCTACACCAAGTGCAAGGTTAAGTCAGTGTACGATAGCGACTTTTGTTACATAAGTAGTTACATAAGTAAATATCACATCATTTATGTAGGTCGACCGCAGACCTCGTTACCCGGCAGTAACAAGTTGATACTATCAGCTCTGCGAGGTGTGAAGAGCGGAGATACAAAGGCGGTTAGCGCAGGTCGTCAAATCTAAACTGTGATCGTCTAACAAAGCGGAGGTAATAGGTTTTCGTTTGTGGCATACCTACTGTTCTATCTTTGTTACTGTTTCAATGGAAAACATATATATGGATGCTGTGACTGTTTTAATTCAACACAGTCAAGTGTACTTATTTAGAAAACGTATAAAAATTTGAACGTAGCGGGACTCGCACTCGCGCCTCCTGGATTTGCAGGATAATTATTTTTCCAATAAGTATTTTTCTTTCTTAAGTGTGGAATAACACTTTAAAAATGTTGAAAAACATTCAAGTATATTTGCAGTTTTATAACATAATTCAATACAAATAATTCAAACGTGTAAACGATTTAAATAAAATAAACCATAAATATATAACACTAAATTCTCCTTGGGTTTGCCAATATACGAGTAGAATAATGAAAACTGCATTCAAATCGGTTAAGCCTTGTTTGAAAGCCTTGTAAGTTTGAAATAAGCGTGCACAAACGCACATACAAACAGATAAAAATTACATATACACATTGCATATACAAAAAATTAAAATACTTGTTTTGTGTTCTATTGTTCACGTGCATTGATGCGCACCCCTATTACAGATTTACTCATATAGCTTCTGTATACAGACTGGGATTAGTTACAATTTTTATTAAATGTATAGAATTCTTTGTATTATTACGTATGTTTCTATTAACTTTTGTTTATTATATATTATGTTTTTAAATAGAAGTGGAAATATAAGTTTTAAGTAACAGTCGATTTTTTAATTATAAAAATATCCACAAAAATAAAGCGAGCGGTGAATTATTAAAAATATTACTAACCAACGGATAATAATGAAACGGCAAGAATGAGAGCATAATAATTAAATCACAATTATGTTTGGAACGAAATTTTGTAGTGCGATTCGAGTGCAGTGCGGAGATGATGTTGTATATAATGGCAGTTATTTATATTTGACTGACATTTGTTTACAGATAAAGGTTACGGCGTGCCACTCATCATTTCAATTCTTAGATATCTGTCATTTATTTTTCGCTTTAATAATAAACAATTTATTACACACATCCACGAGGCTTAGGACTCTTAAGCTGAGCTTTGCATGTTGTGAGATTGACCACATAAAATGTAACGTCAGTCAATCACTTCATTGTTTTAGACCGGTTTATACTGCTTTTTGACAACGGGCCTACACGTCTTGTACTGATAACAACGTCACATATTTAATTCAAAATATCTTATTTTTGATTCCGATTGATTAAAAGTGAAAGATAAAATTGGCACTAGCACTAAATAAGGATGGAAAAATATAAGTGAACAAGCAAAAAAAGAAAAACACATAATTATATATTATATTTTATTAATTGATAAGGAAATCAACTAAACAATTTGCATTAATTGACAGTAAGACACCGGTAAATATTTATGTTTTATCGATTTTAAGATTATTTTTTTTGTATGAAAGCTGGTTCTTCCCGTCTGATCCCTTTTAATTTAGTCCAATTTTGACAATGCTATCCATGAGAAAACCAAGAATATATAAATCTATATTAAGTGTGTGCGCGACAAGTGGACGAATAACTCAATTCCATTGGAAAATACGCCAATCCATTGCGATTATTATTTTTTATTGCAAAGGATGTACTTTAAGAGTAGTTTGATGAGAGTTTGGTTAGGTACTGATTATGGGGTTCATGACAAACTAACAACTCTTTAATTCTTGGGAGCAAATGTAATACTGATCAAATTGAGAACTTTAGAATGAGAACTTTACATCTGATGGATTGTGGCTGTTATTAGGGATCAGATGATGAAGACGAAAGACACTTAAGGGAACTCCTCAACGGTTTACAGTAGCTATCTTGTGTTTTCGTCTTAATTAATTTGTATAGATGAGTATATTACAAGCCTTATGATGGTGACCGGGACCTTAAGATAGTCGAGGGACTTTCTCAACGATTTACAGGAGTTACCTTTTGTTGGGCTTAGTGGCATGCTGTTTAATATATATATGTTCAGTTTGTAAATATGTTTTAAAATATTTACTTTGTGTTATGTAAATTTAATTCTTACTTTTTAGCTTACTGTTTAAGGTCAGTTTTTTTTTGTTTGTAAAAAAAAACATTTTCTTACAAGAATATAATTATTTAAATTCATATGTAATAAATACAAGTCAAACATAGAAGGCCGGTCGTGGCGCAGCGGCACGAGGTGTGACTGTAAAACCAAGTGGTTGTGGGTTCGATCACCACTCGAGGAGATGAAATATTCACTTCAATGTATATTTCCATTTCTTCGCTCTGGTGTCGAGGTTAAGCGCGGCGTTGAGTTCTGCCACTCAACACGCAATGCCTCCAGAATTCGGCAGAAAGTGGGAAACGGAGTGTCATAACACTAGGTTCCCTCTGCCTACCCTGCTGTGTGCGGGATACAGCGTGCAGCTGATTTGATTTAATTTAATTTTTAAACATAAAAGCATTACAAGTATACTTTTCTCCACTTACGCATTAAACAAATATTGCATTGCAATACGCTACAATTCGTTGTTGTCAGCTTTTACAAAAAAAAGCCGCTCTGCATCACGATAACTCTTGATTGTACCGAAACAGTTATATAATAATAAAAAAATTATAGAAAAAAAAACGCAAAAAAACAAAACTTTTAAAATAGTTACTTTTAAAATAGTTTTATAATCGATACACATAACTCTTTTTTTGCAAGATATTAACATCCGGAACCCATTTAAATTTTAGAAATATATATTTAAACTTTGAAACTGATTCAAATATTTTTTAATAGCCTATCTGTAACGGTGCCTTGTGTTACTATTTGTGTAAGAATGAGAAATGTATCCGATTGTCTAAATCAAAAGCTAAAACAAACCTATTCGTGAGCGCGTTGTATACGATGAGCGCGTATGGAAAAAATCAGTTAGGATAAACAGAATGCCAAGCGATTCGTGTCAACGGCCGCGAGCACCCCTTACCCCACGCTTCTCACTGGTAGCGCCCTAAGGGGGAGCTATGGGGTGGGCTCGCACACACGTTCAAATATTTCTCTTACGATAAGATTTTAAGACGCTTACAAAGCCTTTAATATCTTTTATCACGCTCTGTTCTTATTATGGCCCCTTGATGACTTTATTTCGTTGATTGATAGTTTTAAGCCGTTTCGAATTTTGTTTATTGTGTGTTCCCTAATTTCTTAATGCAGAGCTAATTTAAATGGATCTTTATTTAGAGCTATAAAAAGAATGACCCTTGAAAATTTTGTTGTTCACCGGTCCTATTAACTTAGTGGGGAGTATTTTATTGATGTATAAATTAAGCAAGAATGTTTTTTTACCTACACTAATTATTGTTTTGACTTAAGTTAAAAAATGTATTATTACGTGATTCTGTAGTTTTTTTAAATAAAAAAACTACAGAATCACGTATATTTTTCGCGTTTTCTGAACGCGAAAAAAAACGCGAAAAATACCCCACAATCTATATTTTTGGTATCGTTGATGTTATGTTTAAAACATTACAAAACGAGAGTACAATTAAACAGGTATTTATATTGTTTGGGTAGGTTTTATAAAATCCATTTTTGTTTTATTTCTTTTTTTATTACAGATTACTTTCTTGTATCCAGAAGAACTAACATAGAATAGTTACCAACTTGGATAAAATGGTATCTTGAGCGCACAAAATTTTTCAAATAAATCGGCAATATATCACAGTACCCTTCGATAACATTTCCGTCTTTCCGCTGACTGGACGACGTTGGCTACTATTACAGCCCGAGGTAGTAATGCGACATCCTAGCCATCGATAAAATAAGATACTGAATGAGAAATATAAAGCTAGTAGTGACTGTAAACTTGAAGATGGAAGACGGAAGTTATTTATAGTTAAAAGTTTTTTTGTATTTTAATGAGTAAGATTGAATTTATTGTGAAAAGTTAAATAAGATCTCACACTGTAGATACAACTTAGCTCTAAATACCACTAACAGCTTAAAAAAATAATATTAACTGACGAATAATAATTTATAATAGGTACTGTTTTTTTACCTCTTCACGCTGTATCCCCTACACTTACAGGAACAGGGTAGGCAGACGGAGCCTAGTGTAGTGACACTCCGCTCCACTTTTCGAAGAAATCTGTAAGCATTGCGTATTGAGTGGCGGAACTTAACGCCACGCTTTGCCTCGATACCAGAGTGAAGAAAGGAAAATATGAAATATTTCATTTCCTCGAGTTGGAACCGAACCCACAACCTGTCGCGTTTACTGGCTAAATTTCATTTTAATAGTATATTCTTAAATGGACTATCAATTCTAACTTTCTTTAGTCCATTAAAAATTCTTAAGCTTGAATAAATAATAACGCGGCGATGTTTAAGCTCGAACACTAATCGTTTTAAATTAGTTTATATTTCACACAAAGTGCTAATTTATACATATTTACCATTACCATAATCTGAGATCCCGTGGCACGCTTTGTTAATATCGTTATAAAATGCCTTTTATACAATAGACGTGATACAATGGGAGTGTTTCGCATTTCTAAAAATGAATTATAGTTCTGGTTCCGCAATGCAGTGGTGCATGGGGTAGCATGAGCCACCGCGGCGCGACGCCGGTTACAGTACCTACACACTACACAACAACCCCACGCGCGTGCACTGTGCACTTTTCTGATCAACCTCTATAGGGTAATATTTTTATCACATTTGTACTGTACATAAAAATAAATTTTATATATTCTTAACAGTGTTTATGTTGTTACTTTCATCCTCATAATATGAGTAAAACGTTTTATGATAGCGCATCAAAATTTTCTCGTTAACATATAAAAAGATCCAGTCCAATCGAAGTGAGTGTATGGAAAGGAACAAATATCATCCGCAATGACATTAAAATCCAATGGAATATAAATGTTTTTGTTGCTCTACATCAGTTGTAGAAAACTGGAGAATTTGGAGATGTCGTAATATATTGTAATTGAGAGATAGGATGAAATCTCCATTGATATAAGGGGAGGCGGGCGGAAGTCGCTGATTTAGCTACGACGGCGACGTGGCTTTCAGATTGATTGTTCTCGACACCAAAAATCAATAGTAACGACTATATTATTGTTCACTACAAGCTGCGACCCTTGTATTTTTACTGAATTCGTCGATCGATGGTAGGGTACAGCAGGTTGCATTCTGCTCAAGCTGTCTCTTTACAAAATATAATAAGTATAATAATTGTCATTATTAAAAATAAAATAAATATAGTTATGCTTTAGAAGGTTTATATAGGAGAGTCGTAGTGCCCCATAAGCGTTTAAATGTAAACGCGCGACAGTAAAAGTTGTCGGTTCGATTCCCGCTTGAGAAAATGAAATATTTACTTTATATTACTAAATATTTACTTAATATTATTATATTTCATTCCTCGTTCTGGTCAACCGACCGAGGCAAAGCGCAGCGTTGAGTTTCGTCACTCAACACGCAATATCTCTAGAATTCAGCGGAGTTCGTTAAAAAAAAAGAAAAAATTATGTCATTTATACGATATGGAAAGCAAAATCAGAAAAATGACAATAAATTATTATTTGTTATTCTACTAACATGCATATATACAAACACAATGTATAATATTGTGTTGAAAGTACTAACAAACTTATCAAACTCTGGCACATTCGGCCTACTCTGAATTAATTTAATAATGCATTATTGCCAACATCTTGACTTGTTTGTCTGAGGAGTTTAGCCAGTTGTTAGCAAGTAAATTAATATTATCATCTTATTCAAGAATAGTGCTCATCTCGGTCCAAAACACTTTTCGGGTAAAATTCAAATTCAAGAATTGCGTACTATATACCTATTATGGTTATTATTAGTAACTTTTCTTAATTTATGTAATTTTGTGTACAAAAATAAATAATAATACACAATTAATAAAATAATATTAATTATTAGTTTTTTTCAATAAAACTTTTATGTAAATTGTTGTTGTTATATTTTATCTTTATTGTATAATTTTAATATAAACATACATATTTTGTAAAAATAAATTCTGGTCATATTTAGAGTAATTGAAATTTGGCAACCGAGTGAACTTGAGATGTGACCCATTTTTCCTCACGTAAAGAACTACACTTTTTCGTTACTTAGGAACGTCGACTCGGAGTGGGTAATCCGATAGCAGAACGTCAAGTCTTTTGAGGATATCTTAAGATGATAAAGTCGGGTAAACATAACAAATATCAAGTGAACTTACCTTTATAATTAGGTTACGCTTTATTGTAAAATATTTACATATTATCAGCATTATAGCTATGGTGCATGTTATAATAATTTGAGCTTTTGAAATAATTAACTTTATTTTTATATAGAATGTCTATCACAAAACAAAAGAGATAAATTAAAATTAAATTAAATTAGCTTCACGCTGTATCCCGCACACAGCAGGGTAGGCAGAGGGAACCTAGTGTTAAGACACTCCGTTCCCCACTTTCTGCCGAATTCTGGAGGCATTGCGTGTTGAGTGGCAGAACTCTACGCCGCGCTTAACCTCGACACCAGAGCGAAGAAATGGAAATATAAATTTAAGTAAATATTTCATCTCCTCGAGTGGGGATAGAACCCTCAACCAGTCGGTTTTACAGTCACATCTTGTGCCGTTGCGCCACGACTGGACTCAAAAGAGTATTTTATTATACAAAATAATAAAAAATCTAGCTTATGCTATATTTTGGATTGTAAATACTCAAGACATCAATTAAGAAATGAATGGAATAATATAGGACAATATTATGTACTAATAACTTAGTTAATAGTAATATTGTCCTATATTATAATAGGTGTACAGGGTGGAAGAGGCAGCGCTCCATTTACGGAAACAACATATAGGGTAAAATATTTCAAACCTATACCTAAAGAAATTAATCAAGATGCCTCAACAGTTTGGACGTAGGATTTTTTTTTCATTTCACGATTTTTATCCATACCTGTATTTCGTGTGACGCGATTACGTATAGATCCCAACAACATAAACACTTACTACTACAAAAATACTACTAAAGGTTAAACAACTTTGAACTTTATCGCCAATACATACGACTCGATTTCGAAATGAGGCGTGTGCGGCGGTGTTCCTTTGATAGGTTTATGTGTGCGTGCGTCATCCTTACAAATGGCGTTTTTTTTAAAATGACAATTTTATTATTTATTTTGTTTGAAAAAATAACTTTTTCATTTTTGGGAATTTATTTTTTTCTGATTTATATTAGGCTTTTATAGAGTAGTTAAAACTGTGGTTTCATTTAAAGTGGTGCTTACACTTCCACCCTGTATATGTATATCGAAGGGAAAAAAAATTTTTACAAAATTGGAATGACTACATGAAGCGCTTCCTTTAAATGTGTTATATATATTATTTGTCACGTACTTGTTCCTCTTGTATCTGAACTTGCGTTGGAATCACTTGTCAGGTCATATTATAAAATGAGGAACTACACAAAAAGCGGAAAGAAATGTTTTAGTAAAACCATACTTTGTACTTATTTATTTTCTTTTCAACAAAATGTTTCCTTATCATAAACAATTAGATTACATAAGGTATCATTTATCACATAGATTTTTTTATTTGTGCTTAATAAAATAAAATGCGGTGTTAAAATACACCAAAGTACATATTAATATTAATGCATACATATAGTACGCATCTTGAATTAAAATGTTTAACAGATAAATTGCGCATAATTAGTATTATATTTTTATAAACTCGAGTACGGGCTAATCGCGAACCCAACAGTCGTCTGTGGTTACGGGTAGATTAAAGTGGCCTCCGTCTATCGGTTGACATAATTATTATGTCAAACTACCGCCAACGATTTCTTAATTGCCTCGCGCCCTGGATGAGCTGACTATCTTGCCCTATGGTATGGTGGGTTTGAGATTTCAAAGATTATATGATTGGATCTCAGGTGATAGAAAGTTTCTGACTGTCTTCTATATTGAAATTAGAATATAATTTAATAATTTTTGTTTGACCAATGTATGATAAGCCACAGACAAAATCTTGCTTGTACACATATGCGTACTGCAAAGAAATATTAATTTTCAAGAATTAGCTTCACTTTCTTTTTTTTACGGAGGCTCTTCTTATGATTATGCCAATCTTGTTTGTAACTCCCCTTACATGTGGAAGCAGTCCCGGATGTCTCTATTGTGTCTGTTGGTCTTCTGACAATAGATATGAATTTCCATTTTTCAGTGTTTGTTCCTTTATTTGTACTGCAAGTTCTCACTTGCCAAATTTCCGAACTGTACGTCTAAGAGAAATACCGTATAGATTCTGATTACGCGACGAATTTCCTACAAACTACGGCAAAAACGATGCTCGCTCATGTAATCCTATAAGTCGTAATCACAAATGAAAATCATATCGATAAATGTTTGTATGTTTTGGTTGTGTTGACTTAGAAGCTTCTTGAAATGTTTTTTTCATTGCTCTGAGGGACCGTATACTTGAACATTTGATATTAATTTTAGCATGATGCCACCAGACGGACAACAAAAAAAAGTTGTCCACAGGAGTTTCGTTTTTCCTTTGAGATACGGAACTTAAAAAATGGCATATTCTACGCGCAGAAATTTTAACAAAAACAATATAAGACATAATATATTAAATTTTGAGTATATTTTTAGCAGCAGTATAAGGGCATCAAAGATAGTAAAAATTGAACAGCTATGTTCATTCATAATTTTGTTTTAGATTTTTATATGAAATTTCTTATTAATCATATTTTACATAGATATATAAATAATATTTTTTCATTAATATCAGGATACCGCTCCATTTATAACAATATTTTTAATAAATCGACAAAGCCTACATTCTGTTTATTTTACGTTTATTGGAATAAAGTTTGTTACCTCCGCTCCGTCGTTACCTCTACCTTGGCCTATGTAAATCCTTCCTCAGTAAATTACCTTTAACTTTGACGTAATATATGTAGCAGAAAACGCATTTGCATTTGCAACGTTAAACTTTTTAATATAAAAGTAGGTACGTGTAATACTATTCGGTTTTTCCTGATTATCAGGATTTGTTATAAGATTATTATTTTATAATTATAATTTAAAGATTCTGGCGATTTTAATTAAATAAATGTAATAATTTCGTCTTAGCTATATGACTGTTGATAAAAATATATATTTTTTAAGCACTATTGTTCAGAGTACAAACAATAAAGTAAAGAAAATTTAATTTTTAGTGAAGGTTACCTTCATAAATAATAACAGTTAAGTTTAAGTCATAATTGATTCAACAGAGAAATAAAAACCGATTTGATCTTCAAGTAAATACATAGATTCTTCAGTTCATTCGTTCGTTTGAAATAAATTTATATAAAAATGCCTAAAACCAGCTTTTCTACGTGTACTCTGTAATAACTAAAAAAACTGTACAGGAGTTAATATGCAATCATTACAGTTATTTTACAAAGAATATTACGAATCCTTCAAATCAATAATTTAACATTTAAGGCTGTTTCTTAAATCTCAATTATTTTTGTAGTTTTTTTAGTGATTGTTGATAACGATGTCAAAATTCTATAACGTTACAAGAAAAGCATTTTATTGATGGAAAGTTTGTGTTATGGATATTTACTTATAATTGTGAATACAGAGAGACGTTAAAGTAAGGGTTCTTGCAATCATATCCCCAACTGTAGTGCGCGTCCATTGTCTTCCTAAACACTCTTTTGAGACGTCTGCAGGGGACATTGGCTTGATAAAACACATATTATTTACTTTGTTTTGAGTTTTCAATGTTCTAATAGACCTCAACAACGAAGCTATTTGATATCAAATAATTTCGTTGTCGGATTGAGAATGAATAGTTAGAGTTCTTTTAAATTTTAGATATAAAAGAATACTAAATAGAACTTATTTTGAAATTTCTAGACTAGTACTTATTGTAAAAATTAAAGTAAAAAGCTGTATCTACAGCTCTTTAAAATTTAAAAAAATACATAATAGACAATATACGTTGATACACTTCAATTTAAATGTACACGTTCGTAGCTCCCCTGCGCTAGTAAAAAATAAATGTGTTTAAACAAACTTCTCCCCTGGACGTCTGGAGTGCAGAATCAAGACTCTCATATTACTCCTATTTGTTCTAATGATACGAAGCATTGCGCAATCCTTTCTTTTCATTTCTTGATATGTATATTGTATTATTTTTTGTATTTCTTTGCATATTTATTAGAAAACCAAAAATAATTGTAATATTACCTACATTGTCAAGTCAGTAATCATTTACTAAATATTTTTAATATGATCGTAGAGCAAAAAGAGATGATTTATAATTTAAAATACTATTATCTTTTTCAATCTGAAAAGATATGTTTATCAGTAGTTGACTTGTTCAAATATTTTTCTTATAATTCGTGTCATATGAAATATGTGAGTTTTTAGCTAGGCAAACTACAAATATCCGAGCGTGTTCTCTGATTTATTGCGTTTGTAGGAAAGGTCATATAACTTATGTTACTATATTCGAGCTCGACTGTATGTATGTAGCATAAGAACACGGCTTTAATGTCGACTTATTGTAACGTGAGGAGGGAACTTGGAACAATATAAGAAAGTTTCCTCACAAGTAACGCTGGCGGCGTGCTCTGGACTCAGCTGATGAGTTTAGGAAGTTTCATCCGCGTGTGCTTCGTTTTCCGTTAACGTCTTTCCAAAGTGAACACGTGCCAAAAGAAACTTAATACACACATACTATACTACATACCTTTGGTTAGGTATCAAATATTACTTCATATAATATTTATAAGACTAATACAGAAATCGATTTGATAGATTGGATCTGTAATGCCAATTACGTGACTAACTAGTATAAATGTTTTTTGTTTACTTACCTCCTTTTTCACCACGTTTTAGACTTTTCGTCTACTTCTAAGTAATTTATCTAAGTAGACTATGGAACAAATATATTTTTAATAATAGTCAGCTTCATGCTGTATCCTGCACACAGCGGGGTAGGCAGAGGGAACCTTGTGTTAAGACACTCCGTTCTCCACTTTCCGCCGAGTTCTGGAGGCATTGCGTGTTGACTGGCGGAACTCAACGCCGCGCTTGCCTTCGACACCAAAGCGAAGAAATAAACAATATAAATCTAAATAAATATTCTATTTCCTCGAGTGGGGATTGAACCCACAACCAGTCGATTTTACAGTCACACTTTGGGTATTGTAATTTGCCTATACATTTAAATTTTTATATTAAACAGTTTACTAATCTTATTATAAAGCTTACTTTAGGTTTTTGTGTTTAGTATTAATTCAAAGCAATGTACGTAAACGTCTACACTCGCAAAGAACTGCCAGGAGTGAGACAGAATTATTGATTTCAGCGCACAGGGCGCGCTAACTTTTGCATTCTTATGCTCATAGACGATAGAATTTGATCTTACAAATTATTTTAATTTGTAAGATCAAGTTCTATCATCTATACGTATAATTTTATTTATATATATGTGATATAATTATTGTGGTATTTAGTAAGGTAGGCAGAGGAAACTTATTGTTAAGACACTTCATTTGCTATTTTTTGGCCAATTTTTGCGACATTGTGTGCTTTATGGCGGTGATAAACGTCGCATTTTGTCTACTAGAGCTAAGGCTAAAAGAGGATAAGAAAATAACTTGATTATAGTCAGAGGGAGTGCCAGAGTGGGATCGAATCCACAACCATCGTATTTAAATTACCACAATTTGCCATTGCGCCACGGCGGATAATTTATTATTCGTATATATAATTATTATTTTGTGTAACAAATGAAATAGAAGCACTTATAGTATTGCACTATAAACGCGTATTCCTATAAATAAAATCAATACTAACAAATCACACCCTTAATATGTATTTATTTCCGCTCAAAACTTGTTTTGAGAGTTCTCAGCCTGACGCTCTATCCCGAATGTATCAGGGTAGGCAGATGGAGTCTAGTGTTAAGACACTCCGCTTTCTACTCTCTATCTATTCTAGTGGCGGAACTCATCGCCGAATTTTGCCTCGACATCAGAGCGAAGAAATAAAAATATTAAATATTTAATTCCCACTAATGGGAATCGAACCCACAATCAGTTGCGCTTACAATCACACGCTCGAGCCTCTACGCCACGACTGGCCTCAATAATCACCAAAACTTATATTCATGTATGTATTTATTTACGTTTAAATAAAACATTTAATGTTAATGTGATCGTCAGTCAACATACGGATTGTCTGTATCGCACGTGCATATTACGGTTGCCGTAGTGTAGTGCGTTAAATATAGATCTAGCCGGACATTGAACCGAGTAGCGCCGGACACGACTGTAATGAAAGTGTCCCGGCACTACCGTGTCCGAGTTTCCACAGAGAATAAACCAATTTCCTGCATCAAATTTCGGCTTATCATTTTCCTTTCGGTATGCTTTTGTTCTTATACCTCGGAATTTGCTTTTGAAATGTATTTTATAAGATGAAACGAGTTTCTGATTCAGATAGATCTATTTGCGAAAGTTGTTCTTTTTAATTAAAATAATATTTGTGAAGTGATTAATAGATAAATCTAATATTTTGGTACTGAATAAAAGCTTTCAGTACCAAAATATTTGATATATCAAATTGTAATAATACGAAAATAAATGTTAATTACGATAGAGTGGTTACTGTGTATTTATATGTCCTAGTGACTTATAAATTCACTGTGGACTGCGATTTTGCTGCATAAAAAATCAAATTAACTACAATATATTCATGTTACTAACCAATAATATAAAATGTAACTTAGTCGTTAATATAAAATGAGAAAAAAATTACTGAACTGAATGAAGAAAGAAAAGTAAATTTATCTGTGTGCTACGTTTCATTATCGACTTACAGTTTCTAAAGAAGTCGTTTAAAAAAATGACCATCCAATTAGATCTAGTAATAGAGTTCATATATTTTACTACTGCGTCTTTGTTTGTGTGAGCTTTATAAGCCCGTACATTTTGCAATCTTTCCATTCAGCACCGAAGTTAAGCCTAAATTGATGCCATTTCCACATTTGCATAGCTCAACTATAGAGCTAAATTATGGTTCTTTAACAAGTGCTACAGATTAAAAAACATTTATAGGGTATAAATGTTTTTTTGATCTGTAACTTTTGGGTTGAATTATATTTAAAGTCTTTCAATTGACTTTATGATAAATTTCATATTATGTCATCTTCATTTTTTTTTATAATTTGTCTTTTTAAACAAATCTGGAGTCATGGGTCCGTCAAGACGAGCTAAGTGAAATGCGTTGTCCGTTCTTTGAAAGATTACAAACAATAAGATCCTTTTCTTTCCTCCACACATCTATGTCTACATTGTCATCTTATAAAAAGAAATAAAATCTCACCTAAACATGTAAAGTAAGATGATGTTTGTTATTTGTTGTGTAATTGCTTTCTTTGCTATTCTAATAGTATCCTTGTAGTAACGAGACGGCTAGCCACACATTTTGACAATAGCGTCTAGCTTGTGAAGTAGGGTTTGTACATAGACTTAGAGGATGTAGAATTAGAAACTTGGTTCCACATGAGATCTGATAAGTTTTTGACAGTGCGAGTCATCGTCTTGGCAACATTTACATGAAAATGTGTTTGGGACGTAAGAACTTAGGAATGTTCATGAAATATATGTACAAATTCACATTATGGTTGTGTTTATGCACGAGATGGTAACGCGTTCGTATTTTTTATATTAAAGGGATGAAGTCAAAGATTATAAAGTTTTTATTATATAAAGAAGTGTATCACAGATTACATAATAAGATACAAATGATAAAGGTTTAAATAATAAAAAATATCATAAAAGTGTGCTTCACTTTTTGTTTGTCTGATAAAAAGAATTTAAATGGCGTTCAGACAACAATACGTACTCAGCCGTCGCTATTAGTGCCCGACAAATTCTATATCATTAGTCGCGGCTGCAGGTCGCGCGTGCCCTGCGATTTCCTTAAAGCACTACCGCTATGTCATATAGCGGTATTTCGTGTTCGATAACTATTTTGTTTTGATAAATTCATATTTTTTTACTATAATGACATCTACAATATATAAATATACATAAATAAGCATTTTAATATTTAATATTTCACGTAGGACTTTCTCTACATGGAGGCTAATTTGAATGGTTTAAATTAATGTAATAATTTGTACATAGTTATGTTGAAATATCTGCTGTTTAATATTTTAAATATCTTTGACGCATGCAACATACCTGAATAGATTAGACGTAATAAGGTCCATGCGGACCTAATCTTATTATATATACATATGTGTAATGAAATAGCCAGTCATGGTGCAGGGGCACAAAGTGTGACTGTAAAACCGACTGGTTGTGGGTTCGATCCCCACTCGAGGAATTGATTTTTTTATTTAAATTTATATTTCCATTTCTTCGCTCTGGTGTCGACGCAAAGCGCGGCGTTGAGTTGTGCCAGTCACCACGCAATGCTTCCAGAATTCGGCAGATAGTGGAAAACCTCTGCCTACCCTGCTGGATGCGGGGTACAGCGTAAAGCTGATATATATACATATATGTATGTATAATGAAATAGTAAATATATAGTAAGAGAAACATATATAGAAGACTGGAACTGTAAGTAATTGTAAATTTTTGACAGAAATTTCAGTAAGTTTTGGAACTACTCATTCTCTGTGTAGCTATAAAAAAACAGGTATTATAAGTAAACCTTTCTGGATTTGTTAACTAGTTATCTATAGGTCTAGGTATAGAAGTACTTCTATACCAATATTAGGAAGCTGAAAAGTTTTTTTGGTTGAACGCGCTAAAATATTCCTGTTCTATTTCTATAAAGTATCTGTAGACTTCATGCTTATTGTAATTTATAAGGACTATAATAAAACAGTTAAAAAAGTATCTTATTAGTTACATAAAATATTTTTACGGAAAAACCTTTTAGGGTACTTCAAAAATAATAATACAACACATATCTACGATGATGATGTAGAACCATGGATGTGTAGCTTAACTATAAGAAATAAGTAAATATTGCTTTTACAAAAATTGTTGAACATATTAAAATAAAAAATCTGGAACATCTACTAAAAAATCATAACAGTTATAGTTAAACTATAAGAAATAATAATTAAAAACTCCTTAGCACAAGTTGTTCAGCGTGATAGAGATTTTTCATTTGCAATTTAAATATCTGGAATACCTTACGAAGAACCAAATATTCCAACTAATCTTATGACAAGAAGTAAAAAAGAAACCGCCTTAGCAAAAGTTGTTTAGTATATTGGACAGTTCACAAATAGAAATAATTGAAAATTAAATGTGTGTCGACCTTTGTAAGGTGTGTTGATATTATAAGGTAATGTGTGAACGAATTCTATGACTTATCCAAAGTTGTTAGGAAGGTCAGTTTTATTTTTTTAGTAAAAATTTTGGCATGTTTGTTAAAATTCGTAGTTGAAATGTAGTTTAAATTTAATTTTTCGTCTAAACTAAATTAAAAAAAAAACTGAATAATCATCAAAATTTCTATCAACGATTTTAGTTTATTATTAATGCCCAATAATATTCAATGAATTAAGATCACCATATAATTTATAAAGCAACTCAATACAAGCTGGTGGAAGTTACAAGCGTGTTGTAGGGCTCTCGGGTCGTAATGAAGCCCTGTTTTAATTGCCCCCCTCGCACCCGTATCCAGACTAGCGTCAAATGACCCGACAAATTGACCGCGACACGCGATGTTAGCTTTTACATATTTGTGTGATTGGGCAATATCTGTGCATAGCATGATGTTATTTTGATTAAATATAATGATATTAAGAAAAAATATCTAATGAACAACGTTGTCTATACTATATGGTAAAAAGGTATTTATGTATAAATAAATTTTATTTTTAAGATTAAATGCTCTCGGGCACACCAACTTTCTGTTAGATAGTTAGTGGAAAATAAAAAAAAAATCTATCGCAGTAAATATCCATTTGAACGTGGCAATTTATCACGATACAATTCACGTGAATAATAAAATTTATACGAGGAAAGGAAACAAGCAGAAAAATACAAGTCAATGTCAAAAGCCAAAAATTGGGTCAATTAAATATTTATTCATTTCAATTAAACCTTACGATTACATGCTGTTTTCCGCAGAAATATAAAATATGTTTTAATTTTTGATTCACAACAAAAATACATAGATGTATGTATATACAAGAGATTTTTTTATAAAGTTGATTCTCTGTTATTGCTTGTTATAAAAATTTTGTGAATTGTTTGCGTAGTGGTATAAGAGTACGTCTTGAATCAGCATATTTGTAACAAAATGATAAAAAAAATTATATAGTATCTAACATAATTTTATATAATTTTTTTATCAGAAAACTTGTTTTGTATATTTGGATACATTTTGTAGAGTAGATAGTATTTTTGCTCTTTTTAGTTAAATATTTAACATTTGAGGTAAAGTTTACGTACTTATTATTATAAAATATAAATGGTTAAATAGCATTTTATTAAAATCCACCAAAAATAATAGTTCTGTATTATACGTACATATACTTAGAGTAGCTATGTAATCCTTCAAATCGAAGTGTTTACAACAAAAGTTCTTACTTACTTTACACAAGTTTCTACAGAAACTACAGGTAACAGAATGTAAACGAATTGCCGAATTGGTTCAAATCAAAAGGCTTCTCCACTTGCTTATGCAAAAAAATCGACATTTTGGGACCAAATCCTTTCTTTGATGATGATTGATGATGTCTATGTGCTTGTCTGTTTTTAAATTTACTATGTCGCACAAAAAGGCTGACTTGGAATATTTAATGTATTTTTAGTTTATGAACCTAATATGAGTTAGCAAAAATTGCTGTACTTAAAAATATGATTTAATTAATTAAGTACAAATTGCAGTTACGTTGGCAATATAAAGTTGTCGTGTAATATTTTCGTTCAGCGTCCGTAGCGTGTGCAATTTCAAAGCAACAGTTAACTAGCGCTGTAATTTTGTGCTTGGTTGTATATTGTGCACAGTTGCCAGTTATTAATAAAGACCAGTCGCCTAAGTAGCTGCGACGTGGAAAAATGCGTTTAATAACATTTTCCGTAACATAGTAAATAAATAACTTACGAGAGTGCAATTGCCAACTTTTTCTCATTTATCTTAAGCTTTTCCTAGACGTTACAACTTAATACCTTCAAATCTTTTGACATAATTCATTTCTATATTATTCAAATGAATTCAGAACTTCTATTAACATTTTGGTGTAGCTCTGCAGTGAAATTCAATTTAACTTTATCTTGTTAACGATTTCCATTTGTTAGTAGTGAAAGTATGTACTTATGTGTTGTTTAATATAATTTTTGGTGGTTTTCTTTCATATGCTGTGGTAGAATATGAAATTGACTCTAGTGTTATTTCAAATTATATAATATACATAATTGAAAGTAATCTCTATTATACTTCAAAAAGAAAATACTACCACCACCGCATTCCACCTGACCGATTTGAAACCATAAATAGCGTCTGCAGTAACACATATACGTATATATCTCAAGAATGTGAAGATGGCGTCTATTTATACTTGTGTTAATTAATTTATATATTTTTTGTTTCAGGTAAGACCAACGAAAATTATCCTTTCTCAGCTAATAACTAGGCTAGGTGCTAGTAAGTACATACATTGAGAAATTGCCAAAATATCTCGCTATATGCAAGAATTCGTTTTTTTAAATACCATTTAATTGAATAAAATAAAATAAAATTGCATACTTATAAATTAAATACTTGACACAACATTCTCGTGCATCTAGACAAGCATTCATCAGTAATATAAATTATGTAGGTATATCTCAAAAAATGGGTGTGTTTGTAAAATATATTTTTTAACTTTATATAATGAACTATTCAATCATACATTATTCTTATGTAGTGACATATCAACCCGTCTAATGACCCACGTGGTCGACCCATCAGTGCATATTCTGAAAGTAACTGGAAGCGGATCGCAAGCAAAGTGCAATTATCATTAAAGTACAATGTAGTAAAACCAAGCTTTATTTACTTAGCACAGACCAGTAAAGTGAAAAAGCTAGACAAGTGTATACTTAATTGAGGAAAGTTCAAAAAGAGCGACGACTCAACCCACATCTTTATCTTCCTTCGCTCTTCAAATCCGAATCATTTTTCAATCGATTGTTTACAATACAGTACAATAATCGTAATCGTTCATCATTATTTTTGGACAAAGATGAACTACTAAAATATTGTCAGAAATGAGACTTCAATGTTTAGTGGCCTGTCGCAGATGTCATCCCTAAGAATGTTAAATAAAAAAATCATAAACCTGGCTTTATGAAACCTAGCTTCTTGATTATGGCGAATATTAACTGTTAATAATAATGAGACGACATGATGAGAAGTCTTACGTCTAAACAGCCAAAATTATGACTATAAAAAATCTAAAAAGGAGAAAATTTTTACGAAAAATATGTAGATTAACAAAATTATTATAATCATAAACGCTGTTGGCTAATTTTGTAATTAAATTGGCCAAGCGGTGTGTAAATACGGGGAGAATATTTGGAGCGTGCTTAAACACGACGTCAAATGTGATAAATGTCTTTTCAAAACGTGGTTGAATTCTGTAACAAATTATATTCTATCCGGATGGTGCAGGTATTCAGATTTGTAGGATTTATTACGTTAGAAATTGAGGGGACGCCGCGCAAATTCTGGTGCAGAACAAGTTTGTGGCGGGACTAAAAAACTTTTCCCATAGATATGAAAGAAGTAAGAAGCTTTGATAAATTATAGTTACAATTTACCATATGCACTTTAAATGTGTATATACATAGTAGTACTATTAACCACAATATTTGGTTATTAATAATTGGAATAAAATATACTTTTGAGAAAGGGGCGATATATTAAATTTCTATATTGCCTAAAACAGGAGTTAGACAATACATGATAATATATTCTTCACATGATAAAATTGATCTAATTTTAAATATACGAAAGTTAAAGGTTAAGCAAAGACAGCGACTAATTAACATTTTATAATACTAACTCATTACGGTTGCAAGCAGTTCTAGAACTTGTAATTCAATTGTAAATTCCACCTAAACGATCGTCTAGTTAACACTGTACCCGTACATTACATTCACAAAGTCCAACTTATCAAAGTTTCTCTGCATCATTGTATAACGGTATATGAGCATATAGTAAAGCTTAAATCATATTCAACGTGTTTCAAGTAGGTTATACATGTCATGCACGAATATGAAATATTTTCTACATTAGTTATAATATTTTAGCTATAATACTCGTATATAGCGCATTTTTCAATATTAGACAGCGTAATTACCATAATGTTCATATAATACATTATTATAGTAAATGTAAGTAATGATATACCTAGCTGATATGTATATAATTTTTTTTTTACTTAAAAAAATATATCATTAAAATAAAATAAAGTGGCGAGTTTAAAAAAAACATATGCTACGTACAATAATTCGTAGCAATCTCTACGAATGTAAGTTCAAATTTATTCGTCATGGCCGTCGCGTAAGCCACGAGGAAAGCACGCGGCTGCTAGTGTACGCATGCGCAGAACAACGGAACTGACTAGGCGATTCCATAGGAATGGGACGGTGGCACGAGGGAGTACTCCCTGACCCCCATCCCACACCTCAGGGCGATATTAAAACTTGCCGTATTTTACAATCCTAGTAAGTCTCTTTAGAATAGCAAAGAATCAAAATTCAATTAGTATTGCTAAATCGTTCATCTGGTACAATGTTACATTGTATAATTACACAGACAGCACTTCCGTTGCATAGTTGGAATCCTTTTAAAGGTGAAAGCTTTTATATCCTGATATGTGATATAGTTAATTGTATTAATTGACTCGGATAACCATTGAAAATTTATAAGGCTTCCTCTTCATTCAATAACTATTACTTATTAGTACAATCATCGACGGCGTGGCCGTCGCACAAGGGTGTGAATGTAACGCGACGGTTGTGGGTTCGATCCCCTCTCGAAGAAATAAATTATTGTTTACTAATATTTTCATTTCTTCAGTTGGGCAGTTCAAAAAATTCGGTGAAAACTAGAGACTGGAGTGTCATAACACTAGGTTCCCCCTGCCTACCCTGCTGTGTGCGGAATACAACGTAAAGTTTGAATTTAAGTCCTAATTTTACCGTATTCAGTGCACTATGAAGAAATAAAAAACACAGGATATAACATTCTCTATATTTTATCTTATTGTTTAATTTATCAGGTGTACAATAACGTCGATTACCATTAGCTTATTGATTTATAGTAATGGCCCTGTTTGCCGGCTATTATGATTTAGTCGGTACTTCCCACAAGACCTTTACGTTGAAAATAGTTTTTATCTTTGCTACTCCAGATAGTATCAATGAGTTTGGCGGGAGGCCAACATATGAGGGCAGGGTCTGCTTTGGAGGAATAGAAAATATGAGTGTTTTTACTAGCTGGCAGTCAACGTGAAATTTATTTTTTTGTTATAAAATTGGAAAAAGATAAGGTGATCAATAAGTATATCTTCAAAAGAAATTGGCATGTATGTATATACATATATTGTACTTTTGTATATCTACTCGTTTAATTATAATAAATTTACTTAAAATTTATCTTACTATATTATTCTAAAAGTACAACGAATTAGTTATACCAACAACTAGTTATACCAACGTAAAATGTAAATATTTACCAACAAGGATTGAAGTTTTGGCTTTTCTATAAACTGAGAACGAGCTTTGATGCACAACCTATTACCATATTTTTGTTGCCGAGTACTTAATGTTATTTAAACATATCGATCGAGCATTATGAATTGTTAATTTCTTCGGACTATACCTACCTAGTACTAGAATTATTGTAATTAGATTAATATTCAACAATAAAAGCGCCAAATAATATCAAAAATAATTATCCTGTATATTCAAAGCGACTTATGTATTAATTAAAAAAAAATTGAAATTATAATTAATTAAACTCGCACCTCTTGGAAACTGTCTGCGCTCTGACCGCTAAGCTATACGTTCAGTGATAATTCAATGTTGTAGTCTTCAAACCTTCAATTATACAAGTCTTTTTCCATAATATGGTTATCCTTATAGGCTTTCTTATAGCCTATTGATTTAAACATAAATTATTATAAAAAGCACTTGACGACACCTCAATTTTAGCTGTACATGGAGGCAATATCAATAAAGTATTTTTTATCTTACATCTTGACCAACATCAGTAAAAATTTATAAGGCCGAATGAAGCTGATCTTTCAGTAAATAAAATCAGTAATTTCTTAATATAACTTTTATTTTCATTTTAAAAAAATCTATTTCGACTTTGTTTTTTTAATACCATTGTATATAAGGAATCATTATAAGATATAGTAAGAGTATTCAGTTGCGTGTGAAATAAACTGAATCTGGGGAAGTTGGAGAATAAGATTACAGCGAATGTTGGATTTATTACGGTTATAAGTAAATCCCATTGGACGAAGGATACCAAATATAATATACGACTATGGCAAAAACAATCTTGTTTGTGACTTGTAACTAATGGGTAGATACTGATACATTCGTATTATATACATCAAGTATATTAGTTATTAATATTTTGGCAATTTCTCCGTTCTATGTTAATTTTAAATTATTAATAATTATATATTTTTATACCGACTCAACATACTAAACAAAATTCTATTCTGTTTTTTCATGCTTACCTGACAGTGGCTCTCAAATGTAAGTATATTATTACCTTTTGGATACACCAAATTGAAATTATATTTTTTTTAAAACGTCTTCAGGATAAGTAATTTAATTTCATTGTTTATTAGCCTACTTATCGCATTTCACTGATGACTTTATCGATAATGGTTCTTACTTAATGAGATCTTTTTACTGGTGCTCGAGACATCATGATATTGGAAAACTGATCTAAATTCGATACTACAAAATTTCATACGACATAATGAATCTAGCACAGGAATATAAACTACAATAAGGCGTAGAATTTTAATGGGGTTTCACCGCAGGCGGTGTGAATGATTCTATGAGGAAAGTTGTAGCGAAGTAAGAGTTTAATAACGAAGTAGGACATACGAGGGCGGGCATTACTGACGATAACAAAAAATGGTTAGTGTTCCACATACTCAATGTGGTTCTTTCGTTCTATTGCAAGGTTACAAGAGGCAATTTAATAGTGGAAAGGGGATAATCATTTTGTTATTTATTTTATTTGCGTAGACATTATAAACGAATGTTGAATGTTTGTTTTACTAAAAAAATATCTATTAACATATTTTTAATACGTACATGACAAAGTTTAGCATTATTTAATGACTCATAAAAGATTGTATATTACATGGACATGTGACCATCACAGTGTTGGCTACGTGTGTCTGTGTAATTTTTTTAATTTTCTTACTCTAAATATAGCCTTCGCTAAGCTCCTATTAAATATTAAACGAATGCTTTATTTGCGTGTAATGAAAAATATAATGCCCCTTGCGTTACGTTATATCTTAAAAGGATTTCTATGAGTCACGGTTCAAGCATCCATTACTTTATATTATTTTAATGTCATATAGTATCATTACCGTAAAACAAAGTAAGAGTGCACAGAATAAAATCAAATCCGATAAATCTATTTGAAATTGAATAAGATATATTGTTTGAAATAATGTACAGTATTGAACGCAAACATTTAATTTTCATACATAATACGATGCTAAATAATTAAAACTGACGTCAATATTACAGATACGGACAACCAACGAGTAATCATCCATGTCAAAGACGTGAATGACGAGCCACCATACTTTATCAATCGACCACTGCCAATGCAGACGGTTGTGCAACTTAACGCCGCTCCCAACACGCCCGTTTTCACATTGCAAGCCAGAGACCCTGACACTGATCACAACATCCATTACTTCATAGTAAGAGATAGGACAGGTGGAAGATTCGAGGTCGACGAGCGCTCTGGTGTGGTCCGAACGCGAGGCACTGATCCTTTTCAACTCGATATGGAATATGTGTTGTATGTCAAGGCCGAAGATCAGGTAATTAATAAATTTAGTGAAGGTTCTCGTTGAAAACAGACAGGCTCAGATGTCTACTATGAGTTATTTCATTTTTCATAAAAACATATCGAAAAATCAATTTGTTTATTTTTGAGAAAGAGTTATTCCGAAAATGTATTCTTTCAAATTTATTTGTGTAAGTGTATTAATGAAATGTGAATTAAATTTCAGAGCGGTCGAGTGGATGAAAGAAGATTTCAATCAACTCCTGAAGAAAGATTAAGTATCGTCGGTGGAAAACGAGCGCCTCAGTTTTATTTGCCTAGTTACGAAGCAGAGATCGCGGAAAATCAAAAGAAAGATTCTGAGTAAGTACATGTTAGAATGAATTTTTTAGGTAACCACTCGGGCCCACTTTCCGCCGAATTTCCGAGGCATTGCGTGTTGAGTGGCGTAACTTAACGCCGTTTTAATAGCCCCTAGTAACAACTGAATCCGCAACCGTCTCGTTTTAGTGTCACATTTTTACGCCTCCTCCACGAAAGCCTCCATTATATTTAGGCTAGGAAAAACAAGTTTTTTGTAGTACGATAATCTATCGCTTTAATGATTGTTGACTTTGTCATTAAATTTAAAAACACGATGTTTCAACTAGAAACAAAATATTTTTAATAACAATTATATAGGAGTACCTATGCCTACATATATAAGATAGATAGAGACTTGCCATAATCGTGAATTTCTGAAGTAAATGTTTAATGTCCGTTCAGATGATTCTCAAAGCACCTTCATATATTTAGGAGGAACATACGTGTTTGCTACTCTGACCTGAATTATGAGATGTATCAAATGTTATGTGCAGTTCAGTTAACGGCCTCGTAAATTTATTCTGCAAATTACGTGCCATGACGCGTCAAACAATTTAGTTCGTTTCAAATAAAAAGTAGGCGACACCAATTTATCTACTCATTTGCCTTTATTTTTAGAAATTTTATTATTAGCGTCCACCATTGCTTTTGAAATGCTTTGCTGTATTGACTAAATATATTGTATTAGTATTATAATAAATCAAAGAGAACTACTGTCATTCTTCTGTGTTACATGACACCTGTAAGGTATGATGTTATATTGAAACACTGATGTAAACGTACTGTACACAATATGCAACTTAGAAAAATTACATAGCCCGAATAATCAAATTATAACCACGCCTTTATCTCCTATCCATTCAGTTGTATAACATATCTATTATAAATAAAACAAATATCTTTTCATATTTCAGTATCATTTCGGTGAAAGCAAAATCGTTCGCCGATCGAGAAATTCGCTACACTTTGAAAGCACAAGGCCAAGGGGCAGGCACGTTCAATATCGGCCCCACGTCAGGGATCGTGAAGCTGGCAAAAGAACTGGATTTTGAAGATTTACGACAACCCCACGTTTATTCGTTAGTTGTTACCGCCACTGAGGACTCCGGAGGATTTTCCACATCTGTAGAGGTAGATACATAAATATGCTTTATACTTGTCCCATGTGTATAACAAATACAAACACATTTCATATATATTCTTTAATATGCCCATGAAAAGGTGTAGAAATGATGTTCGCGGTTTCGGTTAATATAATATTATAACTGTTATGTACTTAACCTAATTGTTAATGTACTAGTAATATAACGAAACTTAATTTTCTATTAATTAATAATAATTAACAATATAACAAGTATGTTAACAATTTTGTAAATTTGTAGTTCAACATCAACATGTAATTTATACATTTTTTTTTCTTTAAGAGTACCTTTTCTCACTTAAGACGCATTGTTAAGTAAAAGTAGTATCAGGCAGTGGTCGTATTTAAAAATTAATTTAATTAGAAGATTAAATAACGCCACTCCATTATTTTTTTAACCGATTTCTGTAAAAGGAGGAAGTTATCAATTCGACTGTATTACGTTTGTTACCTCAAAAAATTTAAACTGGGACTCGAACTGATTTTAATGGTTTTTTTTTTAATTGAAAGTACTAGATTCCCGTGTAGTCCCATTTTAATTTGGTCCATTTCTGACAATGGTATCCAAGAGAAAATCACATATTGTCTTAAATTTGCATTAAGTATGTTTTAATGTGTAAAGGAAATTTAATTTCACTAACCTTCACTATTTGTGATGTGCATGTTGCGATTTTATTAAGACAAACTTGGGACTCGCTTCAACACACTTCACATTGTATAATATAAGAAGACACGTCCATTATGTAATGCGAAAAGAATATTTATGCACCTTATTTTTTATATATTTTTGTGTTATTCACATTAATATAATAAATTGTAATGTTATTCACATTAATATAATAAAATTAAATTTTTTTCTGATGCTATTTTTCTGTGACGTTTACTGAGTGACAAACTGCGTGTTATTTTAATTAGATATACCTATTTTTAAGTTCAATTTTACAGTAGACTAAAATTTAACATAACTAACTAAAAACTACAATTTAACACGGCTGTTATATATTACGGACATAAAAACAATTTGCCGGTAATTCTTAATATTTTTATCATTTCGTTCCAGCTTACAATTCGTGTGACCGATGTCAACGACAACGCGCCCAAATTCGAGCTACCCGACTATCAAGCGCACAACGTAGATGAAGACATCCCGCTTGGCACCAGCATTCTGAAAGTGAAGGCTATGGACGCCGATTCTGGAAAAAATGCTGAAATTGAATATTTAGTTTCAGGTAATTAATGCTTAAAAATTGATTAATATTTTTAAAAAAATTACATAAATTAACTTTTGTGAATCTGTAAAAAAAACATTAAATAAAAAAGACATTAAAATATTTTTTATAAAATTCTTACTAAGAAAATAATATAAATAAATAATTCTGTATAACAAATAGAATTTATATTTTTTTATTATAAAACATAAAGAACGGTCGGTTAACACTTAATCAACACTTATTTAAATTCATATATATCCTGTTGACATTTAGCACTATAATTTTTTCCCGCCATTTTATTAAAAGTAACAAAGAAACGAGTGCTTTAATGAAAATATCTGCATTTCTTAAGCTAATTATTAAGAGATTAATCACAAGGTATTTTTTAAATATTTTTTACCGTAGCTATATTTTTTAATGTTAATTTAATAAATAAGATATCTTGCAACTAACTTTTTTATGAAACTATTGGAAGCTAGCATATTATTGTCAATTATATCAATTACTAAGTACATCTAAATTATATATTTTCTATTTATCGATAACGATTATTTTTATCTGCATATAACTTTTTACTGACTGAAGAAAAAACTATTCTTTAGACAAATGACAAGAACTAAGTACAGGTCAAACAAAACTGTAGCCAAAAAAATCCTTGAAAGCTATTTTGATGACAAATTTACTCCCTATACAGCTAGTAACTTGTAAGATTATATAGTAATATTGTTTTATTTATAATTAATAATAAATACAATACAATTATTTTTTTGATTAAATTATTAAATAAAAAATTATATTCGGCGCCCACACAATATGTTGAATTATTTATAGGTGACAATAACTGAGTTTTTTTTCAAATACACGTTTGTACAAATGTATTATGCAATTCAAACATATTTTTAAGTCTCTAATAATTATGTATGTAGCTATTGTTACTTAAAATGTATTTCATTATACTTTGTTATAATTATTGTTTAAAACGTTAGTATTTTTTAATATACGTGCCATTTGCTTAAAGTGTCGATTACTAATACCATTACCATATATGCACTTTAGAGACTACTTAATTTTATTATATTATAAACATACCAGTAATAGTCGGATTCATACCAAATTGCAATGGACGATTATATAGGCGTTTGCCAATAACTATTATATTTCATTTGCTTAAACAGTTTCTTGTTCATTTCAGATGACCATTTCAGCGTGGACTCTAAAGGCATCATTACAAATAACAAGCAACTTGACGCTGACAACAATAACGCGTATTATGAATTTGTCGTCACAGCTAAGGACAAGGGAGAGCCTGCCAAAACAGGCACCGCAACTGTAAGAGTATACACTAAGAACAAAAATGACGAAGAACCCAAATTTTCGCAGCAAGTGTACACGCCTAACGTCGATGAAAATGCAGGACCAAATACTCTCGTTACAACGGTGGTGGCATCAGATAAAGACGGTGATAACGTTCGTTTTGGGTTCGTAGGCGGTGGCACTAGTTCTGGACAATTTGTTATAGAAGAAATTACTGGCGTCATTCGATTACATAATAAAGCCATATCACTGGACAGAGACAAGTATGAGTTGAACGTTACCGCTATGGATGACGGCGCCTGCTGCGTTAACGGTGATGCTACGATACATACGTCTACGGCTGTGGTCGTCGTTTTTATAACAGACGTAAACGATAATAAACCCATATTCAAAGACTGTCCAACATATTTTCCAAAAGTAGAAGAGGGCGCTCCTAATGGGAGTCCCGTCATAAAAGTACATGCAACGGACGAAGACAAAGGTGTCAACGGTCAGGTTAAGTATTCTATTGTACAACAACCAAATCAAAAGGGCACTAAGTTTACTGTCGACGAGGAAACAGGAGAAGTTTCCACGAACAAAGTCTTCGACAGAGAAGGTGACGACGGAAAATTTGTATCTGTGACAGTAAAAGCCACAGATCAGGGAGAACCTTCTCTGGAAGGTGTTTGTTCGTTTACAGTTGAAATAACTGATGTTAATGATAACCCTCCATTGTTTGACAGACAAGTAAGTATCTTTGTAAATAGTAGCGTAGATTTTTTATATTATTTGCATGTTATTTTAAGCATGCTATATGTTAAAACGCATTCTTTTAAAGTTTGTCGTGATATCTTGCAGAAATACGTGGAAAACGTTAAACAAGATGCCAGTATAGGCACGAATATACTCAGAGTGTCGGCATCCGATGAGGATGCTGACAATAATGGAGCTATAGTTTATACTTTAAGCGCCCCTTATAACCCCGGGGATATAGATTACTTTGAGATCCAACCGGAATCCGGATGGATCGTTTTAAAGAAACCACTAGACGTAAGTATGCTTTTAATCCTATAGCGCGCGAGAACTTGTGCCGAGATGGATGAATGAAAGAGATCAACTTTAATATAAAGTTTGATGGATGAATGCTACCTACAGGCCTTAGGATTCAATTGGCACCTACTTTAAGTTTATTAACTGTAAATAGTTCTAAATTGGCCGCTGTATATTGCTGTGGAGGGGTAATCCTGCCGCCCTGTGAGGAGTAGTTGTCCATCAGGCGCGGCGCGGGGCGAGGGGCGCGGGGGCGAGCCGGGGCGCGGGGAGTGGGGGGAGGGGGCGGCGCCGGCGCTTGTTCTTCTTCAGCACGATTACTTTCAGTTGCCGCCAGCGCCGGCTCAGCACTAAATCTTCATTAAGATTTATTTCCGCAGCACCATCTTGCATTGACTATCTTGAATAAGAACAAACTTGTGTATGATACTTATGAAGTAATACCGCTGTAAATATTTCACTGTTGATACCTATGTTTAGTTCTAAAACATGTACAGTTTCCGTAACCAGCACTTCTGTATATTTCGCACATGACTAGTTTTTGAAATTTATTTTATTGTAATTTAATCGGTTGATTTGGGAAGCTTACGCTTTTACATACCTATCAGTATTATATGTATGTACATGTTTTGTTACTAATCTCAGATATTATTTTGCGGAGCGACTTTACGGGGCGGTTCGATCCCGCCTCATACCGCCCGTCGAGACGACTACTCATACTACATGATATCATATTACTAGAATAATCATCATAATAATAAATTTTTTACAGGGTACAACTACTTTATGTAAATTTATAAAATGTTAGTTTATAACTGAGATGGTCAGATTGCCCCACACGGCAATTTGGCCATCTGGCCAGTTGTGACATTATTCCTTCTGTGAAAGGGGCTACGTTCTCAAACCCAATTTGTACAGTATACCGTAACGTCCATCGTTTGTAATATATTCATTACAATGAGTGTCGTTTTTAGTAGTCGTTACGAGGTCACTAAAACCTTCTTATGACAACCTGACCTTTCCGCCATGTCTTGTATGCAGAGCTGCATGCATTTGCCTGCTTTTTTGTTACTTTACTTTATTTTTTTAAAATTAGTTTAGTTAATTTTATTGTAAAAAGTATAAATAATGTACAGTTTGTCTTTTCCCTAATGTACAGACCGGAAATGTATAATACATGAACGTATTATTTCCAATTTCTTTTCTTGCACCCTATAACGTCGGCTACGACGAGCGAAGTGAGTAAGCTAGCACGAATGAAGCTAGCGTGGAAGCGGACGTCGTGAGTGAATCTGAAGTATTAGTAATTAACTCTCAGTATTTTTCTATCATTTTAGTTTGGCTTAGTGGATGCGAGCGTGACGAATGGTCGGTTTATTCTATGATTTAAACAGTAGTAACCAGATCATATCTGAGAGCGATCTATTCGATTTATTTATTTTTTCAATTATTTATTAGCGACAATTATATGTTTATATTTGAGTTATGTTATGTTTTGTTTGTCCCCGCTGACCTCTGACCCGTGTATCTGTAGCGGGACAGGTACCGCCTGCGCGTGCGCGCCTCGGACAGAGGCGCCCCGCCCTCCTCCGCGGACGTGGACGTTGAGTTAGACGTGGTAGACAGGAACAATAAGCCCCCCATCTGGGACATGACCACGTATGGCCCCGTTCACATCAAAGAGAATGTCACAGTGGGTACCGTAGTGACCAGTGTGAAAGCCAGGTTGGTATACGGCAGCGGGCACCCGCCCGCCGCCCTTCTTAACACTACTAACGACGTGGTTTTGTCTGTTTCCATCGATCTTTCGGTAGCGAGAAACTTACAAGTTGGAGGCTATGGCTCAAGACAAGGGCTTCCCGCCCTTGTCCAGAACCGTGGAAGTCCAGATAGACGTAGTGGATCGCGCGAACAATCCCCCCGTGTGGGACCACACGGTGTACGGCCCCATCTACATTCGAGAGAATTTGCCCGTTGGTGCCAAAGTGGTGTCAGTTAAAGCAAGGTGCGTCTCCAACAGTTCGGCACGGGCACCGCACGCAGCCCCCTGCACGTGTGTTGCCGCCTCTCTTGTCACCACCGAACTCGTCTCGTCTATTTATCATTCTGACCAGTTCTGCTTATCCATAATATTATATTTATATGCACGTTCTTTATATTCTCTTAGAGAAATAAACGTAGAATCGGCGTATTCGATGTTGACAATATGGGTGAGCATTGTGCGGAAACGAGCGCCGCGAGCGTCCTCTATCATCGTTATTATTTGCCTCTCACTTGATGGTTTCGGTACGATGTTATGTTTTGTCCGTGAACTGCAACCGCATCGTCACGAACACGTGATCTTTTTGAAATTCACATGCGTGCATTTAGAGGGCTCACTGCTTCCGTGGAATGGGATCACAGGCTCAAAAATATTTATGTTAGTTTGTGAAACATAATTCTTTTTTTCAATAACAGCATTATTCTAAACAATAAATATTTTTGAGTAAACATTAAAATTCGAGGAATGGTAGGTATTATATTGATGAACAAACTCTGTATCCATTAAATTGTGCATGTAGGTATTTATCTGGTACTCGTGCATTTTTGTCGTCTTCAAAGTTTCTTAAGTCGATAATATGACTATTATAGTATACCACGTCTTTGGCGTTATGTGTACGCATGGTATTATAAATAATTGTAGTTTCTTAGGCAATTCTTTATAATTTCATTTTCTAGTGCTTGAAATCCAAGTATTGTCTTGTAAGAAACGTTGTTAGGGAAATTAATATTTTTTAAAAATTTTCATGAGAGAACTAAGAAAAAAACAGATACAAAATAAATTTAAAGTACCTAACGGGATATGAAAATTTAATTGAATCTTTAAAATACAGGGTGTAAGTGTCAGCACCACATTAAATGAAACCACAGTTTTAACTACTCTATAAAAGCCTAATATAAATCAGAAAAAAATAAATTCCCAAAAATGAAAAAGTTATTTTTTCAAATAAAATAAATAATAAAATTGTCATTATAAAAAAAACGCCATTTGTAAGGATGACGCACGCAAACATAAACCTATCAAAGGAACACCGCCGCACACGCCTCATTTCGAAATCGAGTCGTATGTATTGGCGATAAAGTTCAAAGTTGTTTAACCTTTAGTAGTATTTTTGTAGTAGTAAGTGTTTATGTAATCGCGTCACACGAAATACAGGTATGGATAAAAATCGTGAAATGAAAAAAAATCCTACGTCCAAACTGTTGAGGCATCTTGATTAATTTCTTTAGGTATAGGTTTGAAATATTTTACCCTATATGCTGTTTCCGTAAATGGAGCGCTGCCTCTTCCACCCTGTATATCTAATCTAAGACAAGAAATTCATGGGAGTATAATTTTTTTTTAAACTAAAATTGCAAAAAAATATATATCAGATTTTGAAGTAAACAATATAAATAGGTAAACAATATAAATAGTAAACGTCCTAGGCATGGGGAAGTGTGTTTTGTTCATATTGATTCAAGTTACAGTTCAATTGATTCTGAAAGAGTCTATAGAAGACTGCTCTACAATGTTTTCGATTGATATCGTAAAGTTTGTGACAATTAAATTATTTCTTTTATTATGTTATTAAATAGGACGTCGCGTTTTTTTTAATTAAATTGATTTGCAAACCTTTTACGTATAATAACACCAACTATTAAATTAAGATGGCGCCACAGTTTTTCCCTCAATAGATGGCGCTAAAATAATTTTGAAAAGTTGTACCATTGGTAAATTGGTAATGGAAGTCGCCTCAAGATGGCGCGTATGTAAGAAATAAGAATACAGTTACGCGAGATTTTTAGATTATGAATAAAAATAAAATCTAAGATGTTCTTGAAAAAGATTTAATTCGTTAATTTTCAGATTTTAATTTGTTCTAAGTCACTAAAGTGAGAATGATAATATTGTATGTGCATCACTAAAATAAAAAGGGCACCTAAAGTTATTGTAATATTGCATTAATTTTGGTTGATGGTTCACACGTCTATGGTCTATCTGTTCGTCCTAAATCACACATTTCAAACTCACAAGAACACGAAAAGAAAAAAACAGTACTAACATCACTTTATTAACCTAATGATTTAGCTATGCTTATAAAAGCTTAGCATTTTATACTAAACACATCACACTATCTAAGTAAATCTATTAATTATACTCAGTCTATTCATATATTCTAAAGTAAATTTTGTTCTTTCCTTTAGCTCCTATAAATATAAATATAGAGTTATTTATTTTAAAATTCAAATAGGTTTCAAATTCATAAATAAAGAATGTATGGATAGATTTAGTAAATTTTATGTGTTCCTCATTATTTATGATAATGATTACTTTCACATTGTTAACAATAGAGTAATGTTTTATGATTTCTTCATTATTTTATATCACCTTAAGAATCTTGTAGTGTCAATAAATAATTGAAATTAAATTATTTTTTGAGAATTATTATATACATTTAGATTTATGTTCACCCCCCTTAGTACTTATACTTTTTTAATTTACGCATTTCATAATCGATGTCGTTTTGTGAAAGTAGATGTTTAGCGAACGTTCATTGTTACAGAAATCTATATCGTTTGTTGAATTTTTCAGCTCGGGTATTGAGAACAACCCGACCGTTTTCTACAGGCTGATGCCCGGATCGACGGCTCAGACGAACAAATTCCATACATTTTATTTACAACAAAGGGCGGATAATGGTTTTACTTGGGCGGATATAAAAGTGAACCACCCCCTAGACTACGAAAGTATTAAAGAATACAATCTGACCATTCGTGTGGAGGTGAGATTTACGACGCTGTTTTATCGATATTGCAGCTTCAACGAGTCATTTACATATACATGTCTGCTTACTGCCGAGTCTTCACGACCTAAAATGCTGTAACGTACATAGTATGTATAATATGTATGTTATACGTAATATGTTGTTACATACCATCATAATAAATATTTACTGTCCCTTTATTGTAATACTTTTAACACTAACTGAAACAATATATGTGGTAATTGTTATGTGACGCCCCGTCTTTATAGTAGATATATTTACAATATTATTTTTGTTACTATTGTGAGTATGTATATATTCTTTGTCTATACATAGTAAAAAAACAAAGTCATGTATGCCTAAAACATTAAATGTACGCACTGCGTTTCAATGCGGTTTTCACTAATAGACAAAGTGGTCCAGAAGAATATTTATACATGGTTACTCTATTTGTGGAAAGCTGAGAATATCAAGGATGTGTTACGTGGCACCGTAATAAAATATTTTTGTGTATATCGATTACACTCCAAAATGAAAATAACGAAATAGCTATAATCCTGTCAGCCCCTGCTGTCGAATTCTCAAGCATAATATTAAAGAGAATAAAACGTACATATGTCTCAAATACCAAAATATACGTTGTAAGGCTGTTTTTATTTTTTTAATCTCGAATGCTTTTAAATCACCTAAATCTATGTACCTTATAAAAAATTGTGAAAGCCTTTCATCGAATATTGCATATAATAACAGAACAACGGAGCACAGCAATTGGCGTCTGAAGCGACGGTGTACATAATGCTGGAAGATGTCAACGATGAGATCCCGCTGTTCACGGAGAGGGAACAAGAAACTGTACTTGAAGGTGAACCCATTGGCACCAAGGTCACGCAAGTCAACGCTATTGATAAAGATGGGACGTTTCCTAACAATCAGGTAAGTGTTTTGCTTTTAAAGTTTAAAAAAGAAAAAAAAAACATTTATATTATTTAAATTAAAAATATTAGGTTATGGATATGTTTAAGCAACAAGATAAATAAGAAAATCATACACATTAAGCAAAATCCAGTCTTTGTCTTGGTCGAGTATTTCTATATATTACTCTAATATTGCTTAACTAGTTGCAGCCTGCAACTTAGCTCGGACTACAAAACTTAAAATCTCGTCTTTACCTGTTTCTGTAGACATTTTGAAAAACACTCTTAGTCCAAATAACATTGGTTCCATTTACGTTGAGACGTTCAACTATTGTATATTAAAAAAATTAGAAAGTTGATTGATATTGTAAACGATTTTCTGTGAGTAGGTTTCACATTGGAAATTTAACCTGGAAAATTTCCTTTTTCAGTTTTGCATGATTACGTCCGAAGTACTTACACTTACATACAAAGTTGTTTCACCGTTTTGCGTGCCGCGGCGTTTATGATCGGATTTATTTGTATTTTATCTTTGTGAATGTCTTTGTATATATTATTCCCAACGTAATGGTGAACATGAATAATACGGAGTCAGCCGTATGTAAAATAGGTACTTATAGATTAACCTAAAAACCTAACAAGCAATAAAATATTCTTATGTAACATGTCAATGGGTAACCTCGTTTATGGTATGGAAATTGTGTGGTATAGACTGTTTTTAAAGAGATATTGTATTGGCTTAATATGACATATGCAAATTTTCATTGTCGGATTTTATCAACCGATATCTTTACGACGATATTACGATTTTTTTAAGTAATTATTTCATAACTAGCGGACCCGCGCGACTTCGCCCGCTTGCACTATACGAATATTTAACATAACTTAGCATTCTTAGCGGGGCAGTCCATACATACCCCTTTCGCCTCGTCCACTGTCATTAAACTCTTCATGAGTGCCTAAATATAAAAAAAACATAGCATTCTAAACATACCTCTAAATTGTAATAAATTAACTGCGCCTATGAATGTAATATACTAAAGTTACAAGTAGTAACTGACAAGCACAATGTAAAAAAAAAATCAGCTTCACCCTGTATCCCGCACATGGCAGGGTAGGTAGAGAGAACCTAGTGTTAAGACTCTCCGTTCCCCCCTTTCTGCCGAATTCTGGAGGCATTGCGTGTTGAGTGGCAGAACTCAACGCCGCGCTTTGCCTCGACTCCAGAGCGAAGAAATGGAATTATAAATTTAAGTAAATATTTCATCTTCTCAAGTAGGGGTCGAACCCACAAACAGTCGGTTTATTTAACTAATGTGTAAAAGTATTATTTGCACTTAATATGTTCGTAGGCGCTTATAGCTTATAAGATTAGATTTGGAGGTGTCTGGCAGGGAGTTAAAATTATGCAAAGTGTCTGGCAACGGACAACGTCATTTCTAGTATTATTGCCAGAAAATATTAAATAATTGAGCTTTATAATTTTACGGAAGTAATCACCACCCAAGATGGTCCCGTTGGCTATTTGCGCACAGAAACTTTTAGGGTTTATAAAATAACGAAGGTCTGGCTCTACTCATCAGTGATATCTACTAAAGTATTTATTATAATGATGTACAGTAAAGTTGAATTTCATACTAGATGAAATACTAAAGGTGGCTCATTATATTTATTTTGATAAGGATTAATACCAAATTATAGAAAATAGATTAACAAAGTCAAAGTCAAATAATTTTATTCAAAATAAGAAGTTACATGCTTCATTTTTTGAACGTCAAATAATTTACCACCAGTTCACTAGAATTAATGCCTCGGACCTGAATAGAACCGGCGCAAGAAACTCAGCGGGACTTATTTTTTTAAGATCAATTATACAAAATCACATTTCAACGTTTCTGACAATGATACTTTGAAACAATACATTATATAAAACCCAATAAATTATAAATTATATAAACAATAAATTATATAAAACCCAATAAAACCCGATAAATTTAAATTTCAATTAAATATATAAAAATGGTTACTGTGGCTCTATCTTCAGAGATAAACATATACTATCGTGGACTTTTTTAATAGGTTTTTTAAAGATAATATTTTGAAGAAACTGTTTGTGTCTCATAAAGTTGTGTCAACGCGCACCATGTAAGCGTTTAGGAAGCCCATTTTAGACTACCTTTTCTTAAAAAACGAAATTCCTGGAAAAACAAGAAAGAATGAGAAAAAAAGTGAATCAGTTTCGATATACGATATCGTATATTTCACCTATATTCGCGAACCAGCTCTTGGTGTCGCCAGAGAGGCCGAAAACGTGATGTTAATTTTGTTAGACCACTTATTAGAAAAAAATATGATTGTCTTAAATTATGGATAAAAATACCATCGACCACCGTATTTTCTGTTTTTAATCAAGTAATACATTTTTTTCGTAATAAAAACTTTTATGGGTATGGGTAACATTTACTGAATGCTTCCACTATGTTGACATCCAAATTGGGTAATCAAAAGTTTTGGATCTGCAATAACGTTTACCAGTTTTCCGTGGAACTTGTAACTCTTAATTTATTCGTATATAGCGTGCCTTGTATATATATACGTGTAACGTAATATTATATTTACAGTTGGTACTTATACAAAGAGAGTTGCATGTGCCTGGTCAAATTCTTGATTGTGAGTGTCATGTCCCATTTCTTGCCATTTTTATTGCCACCAGTCGCATCTCGTTTTAAGCATACATCAACAAGGAACAGTGATTTAGTCCATTCTTTTGTGCCGTCGTTCTTAAAGGTGGTTCTGCTTGATTATTATAATATAATATAGGCTTATAGACCTATATTATATTGCAATGTTAAGTCGAAAATAACAAAACCTTAACCTTTCGACCGCACCTACAAAAAATGTTTCAACTGTCCCCAGTGTAATTCTAGTCATAAAGCAATTCGTTGTAAGAGTAATAATAAAATTGAATTGAAACTAATCGTACTGTCCTATCCTACAAACTTAAATTAAAATAACAAAAAAAGTGGAGCCCTTTATATACGACCAACCCGTCCATCTTTTCTACCGTATCCAGTTTACCCCACTAGATACTTATATTTGCCCGTCAGTCATAAATTCAAATATTATAATGATAGGGGAGCCGAAGCGGGGACTTCGGGATTTACTAAAGCGCGGCAGACTAATATACTGGGGGATTCCTTGTATTAAGTACTTCCACCAAATATGAGTCCCATATATATGGCCGTCCGTCTAAGATAAAGGATCAGATTAGTAAAAATATGATGACATCTTAGTTACTTACATGCTAAATAATGTATATTTCACTAATATGACATTTTGAGAGTGGCGTAAAGAAGGAGGTCTACAAAGTTGTAAAAAAAAAATGTGATCTCGAAATTGTCGAGTGTGGCATTTTTTTTTTGAAGAGAATAATTCAAGGATTACGAAAAATATATAATCTGACGAATTTCAAAAGCCGAAGTATTAAAATTTATCGATAAAGTTTAATGCAGCTACGAGTTGCCTATATTCCTCTCTCCGTGTTGCTATTCCTCTCTCACTCTTTCTTTATCTATTTCTATCTCACTCATTAATGAAGATGATAAATTAAAACTTAACTGAACTTAACTTAACTTAGTTTCACGCTTTATCCCTTGCGGGGTAGTCAGAGAGAACGGAGCGCCAAACCCTACGGTCTCTACATACCTCTTTCGCATCGTCCACTGTCATCAACCTCTTCATACATGCCCTTCGGGGGGTCTTCATGCTTTTTACGTGACCTTCCTCCAGTATCTTTGATACTGTGTTTTCGAAGGTCAACCGAGGTCTTCCCCTAATTTAATAAAATAATTTAAAAAAATATATAATTATTTTCTTATAAATACAAGTATTCCATTTCAAACATACACTCTTTTATTTACAAGTTATTTCTTGAACTTTTTAATTGATTACGATCAATGAAAAATAAAAAATATTCTCATATTAGGCAAGTCCCTTCAGATAATCGCCAGATTATGAGATAGCACGTGGTGATATCTAGTACATGAAGAGGGACCCTATATATCTTAATTTATCAGGTTCAAAATCCCCTTAAAAAATCTGACACGCTCGATCATGGAAAAAATCAAATTAACATACTTACATTTTTAGGAACATTTAGAAATGGATGATATCGATATCTGACGCGCATGCATGCATGTCCATGCAACTGTTTTTGACGCTCGAGTAAATCCCGATTTAGCATCGTCGGCTCTTGTACATTAAGAAAGATGATGTTTTTATGTTGTTGCAATTAGATTGCAAATTTTGAATAAAAAAATATAATAATGGATATTTAGTTAGAATAGATATTATTGTTTTTAGTGCTTTAGCGATATTTACCTTAATATTGTTGTAAAAAATCCCAATGTAATTATTTCTAATTTGAATTAATAATTAATAAATTTATTGTTAGCAATCATCTAAAAATACAAAACAAATTAATTTCTACAATGTCACTAATTAACAATACACGTATTGGCAGTATTGCTTGCAATGTTTATAAATACCACAGTCAAATTATAATGCCTGCAGCCACGTCGTAATATCCAACTGGGCATTAAAATAAAATCCCAATTACGTTGCAATGCGATTGCTATTCACGATTGGCTAATAATTATGTAATAAATCCAACATTCGTGTTCTGCGGGAACAGTGGTAAAAATATCCGATAAAATATATGAGAATGGTTTCATCCAAACTCCTGTTTCTGTGGTTAAGGTTATTATGATAATTATAATTACAATGTGTAATTTTATTAAACTACTTTTACTGCATAGTGCTATATATACATATATCTACTTAAGAATTTATGATTATATAGGTAATTGTCATAAGATATAAAATCTATTTACTTTCAATAAAATTATATTTGAAAACAATAACATACAATACCTTGAAATATTTCAGATATGTCAGACAGTTATGATGGTGGTGGTTGTAATTTCAGAGTTGTATTGTTAAAGAGTTGACATTTCAGGATTTTACATCCCAATATGTTACTATTATAAAAATATTGTTTACCGCTGTTTCTCAACGTTATCATGTTCCTACGCATTTCCTGTCTTTTACGGGGGATCTCTTTAGTTTTTACAAATTTAGAAATATAGCGGAATCGGACTCGCGGTTGGAATTGTAACTTATTAGCATCTTGTAGATACTTCCCATTTACGTCAAAAACACGTCACGACATATCAAGGGAATAGTGCAATGAAATTACGTTACTTTACGTTATTTAAAATATCCACGAGTACCATGTTAAGTTAGACGACATACGGAGCGTGGTGTTTACATGCACCACACATTTACATACTACAGGCTTTGCGATATTCCGAGGGATCGTGAATACTTAATTTTAATCACATACCTTCGTCGTGTTACTGATATTGATGATATACCTTTGTTAAACTAATTAAAACGGTTCCATAGCGTCCTTACTAACGCAAGGTTGATTATTAATATTGTTAATTAATTGACTAGTGCGTAATGGATATATAATTCATAGATTTTTTTAACTGGAGTAAAATATTGAGCATTATTATTTATATTTGTGGACATGGTTCTGCTAAACTGGAAAGATCTTGTTCAAACTTTGTTGTTATCTTAGTCATCAGCCGTAGATACGACGATTTCCACTGTTGGTAATTGCTATCTTTTAATCGAATTCTTTATATTATGTGCATTTCTTATGTGTACGTAATGTGTCTATATCACTAAAACCTCAAATAGCGTTAATCCGATATCAATATCATTATAAATTAAATAAAATTACGGCTTTTAACACAGGTATACTACTACATCGTGGATTCACCTAGAAATGAAGGAAAGGATTTCTTCGAAATCAGCATGCAGACGGGTGAAATCTTCACGAAGGTGGTGTTCGACAGGGAAAAGCAAGGTGCCTACGCATTAGAAGTGGAGGCGAGGGACGGAGCACCCTCCGCGCGGCCTAATTCCGATAACCAGCCCAATTCAGGTACGTCCGCACGTTTTTATTAACCTTAAAACAAGATTATATGTATTATACTCTTTTAGGTCCGATTGAAAATGCTGTCGTATAATTGATTAAAGGGTTTTTTTATCTTTTTTATGTGTACATAGCTGCCCGATAGCCTACATCAATTTTGTTTGTTGAAGCTGTTTTGTTATTAAATTGGCTTTTAAATATGTGTTAAAAGTTTGTTACCAAATTTATGAATTGAAATTCAAATTTTAGGTTTCACATAATATTATTTTTTGCCTGTTGTTTCTTTCATTGATGCGGCCTGAAACTATCAAGATTAATAATGACTTGTTAGACTTACAAACTCATACGTTAGTGTATATAATTTTTGTAACATAATTTTCATATTTATTACATCCACAAATAGAACAAATAGTAATTAGGTTTTTCTCTTAACAAATATCCGTTCTAAATGGACTCACAAACTCTAGCTTAACATATAGAATTATTAATTACTAGTGACCCGCTCGCGGCGTCGCCCGCCTGAACTAATCGATTATTTATTTACTAATTTGAATTGCTTTCGTGTTTTAATAGTCTGATGATTTTAAAGACAATATTTGTACATTGAAAAATAAAGCTTATTATATAATGCCATGCCCGGTCTCCACTTTCCGCCGAATTCTCGATAAATTGTATGTTAAGTGGCAGAACTCAACGCTGCGTTTTGCCTCGTTACCAGAACAACAAAATAAAAATATTAAATATTCGATTGCTCTGATTAGGAGTCGAGCCCACAACCACCGAGCGAGACCTGAATCCACTATAATAACGTTCGGTCATACTCAACATATATAAACCTAGTCGTTAAAATTGCAAGTAATATGCAAATAGATATTGTATCGCAATATAATTTATAGTTGGACAAATGTAAAACATTTCATAAAGATTAATATTAATCGTACTTCATACAGAAACCTAACAATAAAAGGATCCATCAAGAAAAAGGTGTAACAAAGAAATCTTTTAGAGGTTAAGAGGCGTCAGTAAGCAGCGCACCGGTTCCATTCTCTGGCTAATCACTGCTGTGATCCGAATTTAAATGACCATTTTCCCTTGTAAACATTCCCGACGGAAGGTTCTTTTCTGTCGAAATTTTCAAAGGTTGTGTTTAACAACCTCACCAACCCTTTTCGAATGTTGGCAGATAAGGGTCTCAATATATATCTCAATGTTTTCTTAGTCAGATATTGATTGCCTCGGTACGCGTGACTCCATAAATTGTCCGATTTCGGCAAGTTCCTTTATTAGGCAGGCAAGTCGGCACCGCCTAACCATATCGCATCGCTATAAATCAAGCAGGAGCATAATCAACCAGCGCCTGAAACCTAATCCTATGTTAAGCTTCTCATCCCAGTATCTGTCTCACGTGCACAATGGCGGGCTTTGGATCAGCGCGCTGCTTACGTACATAGTTCCGTAGTATACAATTACCTTAATGTATCATAAATACATAGCATCTATACGATCCAATAAAACGGGAACCTAACTACATTCCGATCGTAAAACCATACCCGTTATCTTTGTTTACTGCTGCTGTACAAACAACGTCGGCAACATCCACGTTTGATATTTAATCGAAGCGTTTATTTGCTCATGAAATTATCAATTGATTTTATTGACGGATTCGGGCTAAAGTAAAGATCTACTCTTGCTCAAAAACAAACATACGAATATATTTGAAACTATGACCACTTTTCGACTCTACCTATATACATTTTAAAAGATTGGTAATAAATATTGTTTAATCGCGACGTGTAAAACGTCCGCAATAGGTACATTCAATATAGCAAGCAATTCAAATATACATAATTGCATATTATAAAGTATACAAATAGTGAAATTAAACTTATTCATTACGTTCAGTTTGTATGAATAAATTAAAATTATACAAGTAATATATAATTTTCATAGGTATCTATTACTTAGCATATGTTATAGACGCACAATCAGCACATGTATTTTAGTAGTGTTCAGTGAAGTCACTAATTCAATTACTAGATTACACAGTGCTAGATATAATGTAATCTGATCAATCGTATAAGGTGAATGCAACTTTAATTAATGTCTGTCTGTATGTACATACGGTGTTGGTGCATACGCTCATTGTGAAGTAGCTGTGTCTTGTATCATGTTAATAGGTACACATCGCCTCGATATGCATACGTCGGGTAAACAGATTACCCGCAACCAACGTAATATTCCCGCGCAAAATATCTATGATAAGTAATGTATAAGATTAAGACATGTAAAAAAATCGTTCAGGTATTATCTAGCCTTGGGATTAGAGAAAATATTTTAAATTTTAAAAATTATAAAATAATTACGGTATGTAAAAAAGGGTACAGATCATATGTCTAGAGTTATCAGATTTTAAATAAATAAAAAAACGTACATACATCTGGATATTACACAGTTAAGACCTTTTAGTACATTACAGTTTCTTTTCCTTTGCCATATCAATTTTATATTATTAATTTTACTCTACGTAGCTTATAATGAAATCCTTTTCTCTATTTTTTAAATTTATCAGACTGATATTGGCTACAAGTAAAAACAGTGAACGTAATCATAATAACGAAGGAGCAAACATTAGAGCAGTTCCGTTCGAGCTTCGTTTAATGTCTACTGCGGGTCTACGAAATTCTCGTTTCTTTTTTATTGTGTCAGCTCCTTTTCTACGTCTTTTGTGGTAGGTACCTACTCTCATTCGAGCCACGCGCTCCAATACTGTAGTTACGACCTTATTTTAATTGACTCGGCGAAACTTTTCATTAGATATCTTACAATTCCTTTGTTTTTACAAAATTATTATTTTATTTTGGTTTTCAAGAACTTATTGTCGTCTCACTTTCTGTGTATGTATAGGTTTATATATATAGGATAGGTAGGTGCATTATTATAATTTTACAGGATTCAAAATTTTCTATAAATCTCTATAAAACTATTTGTGTGTTTGTGTGTAACCTATATTTGTTCATATATCGTACGTAGTTCCAGTTTACCGAGAGTATAGAAACTTTCAGGTCTTGTTTCCTTAATTCGGCAACTATTGAAGATTTATTCAACTTTTTGGGATGAAACTGAACTTTTGATTTATCGAATACTTACATATATTAAATATACATAGCTATATATGATGATTGATCGGATTTCTTTAGATGGTAAATCCGACTTTCTATTCAAAAATAATTTATTATTCAAATCTATATAAAATAAAATGACACTGTCGGAGTTATTTCAAGTATTTCCAATTACTTGGGCTTAGGAAAGTACGATGTCGCCAAGTGACAAAGCAATATTGCCGCGGCGGGCGGCGCGCGGCGGCGGCGGGGACTTCGTGGCCTACATTTAGCGCGCCCTCGAGAATCCGTGATGAGGGCGCGCTCGAGTGCACTGCTTGCCGGGGATTACTGTCACGAACTACTAAATATTGCTGTTTGTTGCCTAAGCTTTCCTTGCCCGCGATCTCTCGGCTACAACTTTTGCGGCTAATGATTAAAGTTGCTCCTATCGATAGTTCGGTAGTTTTAGTTAGACATATCAACAGTGCTCTCTAATTGACGTTCTTAAACAATTGTAGCGGAACATATACGATTTTGATATGAATTATATATTTTTTTACAACGTTATATTTTAAAAAATAATTAATTATAATAAAATATGGTAGGATTGATATAAAATATGATTTACTTACACATAAATATGACCCAAGTTACTTATATTTCAATTTAAAAGTGTGCAAAGTATATTGATAAAGTAGATTAAGTACTCGATCTTATTATCGTCACGGAATAACAAACATAATTAGTTATGCATGTTATCTAAATATTTTAAAGCACACATAAAATTCAATGACGTACGTTTAACGCATTCATAAAATTCTGGGATTTATGAAATTTCCATTTCGTAATACTCTGGGATGCTGGTCTGGAATTCAAATAACATATCTAAATTTGTTATAATATTAAAAGTCGTAAACGCATAGGTAATATTTACACTATAGAAAATTTAGAAGTATTCTTAGAGTACCGTACCCTTATAAGATCACTTTGTTGTCCGCCTGTTTGACTGTCTGTCTATCTGTCTGTCTTTATCCCAGGAACGCTTAGAGATATCCAGTTGAAATTCAAAATATATATAAATACCTAGATCTATGGCCCCATGATTTCCTGAAAAAAAAATATATATATTTACTTAAAAAAAGATATGGTCAAAAAACTCGTATTTCCACACTATAAAGCGAATCAAAATTAATAGGGTACTTCTGGTTTACCTAGAATTATGAAATTTATGGTTAAATTCCAAAAAAATATATCCTTAAAAGGGGAAAAATTATAATATATATAGTATTAAAGCCGCTACTTCAAGTGAGGTATCAGATGAAAGGGCTCTGGCTAAGTTAAGCCTTAATTTCAGAAAAAGGTCGAGACCTTCAATTTTTGTACGGGACCCTTGGTGGGCGAGCTTGACTAGCGCTTGTCCGATTTTTTTTATAATAAGTTAATATATTATATAATAATTTTATATGAACCTATTTAACGGGATTAATCGCGTATATTTAGTATTTACATATACTTGTTGTAACCCGACGTTTCGAACACTTTGCAGTAGTCCGTGGTCACGGGTAGACTGAGGTGGCATTCATCTGTCAGTTGACATAATTATTATATCAAACTACCGCCAACGATTTTTTAATTGCCGTACTGCCCTGTATTCTTGCAGAATTAAGTATTAACATCAGTAAGTTTTTGTATTTCAATAGCCTCGCGGATCATTCTAGTAATATATCTGTTTTCCTTAGCGAGGATTTGGGGTTTATCAAATTTTATGTAACTAATGGCTAGGCTTATCCGCAGTATGTTCACAAACAATTGATTTCGATACATGCTTATTTTAGATATCAGAGATGTGTTCCTTCCGTCTAACATCGATCCTTCTCTTTGTTTGACCGATGCATGATAAACCACAGTCACAATCTAGTTTGTATACCTGCACTCTGTAAAGGAATATAACTTTTCACTGCTCTCACGAAATGGCTCACTTTCTTGATAGGCCAATCCTGTCTGTAACCCCCTTCACATATGGTAGAAGTACCGGCAGTCTTTACTGGGCGTGGTTTGTTGGTCTTCTGACAACGCTGGCGGGGAACTGGCAGCTTGTTCTAATGAAGGGCATTCTCCACCTGGCGAAGCTCGTCCCCTAGGTATTCAGCGTCGCATTGGTGGTGAGCTCTCTGAAACAAAGATTTGCCAACGGTAAATAAATGTGTAGGGTAGATTCATTATTGAAATATCTATTGGTTTGCATAGGTTTCCTATATACTGTGTGGCTAAGAAATTATTTGCCTGTAATTCTGTTGTGAATTGAATGTTGTCATTAATAGAATTATTATCCTGACGCCGGGTTTACAAAAATGTATAATACTAAGTGTACGCCATTAATCCGGTAACATAGTTTCATTAAAATGAGTAACAATTGTGAAAATCAAAGATCTTACTATTATATAGCAACTTATTATATTTGCGTACATTACAATTATTGCAAAAACAATAATAACAATATATAATAGTAGTAATGCATAGAAAACTATTTTTTATTAATGTATTACAGCTGTTTACATAATTTCAATAAAAGTCTCCGTAGAATTCGAATCTAACATGAGAGTGAAATTTGTACTGTTGTATTTATTATAGACTAGTGGCCTGTACCTTCGTTTGCGAGGATTTTATAGTCTTCGCCAAATTCATGACTATCGCAATTATAGTCAAACGCTATCCCACACTGATGCTTTGATTTATATATTTTTAAATTTAATTTGACCACCATACTGAATAACTGTTTCTAATATTTCTTATAATTTAGCTGGACTATTATGGTTATTTAACAGATAATCCAGATCTGCTATTTTTATATGTCAATGCAAAAAGCTCGTTATAATTATTTCTTATAGCTGTACCACAGATTCTGCTTCAATGGTGGCAGTCTTAAAAGTAAAATTAGCCTAGATCCTGCCAAGGAATAATAGCTATAGAATAAAAAAAGTCTATTTCAAATCTGTCAAGTAGTTCAGTAGATGTGCGTGCACAAATAAACAAACAGACAGACAATAATTTAAAACATCATCGATTTGTGTTCTATTACTTTTTTTACATTACTCTAGATTATTTTTTATTAAAAATATCATATGTACAGCCACACTTATACTGTTTTATTATAGTAGGTATAGAAAGTGATGTGTTATAACGCTTTCGATTGGGAAACATTTACAAAACAACATAAAAATAATAAAGGGCCGGAACGTCAACAAGATGTCATCTGAATCATTTGTCAATGTGTCCAGGCCAAATGCTGAATTTAATTAATTATTATCTTAAAAGCATATCAACATAATTTTTTAAATTAAAATATGTTAAATAATCTTTATATTATTTTAATTCGTTAACTTTTTAGTAGATACTATGGATCTACAAAAAGGTTTGCTTAACAGGTTGTCGTAACTTGAAATAGTTGTTTTTCCTCTACATTGTAATTTGTATATTAAGTGAAATAAACAAATTTAAATTATTATTTCAATTTATCGCATATATTTATAGGTTTGACACTATTCTAATAAAATAGTATAATGAAATAAGTATTTTATGCCTAAATTTTTCTAATGATTAAGAATATTTTTACTTTGTTTTAAAGTAATACCTGAGTAAAACCTGAAATATTAAATAGTTCCATTTCCTGCCGTGGTAACAAAGCAACGCGCGGCGTTGAATTCCGTCACTCAATACTCAATATCTCCAGAATTCAGCGGAAAAGTGGGGAATAGAAGTGTCTTAATGGGAACGGAGTGTTTTCTTAGGTTCCCTCTGTCTACCTTGCTATGTGCGAGATACAGTGTGGAGCTAAATAAAAAGAAAAAAAAGTTAATAGAAAAGTGTAACATCTAATTTGGTTTGGTTTGGTTCTTCGATTATGGCGTTCCGAGCGTGCCAGTAGAGCACATATCACTTCGCCAATGTCACGTTGTATGGATAAAACACGAAGGAGGATATCTAATTTGGCACATACCGTAAAGTCGTATATTTCTTTTGCATCTATTGCATCTTGACACATAGGTAAAAAGAAGAACATCGTAATAGACTACTTCGCTCTCTACTTTACGTATTATTTCAGAGACACTCTAAGCTTAGTGCTGTTATCAAACAACATAAAAAATCATAAACAACTAAATACATCATTTATATTATTTTTATCGTGAAATATTTTTTTTAAATTGTAATAATTTAAAATTTAGATAATAAGTTTATATGAAGCAAAAAACCATCCTGTACTTGCTTAGGAATCCACTTACTAAATAATTAATTTTACGATTGTATTCGAAATCTTTAATCACGAAAGAGCCGTTGGTCCTTTGATTCATAATTTTATTTATCGCGCTATATATTTTGCAAAGGATTTTACTTGTCATTAAGTCGGCCATTCACTAAATGAATCTTGATAATTTAAAAGCTTCTAAAGCAGGATCCTCCACGGGAGGCGAATAGCTTTGTCGAGGGGTGGAATTTTCTTAAAACGTCAACTCAACACGGGCGTTTATAGTCGCCATAACATTCAGGGACCATCCGCCTCGGCCGCCATAAAAATCACCTAACACCCAAGCTATACTGCTTTACTTGTTTATACTTATTACTTTAAAGTAATCTCGAGTATGGTACTAATGTCTTATATTATTATTATTATTATTATAAAAAAACAATTGAACAAATGTCTCGTAAATTTAATTAAAACAACATCGTCCAAGAGAATGGCTCGATCAGATCTTCTCGCTGTCGACAATTCAATAAAGGGATTCTAATTAAAAAGACCAATAACAATTAATTCGTAACAACAGCACTAACGACCAAATTACCCTGTTTCCTCTCTGTTATGACAACAATTTACAGTCTTGGTAGTATCGTGGAATTTGCTGCTTGGCCGTGACGTTAGTCACGTTGTTTCCCAGCAATTATTATTTGTCGATAAATTGGAAACAAGGATGTTTCCAATTATTTGGTCTTTTTTAGAATGTTTTATTTTTGCTTTAGTATCCCTTCTTCCTTCTCCTACTTAGCATGAGTACACAGTCTGTTCATAAATATAATTTTTAATTAACGTAAAAAACTTATGTCGATTACCTCGATCTTAAACTATATTTAAGACCCAAGTAATTGACGTTATAATTGCGATTGCAATATGAAAATTGCTTTAAATTTTTTGTATAATTGCAGATATTATTATTATTATTATTACATCATAATATAATGACCTGTACTGATTTTTTTTTCACAAACCTAAAGATATTCAATATCAATGCAATGATTTATATAAAGACTTTAATATGTTGTAAATATAGTTACAAAATAATATTATTTATTTTATTAAGTTTATTTGAATGATATGATGGTATGAAATATGAATATCATATTTTTTTACTAACTTAATATAAAGTTCACAGATTACTCACGTAATAAAAGTATTCTTGAACGCTTCTAAAATTCATCCCTTAGGAGTTGTAGCTAGGACTAAATTTGTATGTAAAATTAAGTGATTTTCAACCACCGATAACTACAAAGTTGTGAGAATAAGTAAATTTATAAAGTAAATACAACGTAATGAGAATTTAATGTCTTTTTCTAGATATTCGGCATTAAAGTTGACTATAGATGTTTATAAGATACATAGTGGTCTGCGCACCGCCGCGCGCCGCCGCGGTTAATTTTCCGGGTGTAACGAGATAGCATCGGAGGGGAATGCTCATTTCTTTTATCATTCCTTTTTTTGTCTAAAGCCCTGGTTCCGTAACATAGAATAATATTCTTGCCCAACGATATCGGGTGGGTATTGCCGAAGTGGTGGACTGAGGAAATCAGTCCTGGGCGTGGCTTTGTGAGTAATGGTACTGCGAGCATGAGGAGGGTCCACTTATGTCACGGTATGGTATGATTGATAACGTTACTTCGAGTAAAAACACTGACCCTTTGTAACATTAACAAATATATATTGGATACAAATATTGTGTTGCGCAATTGTTTACTGATGTCCTTGGAACTGAAACCTCTCATTTTCCATGACAGCGGTAAGATAAAAAATGGGAAAACTAATAACTAAGTATATAGACATGTCTGTACAGTGTAACATAAAACTGTATAAATTGGCTGAATAATATTAATTCATATTTGTTTCATTAGGCTGTTGTGGGAACGAAGTAATTACAGTAATTAACTAATTCTAATGTATCCATTAAATGGTACGCGACATATCGCTAATATTAGTCGAATAAACGGCCTTTATTATATAGTGTGTTTTAAATTGTGAAAAAAATAATATAAATGTATATTAGATTTTTTTATATATACTCATACTTGGATATACTTAATTACGGGTAGTTATTCGAAGTAAGCGAAATTAGCTGACGCTTAAAGTTTTAAGGTTTGGTTAACTATTAAGCTCGTAAATGGTCGGTGTTTGTGATGAGTGGTTAATGGGTTGAATGGAGGGCTAAATAAAATGCTTACACATGTTATGTACATATCTATGTATAATGATACTTTTTAATGTCTTGTATATTTTATCTGTAGATTTCTTGTATGTTCTATATAATATTTTTCGATGGCTGTCTTATATAATATTTTTATATAGTTTTTTGTGACATTGATGTTTTATATTTCATAAATTTTCATAATATTTTATTTATTAAAATAAAATATTAACTTACATTTTAAGAACCAAAAACAAAAATAGAATCTTTATAAAGTAAATCCTTTTTTATTGTAGGCAAGTATAAGAATGTTTAAAAAGCCAAACCCTGGGGGTGCAAACTGGGTAAAACTTAGTGGAAGTTACTTTTAAGTAAAAAGGGAAATTCTTAAGATATATGTACCGCAGAATAATAAAAAAATATATTATATTTTTTCAAACGGCAAGTAATATAAAGATAACGGTTTCAGAATACATTAATTTCTCTAAAAGAATTGCAATGCAATGTATTATTTGTAAAGTACCTATAGTTATTTTATTTTATCTGTAGATTTTCATTTAATAATTTGTTTTATATAATATAGATAAGATAGATATTGTTCGAAACATATACAATTGAAATGATTTGGGCTGATTTTAATGGATAAATATAAATATTTCAATAATAAATGTAAGATCCTTTCACTTATACAACTTACACAAGTCGATTGTTAAATGAAACCTATACTTTTCAACGTAATGGGCTGGAATCAATATTTAGTAGATGAAGCACAACACACACACTAACACTTGATTTTTTACTTACGCTCGAAACATATCAAAATAATATAAATTATCCTAATTTATATTGCAGTGGCGGATTGTGCGTTACGGTGTGGTCATTTCATAACAGGATTAGTAATTTTAATTTAAACATGTTGCTATGATCAAAGTAAACAAGTGCTAGCACAAAAAAAAAAGTTTTTTTCCATTGCATATTTGTTATTATTTTGATATAATTAATTTATTTTACAATTTAAGTATGGTTAAGCAGATGTAGTTATTCTTTTTTGTGATATATAATAATAGTTATACCGTATCATATTTTCTGACGTTGCAATCAAATCGTCATGTCGATTTATTTTATTTGGGATGTTTATTAATGTGACCCAAGATAAAGTTTTTTTTTTAAATTTTTGTCTGTTTGTCTGTGTTAATCTCAGAAACGGCTTAACCGATAATACAGTATTGTATTTCCCTAACATTTAGTATTTGCTTTTTGATTTCAAACCTTAGTTTTCGTACAAAAGTCGTCTATAAAATGATAATGTTATAAGAATTAATTTAGATTAAGTGTGTAGTCAAGGCGGGCGAAGCCGCTAGCGGATAGCTAGTTCTGAATAAATAAAGCCTGAAGATGTTAGCCCTTATTGGTGAACTATAGAAAAAAATATTCAAAATTAATCTAAATGAACTTAATTGCTATTTCTTCACCAGTCCTTAATTTATTTCTTGAGACAATATTACATACTTTAAAGCCGTAACTAAAGAATTTCTGACTTAATCGAATCACAAATTGCTATACGGGTTGTTTAGTGTAGGAAATATACTTTGGATTGAAATTTGTTGAAGTTCCGTAAAGTAACCAAGTTTCATTTTGAAGTTGTGGGGTGAATATTAACGACTTGGGTTTGTTTCACTTTTGCTTTTCGAGTTGGCCATTTCGTCAGATAATTAATATTAATAATGAATACACTTTACATATACCTACTTGCCAATAATAAAATGTACTTACTATTTGTAATTATGTTTTAATTTGAAATTATGTTCGATATTGGAACATAATTTGTTGCCATACCTACTGCAATTGACTTCTTAACCCATTTTCATCTTACAGAGATTCTCTTCTCTTCACTAAAATATTCCATTGGCTTCATTCCCTCAGTTATAATAATTATCAATATTGATCATATTAGTATTGATCAGATCACTTTCCGCACTCCCAGTTTTCGAGTAATAAATTTTCGGGGATATCATAATTTATTTATATTGAAGTATACTCGTACTTAATTTCACATGTCTATACTTGATTAACTTAATAATGAAACAGTGTATTTCAGAGTATACCATTTCTTCACTCTAGTGTAAAAGCAAAACGCGGCATTGAGTTCCGCCACTGAACACGCAATGCCTCTAGAATTCAGCGAAAGTGGGGAGCGGAGTGTGCTAACACTAGGTTCCCTCTACCTACCCTGAAGTTGCGAACAGAGTACCTAGAAAGGCATCGTAAAAGCGCCAATATGTCAAAATTAATTACGAAGCGTACTGCATCATATGTGCCGTAAATATTGGTGCGGTGGCCAGAATTACATAGTAACTTTTAGCGTACGTCGAGTTGTCGACGCTAATGCCTCACGATTTATATTCATTGCTCAGTATGAGATAGGGTATATACAATGTGACATGTTTTGTGTTTCCTACGGGCTCGTATGACGCGGTTTTCGATCGATTCGCTAGTTTTTGATGTTGGGTATTTCCACAACATATAAAAAAATATTTGTTATTGTTAAAATCTTGATATCCTCTTTTATTTACACTACAAATAATTAGAGACCATCGTGGTGACTGTAACGCGACGGTTATCGGTTTAGTCTCCATTCGGGGAAATTAATTATTATTTATGAATATTTTCATTTCTTCGCTCTGATGCCAAGGCAAAAAAACTGCGGCGTAGAGTTTAAAAAAAAATATGCAAAAAATTATTAACGGAGTGTCTTAACACGAGGATTTCTCTACCTACTCTGCTAAATGCGAGATTAAATGTGAAACTGAAAAAAAAAACAAATAATTAACAGTTACAATTTCTTTATCTTATGACATACATGGACTGTGTGTTATATTTTCTAATCTATCTTTCATCTAGTAAACCAGAGCAAACGTTGTCGATTAACATTAACGTTCATTAATATTAATCGATGTTAATCGAGAATATTACACACTGCGAGACATAAATCGTGTACTTCATTTCATAAATCACACCACGACATCCACAATCACAAAAATTGACATACAAAATGGCCTATCGAATCGCCTTATTACCTAAAGTGCCAGAGTGCGGAACTAATTGCGTTTATTTTGTATATAAACCAGCTTTTCAGAGAGCATTTGGGTTTTACTTTTAGAGTTGGCTGTATCGCTACATGTAAGCAGGTGTTCCAATAAACGTAGGTACCCAGTGGGTGGTTCTTTCAGCTCACGTTCTCAGACTCGTAACAGCGAGGCACTTCGCTTATATGAAATACCGTCTTTATGGTTACTTATTGTCATGAATATCGTAGCCGCATTGAACATTTACGATTCTCTTTATTTGCTTGTTTTTTGTTTACATATTTTAAGACTTGATATGTAGGTAGGATAGGTGGAATGTAAGATTCTATTTACGATACCTCTCTTATCAGTATTTTTTCAGCTTTATGCTGTACGCGTGCAGCAGGGTAGTAGTGTTGAATTCTGGAGGCAATTGCGTTTTGAGAGAAGGTACTGGACCGCGTTTTGCTTCGACACAAGAGCGAATAAATGAAAATATTAAATATTTTATTTCCTCCAGTGGAAATCGAACCTACAACCTGTCGCATTAACAGTCTAAGGCATGTGCCCCTGCGCCACGACTGGCCTCTGGTCTGTTATTAATATTTACTTAAAAATTTAAAATAATTAGCATATACGTAAATCTAAAATGTTTTGTATCTTTTAAAAACATACACATATAAGTATAATTTCATATACACTAGAATAATTAGGTGCTCGTAAAATATATTCTACGTTATTTTAAAGCTCTTATTTATCCTCCCATTTTTTGCTATGAATGCGAAGTGTAACTAAAACTTACAAAAGATATGTGTGAATAAAAATTCGTAATTCAGAGGTAGATGTATGTATGTACGTACGTCTTACATTCACGGTAATAGAGTTACGTATGAAAGCGTGGAAATTGTTGAATTCGACTCCTGTACATTTTCTGGCTGCTAAATCTAGTACATTCTGTTACGAATAAACTACGCAAAATATCTGTGTATATCGTCTCAGTGACTCCAAGTTGCCGGCGTTAAATCTTCTTAAGCCTACCTTAATCCTCCTGCCTATTGAGCGCATTTTCTTGTGTTCAAATATGGCGGCTGTAAGCTAAAGTATCAACGCATGCACGTACACTTTTGTATCTTGAAGTATATATGGACTGTATTTAAGCTTTATAAATATTACCTAGTCATCGTGGCGCAAAAAGAGGTTACCAAATAGGGAAAAATAATTATCATTTGCCACATTGAGTTCTGCCACTTCACATGCCATGTCTCTAAATTAGACTTGAAGCGGAGAACTGAGTGCCTGAGACTACGTTCTGTCTTCGTTCTGTGTTCACAAGCTGCCCAAGCGTGCTGCTAAAAAATATTATCTTTCCAACCTTTCAGTACGCACACTGTAGGGTAGGCAGACGGAACGTAGTGTTAAGACACTCCGTTACCCACTTTCCGCCGAATTCTGGAGGCATTGCGTGTTGAGCTCAAGGCTGCGCTTTGCCTCGATATCAGAGCGAAGAAATAAAAAAAAAATTTAAATAAGTATTTCAATTACTTATTTATTAGGGAGATGGATACTAGTATTGTAAAAGTGTGTACTATAAATATTAGTTTATCGTTATTAACATATCGTATTATGTTTTATTTATAACAATCCAAATGATTTATTAATTAAGATTTAAAATATTCTCTCGATAAATGGAAAGACAAATTTAAGTATAAATTTGTAGAAATATCTAAGTAGTTTTGTGTCGTTTAAACATAATTTTATACTTATATCCATACGACTACATGGTAGCGCTCTTTGTTTTGTTTCTTCTGTCTTTCGAAAAAGTATAGTATAAGTAAAGTAATTTATTAAAGAGTTTCCGTAGATGTGTTTATGTATATGATTTTATGTGTATTTTTATTTCACTTCACCGTCGTCCTTTTAGAGCCCATTCTGATAAATTAGGTGTTGACCATTCATCAAACAAACAAACAGTGCTATAAGCTTATAATTCACTTCAGTGATTTGTGTATAACGATTTTATAATTATTTTTTATATTGTTAATGTTAAGAATATAATTATTTATATACGTCCTAAAATAGTTGTATTTACGGTATGTGGAGAGCAGAGTGTCTTAATACCAGGCTCCCTCTGCCTACCCTGCTACATACAGGATACAGCGTGAAGCTGAAAATAAATATTTAAGCGTTTATAATACTTTTCTTTAATATTTGCGTGTTTCTAAGATAGAAAGCGACATTCCCAAGAAAACCATTATGCTAAGTATGTGTGCGTGCTTCTATACTGAGAAACTTTGATCAAAGTTAGGCGCGTAATTACATTTGAACATCTTATACTTGAGAAGTTATCTTCTTAGTTTTGGACCTTTCTTTTGAGCGGAACTGACAAGTTTTCTTCGATTGGCGAATGTGAAGAAAAATGAAATAGAATTGTGTTCATGTGTAAAAATACAAAGCAATAGTTTCGAGAGAAGTCTCTAGTGGCAAATGCAGTCGACAGGTGTAGTTCGCCGCCAATGCTTACGTGACTTCGAAACAATGACTCGTGAGAAATAATATGACATTATTGTGTTATTTCAGTTGACTTTGCCGTACGCCGAGTATGAATAGCTTAGTTCAGCAACTAATCATAATATAATAGTTGCATAGAAAATACATACAAAGAGAGAGCAAAATTACTCTAGAGGTTTTGGATCAAATTTTGTCATTTCATAATAAAACTAAAACAGCTTGACTTGACTTGCTTGATTGAATATTTTTTAGCTGGGGCCCAAATTTTACTCTAAAATTCTATTTCATTTTAAAATAAGGAAATACAATTTAGTAAATAATAGCCAAACTCTTTTAACTTTTTCTAAAACACCTTTTTTGTAAATGTTTTTTGATTTTTTTTGCGAGACTATTAAAAACATCAAATCAAAGCAAATCAAATCAGTTTCACGCTGTATCCCGCACACAGCAGGTTAGGCAGAGGACCTAGTGTTAAAACACTCCGTTCCCAACTTTCAGCCGAGTTCTGGTGAAATTGTGTGTTGATTCACGCTTTTGCCGCGACACCAGAGCGAAGAAGTAAAAATGTAAATGTAAGTAAATATTTTATCTCTTCGAGTGGGGATCGAACCCATAACCAGTCACTTTTACAGTCACACTTTGTGCCCCTGCGCCACGACTGGCCTCATACGGATTAAAAACATACACAACATAAAAAAGTAAAAATTTTCTTTATTTCTAGTTTGATAGAATTATTATTAAAGATGCATTTAAAAATATTTTAATGTGTTAGTTTTATAAATTCTTTTTCTTTTTATTCTATTCATCTCTATATTTATGTAATATTCATTATTTTTTAATAGAAAAACAATAATAATATTCTTGTGATATGATGGTTCTTTTAATGACAGGCACCTCTAGTAAGTAACAAGGAAATTTTTATAAAATAGCAGCAGTTTGCGAGACCCAGATTTCAATTTATATATAATCCTAGCTCGATAGAAAGTAATACAGTTGCATTCGTAATATTGAAGTCCACCAAGAATTTTCTTTTAGTATCCAATTATCGATAAAGTCTTTTTTTTTCCTTTAAATATAAATCACCATAATATAGTTATTACTTTTCTTTACTTCAAATATAATTTTTAAAAAATATTAGTTTTATATTATTGAGTTTACTCGTAAACTGAATTTTAGTAAGTTTTGATTATCAGAGTATAAATTTATTTTATGAGTCTATGTTAGTGTAAGCAATTTACTTATAAAATGCCTTTCCTCTTTTCAGGTAAATATTGTTGGCAATCTACTCGTGAGTAATACTACTTATAATGAATACTGTATGTTTTATATAAATACAAGATTATTATTCCGCAAATGTGAAACAGAAAGGATCAACACCAGGTAATCTCTGCCTTCTCTGCCATATCCGGGAGATGAGTGAAGCTTTAAAAGTCTAGTTACATACGTGTCGGAAATTGTCTAAATTTTGTCTATTGTAAAGTTTATATTTCCGAATTTATCATACGTTTACCTTTGATGATTTTATCAATTCAAAATATATCAGTCAACTTCTTATACCCGCAACGCCGCACACTTCTCATTCACGAAATCGAGTCTTAGGTAATGGCGGCGAAGTTAAATTGCATAAAATAGAACGAGAGATATCCCTTTCTCGTTCTAGTATATTTTTTAAGAATGAAAAGTGGCAGATTGGCAACGCTTAGTAGTATTTTTGTAGTAGTAGGTGTTTACGTTATTGGTATTTAATCGTAACTGCGTCACACGAAATACAGTATGGATAAACATCGTGAAATGAAAAAAAAATCCTACGTATAAACTTTGTTTAGGATTGAAATATTTCACCCTATACGCTGTTACCGTAAATGGAGCGCGGACGCTTCCACCCGTAGAATTTACGTAAAACAACAGAAATGTCAAACTCAACTTTAGGCGTCTGTAACAATGTTATAATTGAAATACATAAATACTTGTAAGCTACACCAGGCCGTTAACAGGTCGATTATGCGAACCCATCAAGTGGGTACTCGGGCGGAACGGGACCTCCGCCGTGCCTAATGACGGGTCACGCATTCAAATAGCCTGATTCCAATTCGATCGGTTAACGTTTACATGTTCACATTAAATTAATTTTCGTTATTTCACATACAATTCCCAATATCGGTATGCAGTAAAATAAATGTAATAAAGGCTAGTCGTGGCGCAGGGACACAGGCGTGTGACTGCTAACACGACAGGTTGTAGTTTCGATTCTCACTCAAGAAAATGAAATATTTACTATTTTCATTTTACTCGCTCTCGTACTGAGGCAAAGCGCGGCGTTGACTTCTGCGTCTCAACACGATGCCTCAAGAATTCGTCGTAAAGTGGGGAACGAGTTTCTTGGTGTTAAGTTTGCTTCTGCATACCCTGCTGCGGATTTATGACCTACTACTTATATGTGTTAATCAAAGTTAGTTTCTTTTATTCTTATTTTAATAAATTGTTATATAGTTTAAAGAGATAAAGATGGACGGCATGGCGATCACTCAAACTAAAAATATTTAATTAATATAAAACCCACAGAATTATAATTAAATTTCACGTGTCCAAGCACTCCTGTTATATTTTAAAATTGTAAATATGATTACAATTTAAGTCGAATAGCTGCTTATACCTGGATTTATATTAAAATATTTCTGGCTTATTGTAAAATTTAACAAAGGCACAACTCGAAATTTATGTATTTTAAATCTGAGTGAATGCATATGAGGTATCGCATCTGCACACTGCACTATCTACTTTTATTGCCTAGCTTTTGCGTATCCCAGAATTTGTAGCGTTTAATATAAAACATAAAATACGGTGTTAAATTGATAAAATTTTTTTTTTCATATATGAAACAAAAATCTAGGAGTTCTGCCAAGTGTCAGGGAAGTTCAAAATTTATTTTAAACATGCCTGATTTATTTGATAGTAAACACTGACAAGGGTTTTAAAAGCTTCATAATTTTTAAATTATACAACATCTTTAAAATTATTGAAGGCGCAGAGGCACAAGAATGTAACTGTAACGTGACGATTGTGGGTTCGATGCCCACTCGAGAATGAATTATTATTTATTAATATTTTCATTTCCTCGCTTTGGCTTTAAGGTAAAAGCCCGGCGTTGAATTCCGACGAGTTACTTGGGCGAGAAAAAAAAAAATTCTTCCGAGCGAAAATTAAACTGCCAACCGTCGCGCTTATAGTCAAGCGTTGTGCCACTGCGCGATGATGGCCTGAATCTATGATATTTATATCTTTTTATATTAGATGTAAAAATAGATAAACATATGTGGAGTTAGAGTTTGCCAAATATGTATCGTTATTAATTAATCAAAGGTCGAGTCTTGTTTTTAAATTCGCACATAGATTTTTTTGCAAATCATTATCTGTTGAAATTAATTAACTGCCTGACTCAACATATTTTCCGAGCACCCACTCCAGTCTTGAGGGCATTACGAAGTACCTTCCTTATCTTTAACCACTTAAATCGTAAAATACTGCCTTATATCGTTAAGAAATTGTGAGAGCAAAATCTTTGATTAGCTCTCCGTATACAATTGAAATCCGTGAATCACAACGACGAGAAAACTTGTAAACAATTTTGAAATGGCTAGGATAATGGATGAAATCCTTTTAGCATGCATTAGTATGCGACTACATAATTCGGTCGGAACGGGCGTCATTGTTTGGTGGCGGTAATTTATATTGTGCTTTGCGAAATTAGCGAGGCCACAGCAGCCCAGGTGCCGCCCTGGGCCATTACCACGGGGATTTAGTCTGTGGAACACGGACTTTAACTAAGACCGCGTAATCTTTTGTGTAATTGTCGTGCCCATTAAAAATGTATTAAGCTCGGGGTTCTTAATTTAATCTGTGCAAATCCAGCGTCACGTTGTGAATTATAAAAAATTAAATTTGTGGTTTGCGAAAAAAATGATTACTTATTATTATTAAGTTATTTCTTTCCATACATTATACCTAATTCACTTGTAATTTTACTATTTAATAAAGAGTAGATAAGGCTGTATAACTTTTTTATACAGCCTTATATAATATTTAAAAAAAAACCTATTTACTTTATACTAATAGTAATAAAACCAAATGATTTAATATTGTTTCTATATTACTCAATTACAAATAGTTAAATCGCGGTGTTGAGTTCCACAACTTAACATGCAATGTCTTAAATTAGAATAAAAAGGAGAATAAGCGTCTTTACACTCCTTTCTCCTTCATTTATTCATACAAAAACTTTTTTGTAACTGTTGAATATGACATGTTTGTTTATTATTCTTTGTATTTCATTTGAAAATAACATGAGTTTCAAATATAAATATTCCACAGCCTTATAATATATTAATTTTTCAAGCACGTACCTTTTTCGATATTTGTTTAAAACATGAGCTGTATAATGTATAAAGACACTTGGTAAGGGAATTGCGAGACGTATCTAGGGAAAATTCTTATTTGGGAGCAGCGCTGCGAACGAATTACTGTTCGATTTTCAATTGAGATTTTCTATTAAATTTGCCCGCCCGTTCTTGGAAGGTTATTATGAGGAGATATGTACGTTACGTACCATTCTCTCAATATACTTAAACAGGGAATTCAATAAAAACAACCAATCAAAGTTTCCTTATATTTCCTTCTACGTCGATTTTAAGGGAGACGATGAGGCATAGGTATATACGAGTATGTATATACTTTTTACTTATTGTAGTATATTATAGTCTTATTATTCTAAACACGCTTTTAATGCAATATAAATTGTTAGCGTAGTTGTGCACCATAATCTTGAAATTAAAGGTTTCGTAAAAAAAATTGGCCCTAAAAACTTTCTGGCTGATTCTTGCACATCGATATTTATTTCATAATGTCCCTGTCAACAAAAATAAATCTATTTAACATTTCGTTTTATACGTTAAAAATAATAGACTTATGTGTGTTGTTCTGATTTTTCAATCAAAATATGGCAGATTTTTTTTATAACTTACCTTATGAATGTAACAATTATTATTATCCGTCAAGTTAAAGGTTTTCTTTAAAACCGGCCCTAGAAAAAAGTGTTGACAAGGCTGGCTTGTTTGGTAACTCCACATTGCGTTAGTGTGATTTGCTTTTTTGACGACTATTTTAGCCTGTAAACATATATATGTATTTAGATGAAATACATACATATATGAAATGTATACGCTAGTACTAGTTAGATATCTCTATATCATAAGTCAATCAATAATTTCTTACATTTTTTATGGGACACTCTTTTTGAATATCCAAAATGAACTGAACGCTAGACTTATCCGGAGTTGTGTAAAGATTTAATATAGTGCATTCTCCTTTTTTTGGCCCTTTGCATTGTTCCAATGATACTAATTCAGTTTTATATGGACCCTTAAACAATAATTTATTTAAACAATAAATATATTTTTATTTTTATTACGTGTTGAGTGGCGGAACTCAACGCCGCCTTTTGCCTCGACAACATAGCAAATTAATGAAAATATACATTTAATTAAAAATGTATTTCCTCGACTGGGGATCGATCCCACAACCAGTCACATCATTGTGCCTCTGCGGCACGGCTGGTCTCACTACTCATTACTATTAATATTCACAGCTCATCAGCACTAAATATAAAAAATATGATTTTCAAAAGCTACTTACATATTCCATTTGTGCTTGACATACTATACCAATAGATACATATCCGAATATCCATATAAAAAAAGATAAAATAATCCAATTCATTTTTAAAATCTAATGATATTCCTATATGTGGTACCTACTTACGTCGCCGTGCTACGTTATCACATGTATATGAAAAAAGCTTATACAGATAGATAAATGGTGCAATTTGTTCATATGAATGGGATACACTAGAATATATGGCCTTACATTTTATTGTTGAAACAAAAAATAATTTCCTGTCATTTGTTTGATTTTACATTGTCATTGCAAAACAATCAAGTTTGATGCAAAATCTATTGGTTGTTGTTTTCAGTAATAACTGACTATTATTACGATAATCAATATATATTTTTAACCGACTTTAAAAAGGATAATTTTGACTAAAGATTTTTTTTGGAATTTAATTTTTTTGCATGTTATACGGAGTATTTTTGTCGTCAGCACTTTAAATGAAAGCGCAGTTTTAAGTACTCTATACAATTGTATTAATTAATACAATTAAAACAAAAGAGATTTTGCCAAAAATGAAAAAATGATTTTTTTTTGCACTGAAAAAAAAACTGACAAATGGAAACAAATTAAATTGTATTTATTGTAATGTAATCGCATTACAATTAATTAACTTTTCCCGCTAATAAGACAATCTGCGGCGGTGGGTGCCACCATTTAAAACATTTTGGGTGGATATTTCAATTTGTCAGTTTTTTATTTATATAGTACAATATAGTCAAAAAGTAAAATCTGTACAGGAAAAACAAGTAAACATTTGAACATTGGCACAAATATCACAAGCAAGTAAACATACAATTTTATGATGTTTTTTCCTTACATAGACTACATTTTTATTTTAAAAAAATATAATTTTATACCTTCCGTCAGAACGAATTATATCCTTTCTCGGCCTTATTTCCACAACGAACTCTGCGCATAGCTTAATGCATTCCACCATTAAGTATCACCTGTGACATCGACCATTCTTTGCTCGTTTACCCATACAGTGCATTATTTATATCTCTTTCTATCTTTAGCTTTTCAAAACAATTTCATAAATGTACGTTGAACTAAATGAAATTTATAATAAGTTAAAATATTAATTTATGGCAAAATAATTAAATTTTCGTGAAACAGATTTTCCACTAACTAGAACTTGAAAGCCCAATATAAATTCTAGAGGACAAAGCAATATAATACCCTAGTATGATTCGAATTGCTTGTGAAGTTGTTCTTGCATTTAACTAAATTCTATAGATTACACTCGACCAGACGTTTCTATACTGATTGTGCCCAGACTCTCGACCTCCCCGTTCGCCGGCTTATGTGGCGATCGCTGAGCTTAGTCTAAATTGCAACGAAATGAACTTGAAAGCTTGTCCACTCGGTGAATTTTATTTAAGTATAGTCTGCTGACCGCGACTTTGCCTGTGAAGCTTAAAGTTGAAAATTAAAAGTTTGTTTGTGACATATTTAGGTAGATTGATAACAATTAATATCATTCGGTAATATAATTACCGAAATTAAACGACACTAAAATAGCTTCTAAACTATCAATAAATCGCATTATACAAAATTATCAATTGAGGCTGAGGATTTTTTTTTAATTAAGGCTAGTCGTGGCGCAAGAGTTCGAGCGTGTGACTATAAACTCGACAGGTTATGGGCTCGGTTTAATATTTTCATTTCTTCGCTCTGGTGTCGAGGCAAAGCGCGGCCTGGAGTTTTGCCACTCATCACACAATGTCTCCAGAATTTGGCGGACAGTGGGGAACGGAGAACTGCCTCCTGCTACATGGGAGATTTAGCGTGAAACTGAAAAAAATCAATTTTTAAAGATGTGATCACATTTTTATATCGCACAGCATATATTTTTTAAAACGTCTGACATAATAATAACTTTAAATTTAAACCAGGACTGTACGTTTTGTATATGTTTATCGATAGACAAAAAAAATATTTTTATAAAGTTTTGCATTTAGAGTGGCCGAAGAAAATTGATTTGGATTGTTGTTCACGTACAGCTGTCGAATTTATTAACGGTTTAATAAAGACTTGTACCCGAGCCGGGCTGGATCAATGTGAACCCTAATATGCTCTCCTTTCGTCCACGACCGCTGTCGCTCAGAATAAGGATACTCGTCATATCCTCACCGCAATTTCGCTATTCATATGGATAGTGCCGTAGTTTAAATATTATGACGTGCCGTTGCTTAATAAAGCCCTTAATATTAATATTTGCATATAAATCTTTGTGGCGTACGTGAGGTTTATATTAAATTTGACATTTATGATTCTTATTACGTACTTTTGAAGTATCGATAATGTTTATTAACGGTATTCTTCCTCTTTTCTACTTTCAACCTTTAGATTAAGAAAATAGACGATGGTTTCCACTTAATTTGAGAATTTAAATTTGTTTAATTTGTTAAGTTAGTATCTTTTACCAGCATTTCAATCATATTATTACAGTTAAATTGTTAACATTCTAAATGAAATATGACAAGAAATTATATATATTTCTATATAATACCTAATATATCTTTCTTGTTCCTTGGACGATAATTTATTTATTTACTAAAAAGAAAAGACAAACCAAACTTATTATTATTTTAATGTGCTGTATTTGCCATAAGATGGATTGAATAATTTATACATCATGAAAATAAATATGTTAGTCACATTTATCATTTCATCTACGTTGAAATTATACTTTACTGTACTGCGTTATAATAAATAAATTAGGAGATATCACCTTATCACTGATTCAAAATGACCTAGCCTACAAGCAGCACGGTGTGCGAGGGTGCGGTTGTTTACGGAATGACCGACCCGAACGGGCAGATGACATTGACGGTTTTGTAAATTTTCATGTGATTTTTTGCTGTTTTTAGAAAGCGTATAAAAATTTGAATGTTTTGAAGCCGCGCCCCTTATTATTAATTCATATTTATATTTGGTTACCTTCGCTTATTAGTAGATTAATTTTACGTTGATAATATTAATAATAAACCTGGTTTAATATCTTGCTTTGCTTAAGTTTTGTTTAATTCTGGTATTATATTTTGTGTTACTTTTAATTTTAATAGTTTCAAGTATTTATTGTATATTTACATTGATAATATTTATAATATACTACCTGGTTTCGTTTAGATTTTTCTATTAATATTTTCCTTTAGTTATATTTATCAGCTTCACGCTGTATCCCGCACATAGTAGGGTAGGCAGAGGGAATCTTGTGTAAAGACAGTCCGTTCCCCATTTTCTGCCGATGGAGGAAATGCGTGTTGAATGGCGCAACTCATGCTTCGCTTTGCCTGAACACCAGAGCGAAGAAATGGAAATATAAATTGAAATAAATATTTCATTTCCTTGAGTGGGGATCAGACCCTCAACCAGTCGCTTTTACAGTCACAAATTGTGCCCCTGCGCTACGAATGGCCTCACAGTTACGTTTACTTATTATTTTTTGTTAATTTCAGTTACTCAAGTATTTTTTTATATTAATAATTTTATTTCTCTTATTAATGTGTATTTATTATTCTTTTTGGCTATTTTGAGTATTTAGGCTTATATTTTCTTACGACTTGTATATTGAAGTTGAAAATAATTTCTTAAATATATTTAATGAATATTCGTATAGTTCAAGCGGGCGAAGCCGCGCGGGTCCGTAGTAATATATAAATACTATATAATAAAATAAACATAAATTTAAACTGAAAGATATGGTTAAAGTAATACAATTGTTATGCGTGAAGTTTTCTATAGTTTATATAAAAGATTTTTGTACCGGAACAAAATTATCATACTTTCGTTCAGGTATCTAAGTCACAAAGTTCTCGAGGGATAATGGAGTTAACACTGAAGCAGAACACCTATAAATTCAGTAGATTTGCATCTCAATTAGATGAGCCTTATCTGACCCCTTATCATTTTATTTCTAACTCTGGTATAGAAAGTAAATCTATAAAACTTTAAGATCACTTCTAATATTCTAACTTTAATATGAAGCCATAGTTATAGTTTTCGTTGCGCAATATGCTTAGAAAAATAAATAATGTATTTATTTTAGTTAAAGTAAATATTTAAATTAAAATAAAACTTAAATTTATGCAATCAATTTGAAATGATTCTCTTTTGTTTGTACATCAACTATAAGGATAAGTAATATATCTAAAGCATCGCTACGGCACTTAAGAACGCTCGAAATGTGATGAATGACGGTGTCGCAGCCGCAAGAGCAGTACGCCGCTTCACACTCGCATGATTGATAGAGCATTATGATGAAATTAGTTTGATAATAAATATATATTATAATATATCAAAAAAATATGTGTTACATTGTACTTTTATTAGGAAAAATATATTTTCTATAATTTTTGATTATTTCGATTACAAAAATCCATGTGAATTTTCTTAGACAACATCGTAACGCCCTTGGTATATTGGATAAGTGTTCGCCGGATTTGGCTAGACAAAACGTGACATTAGCTCCACCATATACCTAAAAGTTAATCTAATCTACCTTCACGCTGTATCCCTAGCAGGGTAGTCCGACAGAACGAAGCGCGAGGCGCTTCGTTCTGTCGGACTACCCTGCTCCACTGTTATCAACCTCTTCATACATATCCTCCGGGGGTCCTCATGCTTTTTACGTGACCTTCCTCCAGTATCTTTAATACTGTTTTTTCGAAGAACAACGGAGGTCTCCCTTACCGCTCACTTTTCTGTCATAAATCTTTTTTGCCATTCTTTCATCACTCATTCCTTCGATATGCCCAAACCAGTGAGCACGTTCTTATTCATCACCGTAACGTCATCGCTAGTACCTGCCATTCTTCATTGCAGATTCGCTCACCTTAGTCGGTACTAACGCTGCATTGTGTACGGCGAAAGTGCATCTGTACTGACGTTTCGCTGTCTCATCAATGCAGCTAAGGCCATTAACCCTGTTACCGGCAGCAATACGTCTTTCCGCATCCATCTTGTATCTTCCATCTCTACTGAAAATACTTTCCAAATATACCACTTCATTCACTTGTTCTAATATCTTATAATTTACATTGATCTTACATTCCGTTCTTTCTTCATTTCTTTCAAAAACTAGAATCTTTGTTTATCTCGCATTCAGGCTTAGACCATTATTTTCACATCCTTTAAGAGCTGCATCATCTGCGTACAGCAGGCAACTACGTTCATACCCATATCACGTTATTTCACTCCTTGTAGAGAGCTATCCATAAAAGTTAGAAATAAATATATCAAAATGAATTAGAATTTTAAAATTGTATCGTATTAATTATTTTTATAAAATGCCTAAGAGTGTGTTCTATTTATTTATTTTAGGCTTTAAAATTTCTATGCTTATGTAAATTTATTTATAATATATAAATAAAATTGGATACGGGAAATAGATTTATCAAAAACACTTCCTTATTTTTCCTGCACTCAAAACATCTTACAAGAAGATGTTTGCTATTGACTTTATTTTTTACGGGATTAATTGATATAAAAATTAATCTTGCTTTTAATTAATTAATAATGCTTAATAAGTAATAAATTTTATTTTTATAATCTTATTAAGCATTAATTTTTTTTGTAAAAAGTTATAAGTAATTCACATTTTGTAAATAATAGAATATTTGCTTAAACAATTAGTTTCTTTAAGCAATGCTTCTCTCAATCTTAATCTATTAAGAATATGCTTATTGATGTAATATGGTCATACAAATTCAAAAAGGTAAAATTAAATATAACTAACTAATTTGATTGTGTGATTTGTCGAAAATTGGGCTTAAATAAAGGGACTTACTGAATTGTAATATGTAATATAACAATAAGCTGAAAAAATATTTAAATGAAATATTTTCATAGCTCATTTAAATTATTTGCTTATAATATATTTTTAGAATTCCGTACCTTTTAAGGAAAAAAGGAACCCTCAAGAAAGATTGGGGATATCGAGTAGAACTTCAAACCATTTCCTGAAAAAATTGTGTTTCTACATTTCCCTAAAAAAAAAGATATGGCTTTCTAATTCCGTTCCTTGCGTTCATTTCGAGGCAAAGTGTGTTGAATTGCGGAACTCAACGCTGCATTTTACTTTGCTACCAGTGTGAGAAAATGAACTCTGCATCACACTAATTTGAATTTACAGCTTTTCTGTTTTCTGGTAGTATTCAAACTTTCCTTTTATTAATCAAGTCTTTTAGCAACGAACTGAAAGGAAGAAACCTGGTAAGTAGGTATTATAAGCGTGAATTTTCTCCTTGGGACAAATTTCATAGTTTACCTATCCTGTCAAGTGTTTGTTTCCTTTTATCGATTTAACGTTGTTTTGATTGCCACAATCTGACCTACCCACCCTTCGGCCCCTTTTCCTGATTGACCCTATTATCAAGTGCTATTCAAACCATTTTCACTTGTTCGAGTTTTTGGAGCTGTATTTATTATGTATTTGTTTAAAATGTTTTGAAATTTGCTATCGCTTAATAAGATAAAAAATATTTAAAATATAATATAAAAAAGTAACTAACTTATATTTTTTTAGAGATTATAACTTATATTTATTAGAGATGAACAAATAACGGTAAAATCTATGGTAGTACGTATGTATGATGATACGAGCCATTTCTATAATAGGGCCTTGATTGGTCACCTTAATTTAGAAGGCATTCCGGTGTTAACCTCGGGAATTCCAGAATAGTTCTCATACCTCGCCCGACACGCGTCAACCGTTGATATATTGAAGATATATATGTATAGAAACGTACTAGGACAGTTATATTCTCTATTATGGTTGCTTTTAAGGAGAATATCGTATACTAAGCAAATGGATACATGAAGCAATATTGAATTGCGGGGAATGGTTAATAATTGACTGTGATTAAGACCAGTTTAGTCTGAGTAGGATTTGACCAGTTTAGTCTGAGTAGGATTTGACGGATTACTTGCGGAAAGTTTGTGCTAATTATAATAATAATTTAAGAGACTAGACATATTACCTAGTCTAGACTAGTAGACTAGGTAATATGTAACATATTAGATAATATATTGATGTGAAACGATTTCGTTATTTTATTAAAATTTCAATTTATTTCCAATATTTTGGTTACAGCTACATGTAAATCCTGATTTAACATGATGAATAACAAAGGCAATAGCCTAGTCTTTACTCTAGAGACTTGTACCCTTCTCACCGAAATCAACTGATTAAATATACATAACGTTATTGTTGAATTTTCTCAACAGTATCCACTTCTATGTAATCAGCCTTTTCCAGCTTTTATATATGATGCCTAAGAAAATTCTAGAAGTAATTAAACTAATGAAGTGGGAGCTAAAGTGAAACATTTTGCAAGTACTGCATTAACGTACAGTGAGATTAAAGCCATATTCAGTAAATACAACGAGTTTTTTGCTTAAAATAATGTTAACTTAAATGCTTGGCGAGTAATAATTTTTAGATAACTAAAACGATAACTACATAGCTTAGTGAATGAGTGAATTCATCTTGATATCTAGAAGGAGAATTTATTACTGCAGCGTAGTTAATCCTCATAATATATCATTATTATATTTTTAAAGTGCTTTTTATTTTTTTTGAGGCCAGTCGTGGCGCAGAGGCACAAAGTGTGACTGCAAAATCGACTGGTTGTGGGTTTCAATCCCCACTCGAGGAAATTAAATATTGATATAAATTTATATTTTCATTTCTTCGCTCTGGTGTGTACAACACGCAATGCCTCCAGATTTCGGCGGAAAGTGGAGAACGGAGTGTCTTAACATTGGGTTCCCTTCTGCCTTCCCTACTGTGTGCGGGATACAGCGTAAAGCAGATTTTTTTATTTTTATACTACGGCTCTTTACTTAACATAATATAGGTATATTTTATTTCCGACGCTAAATATTGTGAATAAAACAATTTTTCAGAGTGACATTTTACTGTAAAACAGTCGGTATATATTATAATGGTAATCGTATTCTCATGAATTGTGGCGTGAAATAAATTTGAAGACCGATGGTATAGAAAATTGAATATTATCGGAACATTCCTCAATATAAAGGAATAGGTACTAACTATAAATAGATTGTTTTTAAGCATATACCCACTCTTATGTGTATTTGCTTCATTTAACGTTGTTTAATAAGATTGATGTAAAAAAAATGTAATTTATACAAAAATACAATTACTATATTACTTTGAAAGCAATATTTTTAATATTTTTTTATTTTATATGTAGATATATTAGGACAATGATAAATGTCATACACAAATTTTTATTTTAAGTTATTTAATTATTATGGCAATGTCTTCTATCCAATGTAACAGATATATTGTTTTTATTGGCCAAGTAGTTTGTGCTTAACTGGCACACTCAAACACCATAAGTATTGAACGGTATTATAAATATTTTTTATCTTGTCGATTTTTTATTTAACTTCGCAATATCTAAATAACTGTAGTGTAAGATGTAGAAACTCACATTAATAATTCTAACAAGTAAGTAAGAACTACATTCACGAGATTATTACCTACCGGCGCGCGGTTTTGTAATAACAATCACGCTTAAGATGTAATTTGCTTTGAAACGAGCACTTAAGACCATGAAGGTTAATTTTAAACCTTTCTGTAACAGTCCTTTAACATGATTAGCGCTAGAATATTTGAATAGTTCATTTTCAACATTTAACATACAGATATGTTCAATGAACTATAACAAAAACAGATCACAACAACAAATCTTGTTTACTAATAAGATGATAACAGTAACTTAAAACATCAAAAGTTGAGATATAATTCTACTTAATATACTATTTAATGTGAAAGAAAGTATTTTTGATTTTTTTTAACAATATTATAAATAAAAATACAGAATTTGAACCCGCGCCTTTGGAAATCGTCCAAGAGACTGAAAGAAAGTATCCAAGTATACACAAGTATGTAGTATAACCCATTACTAGACATTACTTTCCATTAAATCACTTTACATGTATATTAATGATGTAAAACTTTTGGGAAGTAACACATTGTGTCGAGCGACTTATTCCCGTATTCAATTTCAAAGTTTTAATATAGTTCCCGTACTTAGATAAGTGTATCTTTAAGGTGCAAATTATAGTTAGTTTTGATAAGCTTATTACTTTAGTTTCATTGTATATTTATTTCTTCGCTCTGGTGTCGAGGCAAAGCGCGGCCTACCCTGCTGTGTGCTGTGTGTATAGTTGATCTAAGGTCGTTTTTAATATGGAATGTTTTCGTTATATCATTAACAAAAGTACTGAAACGTCCTTAGAAAATAATGGCCAGTTACATTTTTTTCAAAGCAAAAAGCTTATGAAAATTACAATAAAATGACTCCAAAGTATAAAAAATATATTTTAGAAATTACAAGGAAATATCGTGTAGTTCAAACGGGTGAAATTACTGATCGATAGAGTACTGATAAAAAGAAGTCTATATATATATATATATATATATATATATATATATATATATATATATATATATATATATATATATATATATATATATATATATATATATATATATATATATAATGAGAATTTCCCATTGTAACTGTTGTAACCACATTATATTCATAATGTGAACACCCGCTAAGAAGGGATTTTGAAAAAATCTTAACCTTGGAGGGGTTGAAAGATTTTATGAAAAAAAAAAATTATCGGCACCGATTTTTATAAAAACTTTCAGTCTGAACTTCAGTTTTTATAAAAATATTTCTCTGAACACGTGTTCCACGGCTTATTAAAATTCATACCTAAGGTTGCAAATAAGCAGGCGAAGCTGCGCGTGTCCGCTAGTAATTAAATAAAATTACATGTTAATACAACTTTCCGTACATTTCTTAAAATCGGTTGGCTGAGTTTGAATGTATTTTTCTGTATTCCGGCTCCTTTTATATAAAATTATATAACTCAAGCAATGTTCCTACCTCTATATTGCTTTAAAATGAGTAATGTCTTTCGAATTTTATGTGGTTACTATAAAAAACGTAGTCAAGAAGACGAATTGACATTTTAAAAAGACTATCCAAAGTCTAAAAATTTAATTTTACTAACAGAAGAAGAAACGGCAATGTTTTGTTATTAGTATGCAGTCAAATAAAATTAAACCAAAAGCGGTGTTTGGTGTTTGAATTTCTACTGCGTTACATTTTCATGACTTTTATATTTAAAAAAAGAGAGCTACCTGATGTTAAAATAAAAACTTTTGTTTGTTCGGTGGTTTTATGGGTGTAACGTATGAAACGTTGCCTAACCATTGAAATTGACTCTATGTACTCGATTTTTATACATGTGATGAATAAGCATTTTTTACTTCTTTTTCGAATAGGAGAACATTCTATATTCCTTGACGTTATATATATTTTTTGATTGTCGGTCAGGTTCTCTATCATTTGTGGACCGAATTTAAACATTTTTCTTTTAAAAAGCATAATTTCCCATTGATCCCATTACCACCAAATCGTCAATCTTGCAAACATCAGCATCTGATGATAGAATCCCATAGAAATCAAGGGAAACTCAAATTTTATAGGCACGTACTATGTTTCATATTATATCTTACAATAATAAACTCTTTTTTTCCTGTAGTAATCATCTGCTTATATTACTAAGCTGATGATGATAATAGGTTTGAAAGCCCAACTCCTCAATGATTAAGAGTTTGTGGAAAATAAATATTTTAGGAACTTATATAAAGCTAGTTGAATACCATTGCTAGGTTAGGGTAAACTGATTTTAAGTATATTTACTCACTTCTAGTGGTTAAGTTGTCCTTGTGCTTACCCATATTAACTTCTATATTATGTAAAGATTAATAAATGAATTGAATAATAATGTAGCCATTACTGGGACGCGCCAATGAAGTTGTTAAAAGTTAATAACTTAAATTTTTAACCGACTTCAAAAAGGAGGAGCTCAATGCTTATATTTTCTTCTACAATTTAGTTTTTGCTTAAGTTTGTGCATGTAAGTTTCGTTTTGAAGTTTTTTTTTCTAAAAAATATTTTATTTCTTATAGTTTGTCTGGCCATGGCCGTTTGTTATTATAAATAGATCAAATCAATTCAGCTGCACTCTATATCCCAAATGTCAGGGTATACAAGGAGAACCTAGTGTTAAGACACTTCTTCCTATTTTCGCCGGATTTTTCGAGGCATTGCGTGTTAAGTAGCGGTACTCAATACCGAGCTTTTGCCTTGGTGCCAGAGTAAACAAATGAAAATATTAACAAATAATAATTCGTTTCCTCGAATGGGGATGGAACCATCTTGTGACAGTCATACCTTGTGCCCCTGCGCCACGACGGCCTTATCTTTTAATTGTCTATCAATTAATAGCACATTTCATGTACCTATCAAAATATCTTCTCAAAAAGGTTGAACTTGCATCAGGATATCGTTAATTATGACATTGATCGATCTGTCATCTAAATCTACCAGAACTTAAGTGTGGTGTAAGCCTGATTAAAAACTAAAATTTGCAACTGACTGACTTTGCCTAATTCAATATCAAACTATTATTATTAAATTTTGTAAAGAAATGTAAGCAAACACTCCGACTACTATTTATTTAAAATAATGTTTTACTAAATTACATAATTTCTTTTTTATACTTACGCGAATTATTTTTTGTACATATTACAGAGCTCTCTTACCATTATTATGATATTATTGTGTCGAGTTGATCAAATAAGCTAACCTAAAAATATAAAATATATTGCAGAGTAAACCGTTTACAGTAGAGTTACAAGTAAACAAATTAAATATCTCCTTCTTTTGAAGTTTTCTATCTATTGCGTTTATAGAAAAATATTTATATTAAAATGGTAATATATTGCAAGTTATGAATAACTTCATAAACGATGTATGTATTATATTAATAAGGTATGTTCAAATATTTTGCAAATTCACGTTCTCTATATACAATATGGCGGACTTTTATTTCATCTTCTGATTTAGGAATTATCCTCATACGATTAATTTAACTAGAAACAGTGGTATCCATTTATCAATAGAAATAAATTAAAGCTGACACGTAATTTTGGTTGTCAAATATCCATTAATTACAGCGGTGGACGGACGGTCGTGACTAAAACAATGATTTGTAAAATTAGTCGAGGCGGTAACCCTGCATTACGCGTTACGGGCGCATCCGACGACAATTATGTAAATAGCTCGTTTGGGTGCATGTGTCGATGGGGCGTCATCTCGTGTGGCGCGTTGATTTAACGAGCTCACGCATTGTATAGCGCCTGATACTTATAATATAGCCCCAACAGGTATGTATCATGGAGAAAATAAATTTTTAAAGTTTGTTTGGTTGTTGTAGGTGCCAAGTCGTCCCTATTGCCTCCCTAGTTCCTAATTTCTACAAATTTACGAACGTTGAGTTTGATGCCCGAATTGTATTTGCATTAAAATATATTGAGTGGTATATTTACTAATAACAAGTAGATATGTATGAACAGTGAAATGAAAAGAAGAAATGAAAGATACAGTATGAACTCATCGAAAGCTTATAACATTTTAAATAATTTTAAATCATAATGATAAGATTTAAAATTGGCCATAATAATATTTTAAGAATGTTTACTTAATAGTTTTGAACGGAAGAAACATAAAAATATTTTATCTTAATCAACAGTCAGCAGTCTACGTGGCTAGGTAAGTAATTACGTAATAAAAGGATTTCATGGCGATAGCTCGCTCGTAGCGAATGCTACAGTTCTTCTACTATTTAAATGCGACTGCTTGGAAGGATGCTTCTTAATCAATTACGTAATAAATGTTTTTATCCTACATCCTACTGGCTTTTTGTTTTGAACAAAATCGATAAAAATAAACAAATGAAGTAAAATCTCTTGTTAATCCTGATTATGGAAAAAATAAATAACTTTATAATCTCGACGTGACGTGATATACACTGAAGCAAAACCTGTGGACTGTACAACAATCATTTTTTATAATGTATAAATATAAAAAGATCTATGGTGACAATAATAGGGCTATTTATCAACGAGCAAAAAGGTTGGGTAATTATTAACGTGATATTTTGGCGTTTCCGTTTGTTTGCCTTCATTTATGTGCGATATTTTCGCCCGTTAGCGTGTGGACAGTAGGTTATTTCGTTTGGCGCAGGGATGGCTCCGAATGATTTATTGTTGCGCTGAATATGCATGTCGAGATGAAAAATGACGACAAACGCGCGATAGTTAGTGTTTGTGGTTGGATAGGATACGTCGTAGAGCGATTGCAGTCGCTGTGCCGCGCCGCCCGCGGTGAAGTGGGGGAGAGGGGGGGGGGGGGGGCTGGGCCGCACCGAACGCGTCACGTTGCGGAAGTCGTTAAGAAGATAAATTGGCATTCACAGTATTTCTTAATCTTTTAAAAAACTAAATGCCTTTCTATAACTATTTACAAAGGTAATCTTATTATTTTAAAGAGTTAAAATTTTGCATATTTTACATGACGAATTTTTTAAACGAATTTCTTCTGAAATATGCAATTTTTTTAACAAATACATTACACGAAAATAGAACATTATAGAATTATCAATAGGTAAGTAATTTTATAGACATAAAAAATATAAAAACAATGATAACAGTATGACCAAACACATTTGTTGAGATGATATTTTAAAATAAGTTTTCAAAACTTATAATACAACTTTAACTGTAATCTACAGTTGGACATGGTTAAGTAAAGTGCAGTACGAGATATGCATTACGACGCATACTTTGGAGAAACAATGGTAAGTTTCGTAGCGAGACGGCTGAACGGTAAAGCTTAAAACGTTCTTTGAAGACGAGCGTATTCGTTTTGTATATGTACCTATTTACTCAAAGTTTAAATATTATAGAACTAGTGACTTCCGTTTCTTGATATTTACGAATATCCGTAACAGCAATTTGCAATATATTTCAAGACTTACATGCATATTTCTTTCTTATTTTGTGGCGAAAATAGAGAAAATTTAGTCAACTAAGTCCAGGCGTAAGGCACCAGTTGTATGAAATCTAGCGCCGCTAACACCACGTCCACAAGCGCGCGATACAACTTTAACGTTTTAATCCCTTATTATATTTGAACGTGACCATTTTTTGTGATGTTTAAGATAACTTTTTAAAATATTACCAAGACGTGCTTTATGTTATTACCATTACTCTTGTAATATCAGATTAATTACTAAAACTTTAATAAGTTTTCTATTTATCTGCTAAAATTATAGTTTTACTTTTGAACTATTTTATATTTTTATATACCTATGATTCAAAAACTTAACAGTGTAAACTGTAATTTAACAAATTCTTTAGAGAATTGAGTGGTTTCTTGGAAGTATTTTGCGAAGTCTTCAAAGTAAGAGAACAATGTTTGCTCTGTTAAAATAAGATGTGCTGCTTGAGTTAAGCGACAACTGCGCCAAGTATAATTTTAGAAGATAAGGCGATAAAGTCAACATTTTTTTTGATTAATTCTTGTAATTTTCCTCTGTAAAAGAAAACAAGGAAAGGAGAAAAAGGTATATTTGAAATCTAATTAGATTAATTTTTATTTTTTAATAATTTTCTTATATTATATTAACTACTGTGAAAGTAGAAGTCTTTCGTCGTCTTCGAGTAGAAGTAGAAAGTAGAAGAAAGTGTCTGGTCTGTCTGCCTTCCTGGCTATTCCTATAAGGAGTTATAAATTTGTTAGAAAATCGACGCCTTATTAGTCATTAAAGGAAATTCTCCTTTTTGGAATAGAATGATTATATTTAAAACTAGCGCTTGCATTACACAATTATATATTTTTTCATATGAATTACTTTCGTAATCTAGATACATTATCATTTTAAAGACAATATCCATACATTAATAGCTAAAGTTTCAGCCAATTTAATAAAACAGTTACAGTTTTACTATATGTATAGAGTGTAGATTTGATTTCTCTGGTTTAGTAAGATAAAACGCTTGCTGAGTTTCGTAAGATCGCTAGGCTCTATCTGCGGGATAGGACGAATTTACAAAAAAATATAAAAAAATAATTATTTACAAGATTTATTTTTCATAAACAATTTGCAGTCCTTATTTCTATTCTAAAAAGGGAAAGGTTACGCTAAGTGGATTACCAGTATAAAATGATCAAATTGTAACAGCCTAATACAATCCGGATTCTTCTACAACTTCAATATCCTTTTTATATTTTTCATAAACAATTTTTTTTATTGAGTTGTCAACATTGAATTTTTATATCATACTGTGTAGACATGAATTCTTGTCATATTTTAAGCAATAATATTGTAATTTTTAGAATATAATTAATAAAGTTAAGGTAAAATAAAATCCACTTTACGATAATATTAATGTTCGTTTGTACTAAATAAGTTTTAGCAGAGTTATTACAAATGGTTTAATTTTCCGGAAATAAGGTCTAAAAGAAAAATAAATTATAAATTACAATTTTATATTATTAATTACGTTGCAGACATTCGTAGGCACGAGCCTGAGACTGTAAACGCGACATGTTTTCATTTCAATTCCTACCTGAGGAAATTAAATGTTAAATATTTTCTCGCTCTTGTAAAGAGGTAAAGCGCTGCGTTCCGCCACTCAACACGCAATGAATCCAGAATTCGGTGAAAAATGGGCAACGAAAGTGCTTTAAATAAAACGGAGCGTCTATCACTAGGTTCCGAGGTTCCCCTTGCCTACCATTCCGCTTGTGTGGGATACAGCGCGAAGCTAAAAAAATACTTTTGCGTTACAAATTATAATTAATACATAGTACAGCTTCACTGATATAGAAAAAAACAGCGGTAGGTACTTATACTCACAATAATTGATTATGTTCCTTCTTATAAAATTGGATTTCTAATGTTTTATGATAAACATTTCCCGAAATTTTAACAAGGAAGCTTACAAGGATGTACCTATTAAGAACCGGTCGGCGTAGTGGACCAGTTGATATAGAATATTTCAATCAAATACACACAGTATCCACAGTGTAATGATAGTTCTCTTAACTGACAATTCGCCAACAGGAAAGGCGTCAGAATAAAACACTAGTAATTTATATAGAAATTACTCGACTAAAAAAATATTTTACTTATTTGAGCCAGGCCGAAGGTACTAAGCTGGATATTTATTGAGCTTCTATATGCAAAAAAGATACTGAAGTTTGTTGACAAGTTTGTTTTTGTATGGTAATTCAACTCCCTCGTAAACTTCTTGATCCTTCCTAGACGTACTTGAACGCACATAAAACCTTATCTACAATTCCATTGTTACCCTTAAATTTAACTTCCCTTGTACCGTAATTCATATGGTTTATTAATTCTATAATATATATATATATATATATATATATATATATATATATATATATATATATATATATATATATATATATATATATATATATATATATATATATATATATATATATATATATATATATATATATATATATATATATATATATATATATATATATATATATATATATATATTGACCAAACACATTTGTTGAGATGATATTTTAAAATAAGTTTTCAAAACTTATAATACAACTTTAACTGTAATCTACAGTGCGTATATATATATATATATATATATATATATATATATATATATATATATATATATATATATATATATATGTCTAATAAATTTATACATAACTTCTGTCAGTACCATAATTTAGAGTACATTATAACGAAGTAACTATAGTTAGAACTAATCAATTAACTCTAAGTTAATTGGTACGCGCGAGTAGCACATGTAAAATCTCTATGTATTTTGGTAAAAGATCTCGGTTTCCTTATGACAATCAGTTTATTTCTAGAACGTACTTTAAGGGAGCGTCACTAGAATAAATTTGGTTGGGTAGAGATAGAAGCTCGGACAGGGGAGAGCGTTAATGCGCATTTTAATGAGCCCCAATCCCAGGGACCGTCGCAGTCCGGCGTTCGCATGGTGAATCCACGGAATGCTAAGTTTTTTCTCTAATTAATTAAAAGATTATATATTTGTAACAATAATATATTAAAATAAAAACATTTCACAATATGTGTATATTTCGAATTCATTCATTTTTAAAAAGTTTCAAATATTTGTTCCTTTTATTGAGTTAACAACTCGTAGGATCGGCGCGGATGCTTCAATTTAATAGCGTGCATATACTAGTTTCTCTTAAAAATCAAGTTACAAACAGACAAAATCCAATCAGATCAAGAGAGATAGCTTGTTGAGATGTAGCAGTAAGGTACTGACTACGTTAAGCTATTTTGATTTATTTTGTATTGTCTATTTCACCGTGAAATCCGACACCGATCGCATATCGTGTTGGAGAAAATCTTTTTAAAGAGAATGGGACTTGTATCGATTAGCTTAGTTAGAAATAGCATTATCGTATTATTCTAAATTGTTTCATTCTTATGTTTTGCATTTTATATTTTGTATTGGAGATTGTACGAACAGTAAGGATGTAAATGCAATCGAATTATTCTTAATAAGTGTTGGTATTGTTTCGCCCAGTTATTGCCATTCTATTCGTTGCCGAGACACGCTTGGAATAAATTAAACTGCAATTTGGGCCTTTAATATGGAGTGTTGTTGCGCCATTGGATAGGGAACCACTGGTGCAACGATATGAGCGGCATTCGAATGAGTACACAAAGGCTGCGCTACATAGGTCTGGCCATCGGTAATGCAGCCGAGCAGATGATTGTTCTAAGAGTCTCTGTGGACTGCTGCCTGCCTGCCTACTCATATTAATATATCTGAATAATAATAAAAACTATTCATAAAAGTTCATATACGTATAAGTTTAAAATATAAAATAATGAAAGTACGTCCACAATGTTTCAAACACGGGTTGGTATAATTGTATTATGTGGCATACTGGCCAAACTGAAGCACGGATGGAGCCTTAGATTCGCTCAATTTGCACAATTTGCTTTAGCTACCTTTACATAAACAAACTGCTGTTGCAACTAGATACGCTTCTATACTTTGTTTACTGCTGTTTATTACTTTTCAGTTTCAAAGTATTTAATATTCATTCCAATGGTTCTTTTGATTTCCCGTCTAAAGAACTTTTAATTAGAAAAATATACAATTTTGATAAATAAAAAAAAGGATAAAAATCTTTTCACACGACTTTTTTTACTCTTATCTCATTTATTAATCAAGTCAGATTGCGATATTAATGACATACTAAGTAATAAAATAATATTTTTTTTTGCTAGATATGGAAAAGGATCACTTATAAAAAGGAAATTACTTCTAATATTTTTATTTAGTAATGAACAGCACTTCGACAAATTTGTTATTTATATTAATTCATTTGATATTTAAATTTGACTATTCGTAGACTTCATTTTTAGCCATTTTTATTTATTTACTGACTTTATGTTATGGCAACTCAAATGTTTATAATTTTGAGACCACCAATTGAGCGTTTCATAATTTTTACATTTTTTCTCTCAGCTTCACACTGTATCCCGTATGTAGTGAGGCAGAGGGAGCCTAGTGTTAAGATACTCCGCTCCCCGCTCTCCGCCGTATTTTTCGAGGCATTGCGTGTGGAGTGGTGTAACTCAACACCGGACTTTTGTTTTGGTGCCAGAGTCTTGGTTTTGTCTTGGAAATATTTAAAAATAATAAGTCATTCCTCCGAGAGAGGATCGAACCCACAACCGTCTCACCCTTGTGCCCCTGCGCTACGACGGCATTAGTTCTTATAATTATTTAAATATTTTTACGGATAACCAATTTCTCGGCCGGGTGTCGGAAATATCTTTGCCAACTTAATTATGTACTTTAAAAAGTGTTCAATATTCATTCTGATGTTCGCTGAGCAGATATTAAAATTCATAACTCGGCTATTATATTCGTCAACATCTGGCGCCACTGGAAAGTTATTATCTGGAACTCTAAGAAATGCATTAATTAATTTTAAAAGCAAGAAAAGCAAAAATCATGTTCTATGCGAGTTATTGATTAAATTTTCAGTCTAATAGTTTTATCGAATATTCCTAAATATGTTAGTTATTTTATAATATAAAAAAATGTTTTCAATAACAAAGCTATGCTAAGTTTTCTTTATATCAAAATTCCAATGGTTCTTTTGATTTTGCCATATAACTGGCGTTTATTCTACTAAGTACGTATTTTATGTTATAATATGTTTTGGATGTTTATTAAAGAAAAAAAAAACTTTCTAATTTTGATTTGATTTAGATTTTTTACTTGATGTTTCTATATTTATTGAAGGTTTCATTGTTGAATATAATTTTAACTGTTGTAATTTTTCAAAACAACTCTTTTAGGTACGTTTGTTGTACATTCAGCACTATGCAATTCGCCTCACATAATATAAGCTGGTGCACACGGCTCTATCCTCGCGTAAATAGATTAAGCCGCCTGAGTGCTGGTACTACGTGCTGCATTTTTTAACGCTTTTGTACAACCTTATCATTCGCGGATATTACTTTCATGTCATTTCTCCTATTTTATGTTATTTGAGAGGCACGTTTTTGCTCTTGATTTTCAATTTTCAATTGAAGAGTCTCGATAACGAGCATCTACCAATTTGCTCGTAGGCGCGGAAATCGATATGAATAAAATATATTTCAACAAAAAAAAACATAATAAGATCACTGCATTTTAACATTTTTTAATTTGAAGTTCTTTTAATTGAGAAAGTATTAAAAAAAGGTTTTCGTTTCTTTTTAACTGTCTCTCAACTTTGTGGAGTTGAAAAGCGAAAAGAGTAGAAATCAAGTTAAGAGAAATTTTAACCTTTCTTTTTACAATGGGTAAATTTATAACTAGGTAAGTGAAATCGAACGAATTGACGGTAGGGTAATGAAAAAGAACAAATACATAACAATGTAGAAAGTTGTGTTATTTTTTTAATATAAAGAACAGCTCTGTACATTAAGTTATAGCAGCCAGGTCCGCATATTTGCAAAGTAATACATTTCACAAAGTAATTAATTTCATTTGAGCAAATATAAAAAAAAGTTTTCCAGTCTTTAAATATGAGTTCTAATAAGTTTATAGAATATTAAACATATTATTTAAGTATTAGGTATGTATAACATCTAAAATGCTATGGAAACTGACTATGAAACAATATACTTTACTTATTAGTAAATAATCTAGACTAACTTCATTTATTTTTTTATTTACAAAAAATAAATCTAAACTGTAGGTCAAGTGTCGCTTTATCGGATGAATGTGAATAGTTTTTACGATCGTCGCGTGGCTCTCAGCCATTGTATTATATGCTGTAGTGATATTTATAGCTTGGTCCTTGTCTAGACTCAACTTTACTGTGTGTTCTGTACATACGTGGAAATTCATGAGATTATACTGCTTACGTTCAAGCACTCGTGTAAACTAATATATTTTAATTGCTTTAGAAACTGAACTTAGTTATTAAATAAATACATTTAATAACAATTAATTCATATTTACATGTAATTTTTAAAATAATATGGAAATTAAAATTGTTATGTTGTCATTATTAAGATTCTGAAAATATATAACATAAAAACAAGACAACAATAGGTCTTAAAATTAGGTATCATGTATTAAAATTTATCGATTTTCTGTAATTAATGACTAAAATTACATTGTATTAGGATTTTCTTTGCATAAGCATAACACCTAGAGTGAAAAGACAAGAAATTGAATATGAACATTAAACATGGTAATAATAAAAATTACAGTCGTCATCCCATAATACTCTAATGAGATTCCTTTGTATATTCGAAGACTAATTCTAACAATAAGTAATAAAAATAAATCGCAACTACTACATACATAGATGGCCATATAAGCAAATATCATCCATTTTATCTAATATATTATAATGAAAGTAACTTTAAACTATCTCAACTTCCCTTTAATTAACTGAATATAAGTCACGTGAACAGTATTGAATCGGCGAACCGCAATAATTATAAAGTTTGTTATTTAGGTAACAATGTGGTTGAATTAAGTAAAGGTAATATAAGCTTCACGCACTGGCTTTAAACTTTGCCTAAATCTGTTCGTTTCACCTAATTCGAGCATGACTTATTTTAACGAATATTCTGTTACATACCTTTACAATATATATTTTATTTTTATCAGCTTTACTCTGTATCCCGTATATAGGAAGGGAGACAGAGGGAACTTAGTGTTAAGACACTCCGTTCCCCATTTTCTGCAGATTTTTTGGCGTCATTGCTGGCTGGCTGTTGAGTGCTGATACTCAACGCCGAGGTCATTAAATAATAACGCATTCTCACGAGTGGTGATCGAATCCATAACTGTCGCATTATTGTCACGCCCTTGACCCCTACGCCACTACGACCCCTTAAAATTATTTTTTTGCTTTATACTAGTTTTAATGTGATCTTAATTCGTAATTATAGTACGTACATACATAGAAAGAAGATTTTTGTAGCTAACTATACATTTTTTTTTTAATATTTATGCTTAAACAAATTGCGAGCGATATTATCCGCACTATATTTAAAGAATCATGTTTCATATGTTCTTTAAATAATAAATGTATTTATCATTGTAAAAAATTGAGCTGATTTTTCATTCGTTTCTTTTGAGTTTGCGTTCTTAATATTTTACAGATTATTTTGTATATAGATTTATAAAAAAAAATTTTTTTTTTTATATTTTTTAAAGTGTTATTCCATACTTAGGAAGTTTTCTAAATAAGTATATTTACATTTGCCCTTCAATTTAGTTTTCGTTGTGTAACATACAAACTTTTATGAATTATTCCTGTACCTGTAATTGAATGAGTAAAATAAAATCTATTTTTGTTATGAGATGCACGGGATTTAAACGGACCGAAGAACGTTGCGAACGTGGAAAAAAATATAAACAAAGTGAACCGAAACGAACCAGATTTCATTAAAGCTTTCTTTAAAAAAAGAAAGTTCGTTTTGCTTGGAATTTAGACAACTCGCCATTGCGAAATTTTAATTAAATCCACTTTGATCGGGGAAGTGGAATGTCTCTTCAGTGATATGATTAAAACCACAATAAAACAATTGATTTGAATTAATCCGATAAGTTGTAAAGTTTGAAAATAGATTTATGAAAATGATAATGGATTTATTAATATGAACAATCGTACATATGTATATACAGTTAGGAAATGAATAGCTAGGTATATATAATAATACTACAGCGTACAAAAGTGCTAGTAAAAAATACATCAATTCATAGTTTTTTTTATTATGTCATTCAACTAATTTTTATTGGACTGTACAATTAATTTTATGGTTTAAAATAAAATTTTGTTGACGTTTAATTAACTCTATTCTGTGTTGATATTGATAACGTTACATAGTATGAGTGCGTCTTCGTTTGGGCAATATCAATTAAGGCCGCACGACGTGCTGCCGATAAAGGGAGCGTGAACCACCTTCCTCTGCTCCGAACTTAAACTGCAATTTGCAAAATATGAAACGTGATATTGCCTAAATAGCCACTTACTTACCTAAAGAGAGTCGTGCACGATCTATTGTTTACAGTATATTAATTAAGATTACCCTTACCTATTTTCGACAGCGCACCTTAATATTGAGGGCCACTCGTCCAAAGTAATTGATGTTCATTTCAAACTTCTAAGGTTTTCTTATTTATTACTGTTATAGCTGAAAATATGTTAATTTAAACTAAAATAGTAAAATTTATGTTTTAATCTTAAAATTTGTTTGAAAATTAATAAATCTTCTTCTAAGAAACATTCTGAGAAATGTACGAATCGTAATGAAATGCGACCCAAATCTGCACATCCTTTCAATTTTCACATTATAATTGATTTGTGTTAATCATAGTCTGCCGTCTGTCTGTCGTTTGCTCTTTAAGTTTACTTTCGTTTGTCAAACGCTGTAGTAACGTAGCTTATTTTCGTTGATGCTATCATAGCAAGTGAGTGTATGCAACTTAATTACTTCACTTGACTTTAATAGAGAAGGGAACATGCCCTAGGCTTATGACAACTGTCACTTTAGTCGTTTACCTCTGTATCTGCAATCTTCATCTAAATAAACATGATGTACAAACGTACGTGCACAAAATCTAATCTCAATCTTGAACACTCTTCTTGAATTATTTCACCTGATGACGAAAATGTTTTATTACATGTCTTTGGTACTCCTTGAATATTTTTAAAACTAAGTATTATTTTACATAATACTACATAGAAAATATTTTTTAGCTGTACTCTGCTTATATCAGGGTTGACAAAGTGAACATAGTGTTAAGACACTCCGTTCCCCATTTCACATCGAATTTTTGAGGCAATGCGTGATAGGTGGTGGATGCGGTTTACCAGAGCGGGGCAATCAAAATTTTAAATAATACATTTTCGCAAGTGGGACCAGGACTCACAACCTTCGTATTTATAGCCACACGCTTGTATCTTTTCGCCACGACGACGGCCTTTGGAAATTTACATTGATTAGTATAAATAATAATTTATAATATTCGCGGAGGCCGCATGGCCCAGGTGCACAAGGCTGTGACTGTAACGCGACAGTTGTGAGTTCTATCCCCACTCGAAAGAATGAATTATTATTTATTAATATTTTCATTTCTTCGTTCTGGCACCAAGGCAAAAGCTCGGCGTTGAGTTCCGCCACTCAACACACAATGCCTTGAAAAATTCAATGGAACGGAGAGTCTTAGCACTAGATTTGTGCTCTCCTCTGCCTACCCTGCTATGCGTGAGATACAGCGGAAGCTGTTTTTTTTTTTGATAATAGTCGTAACCACTATGTTAGTTTCTAAAATATTCTATAAATCCATTGAATATAACTATAAACTAATACATTAGTATTTGAATCTTTTGTAATGAACTTAAGCGGACAACAAAAAAATATCTAAACTCGCACTGGCGATTTTATCTGGCGTGATTCCTGTCATGTATCCGAACAACCAAATATTTATAAATACAATTGATTAGTCGAAAATGTGGTTTCATATAAAATATAAAAAATATATTTTTAATATTATATATATTGACTCATATTAGGCTAGTCCATTTATTTATTTACTTACATCGCTTCATAAAGAGTCCTAACATTTATATAAGATAATGAAGAAATATATAACTTATTAATAAGCTTATACTCCGTAACTCAAACTCCATACTCAAATTTTAGAGCTTACTAGCGGCTCGCCCACGGCTTTACCCGCTTAAAATACATGATTATTGATTTAATAAGCAGAATTGATTGACAACTATAATATAATAAATACGACCATTGTTGATATTTGATATTTATAAAATATACATAAAGCTAATTATTTATTACACGTATATATTTTTGTAACTTTATGTTCTTTTTACCTATATAATATACTTTGTTAAATGTGCTGATGTGAGAGAATAATTTAATTTACTCATTCAGAAACAGCCTTAAATGTTAAATTATTGATTTGAAGGATTCATAATATTCTTTGTAAAATAACTGTAATAATTGCATATTAACTCCTGTACAGTTTTTAAATTAGTTACATATATTATATGAACGAACCAACGAAAAAATCTTTGTATTTACTTGATATTTCATTCAAGATCGTTCTTTATCTCTGTGTTGAATTAATTACGACTTCTTTCAAATGACGATAACTTTTTGATGATGAACCGATTTTGATGAACTAAACTTTACTTGTAGTTAAGTTGAGTTAAAACAAAGCAATTGATGAAATTTCCAAGTAAATCGGTTCAGTACTTTCAGAGAAAAATGTGGACAAAAATATGTCGACAGACAGACAGACAGACAGACAGACAAGAAATTCAAAAAAAACTTTTTGCTTTCTATTATTCTTTTTAAGTGTCCCTCTATCCATTTCAGTCAAAATTACTAAATGTACAGACAAAATATTTTTACTGTCTTATTATATATAGAGATATCATTTAAAAATATACATGACAGGTCTTAAACATAAAGTAGATTTTTGTAACGGTTAAATAAAATATTTAAAAGAAAATAGCGCTACATCGCATATTTAATTTTATCACTTATTTCCCGTGTGCAAACTTTATTTTAATATTTATGAAAATTTTAGTAGGCAGTGTCATTGTATGAAAATATATTCGCGCTATTTTAAAGGTAGTTTTTTGAGTATGCAATAAAATTTATAAATTATAATTAAATATTCATATATGTATGTCATGTTCTACATTCTCTATGAGTGAGTTGGCGTTTTTAAATAAATTCTTCTTTAGTAAAAGATTTATTATGTCCATACAAAATCTGTTATAAGTATAACAAAACAGTAAAATATTTGTGTTTGCACATCGAATATATTTGCGAAAAAAATACGTAGGGAGATGAAAAAACATGAGTCCATGATTTTTGAAACTTTTGTCTGTTTGTTTGTACAGGCACATTTTCGGATCTGCTGTACGTTTCTGTTGTTGTTGATAGACAATTGCCACCGTCACGAAGTGCACGTGAACTAACTAACGTGACGGTTTGATCTCTACTTGAATATTTATAAATAACTTTCATTCCTAACTCTAAAACAAAGCGGCATGTTGAGTTTCCCATTCACGCAATGTCTCTAATTCGGATGGAAAGTGGAGAACGGACAGCTTTGATACTAGGTTGTCTTTACGTACTTGCTGCGATATTCAATGACAGCAGTTGGTAAATGGAAATGACATGACAAGGGTCATAAAGTCAAGGCAAAGACAAGCGAATTTGCGGGCGGCAACTAGTAATAATATAAATCCCAATAATTTAGGATTTACAGTTCAGTGGGTACTTAGTTGAATTAATATGTGAACAAATAATACAATACAAAAAACATAAAAAATAATTGAATATAAAAATACTTTTATATTTCTACATTTTTTTGAACCGTAATGATTTATCAGAGCTTAAAGTCGGGGAAGCGTGAACGTCGCAATGTCCTTGTATCGTCCTTTTATCATATCGTTTTGACGGATCGCAAGTAATCTGTAAAAGAGGTAAATACATTTTCAAAGATAACGTATCAATTTATGTTACATCTTGTGAAAGAAAGATGGAAGAGTTTTCCCGATATTTCAGAGTTATTAATTAGCACTTAATACGCTTTACGAGATGCAAGATATTGTTTTTTTTTTATGGATAGACAGGAACGATCCCGTCAAAATTCACAAGCGGCAGGTGCTGGTGACAAGCTGAAAGTGTCTTTTATTTATGATCGAATTTGTATGGCTCTTAGAACTGTGAATGTAAGAGATGCTTTATATTCTAGTTTCTTGCTTAGAGTTATTTCCTTATTACATATTGAATTGTTCGCGGGATATTGCTCTTCTTTTTATGACTTCTTATAAAATATTTCTTTATAAAGTATAAACCTTGATTCTGTGACTTATTTGTTTTAATGTAGAAACCAGAGCATTGGTTAAATTTTCTATATTCATCATCTATTTGGCGGAGAGTGCGCAATAGAGTGTCTTAACCCTAGTTTCCGTCTGCCTACCCTGCTATATGACGGATATAGCGTGAAGCTGATGTATGTATGTATTATCAATTTAACTTTAAAATAGCAATACCTAGCATGAAATATTAATTTAATTTACTTCAATAAATTTAAGTGCTCTACAGTTGTTTCGTGACGTATCTCAAATCTGAAAATGACGTTTATCCAAGGCCTTTATGTTTTATCGCATTTGTCTATAACTTGGCAGAAAATGCGAATGTTTTCTATCGATTTACAATCTCCCCCAAAAGTTTGCTCGTTCCTGTTTCGGCAGGTGCCTTCGCGAGTTGTGGGGCTTAGTATTATTGCCGATGCGTGTAACATGTCCTTGTGAGTGCCGTGAATCATGAAATTAAGGACTCTTTGTATAAACAACACAAGATTATTTTGATTTTAGTAAATTAATTAATTCAATTAATATTTACTTTTTTGTATCACTGACTATAATATGAAGCTAAGTTAAGACTAGTTTTTCATTTAGTGAATAAAGCATATTATTAAAAATCGAAAATTACAAGTGTAAGAATAAAAAAATATTCTATGAATATATACATATATGTGATATATTGGGATGCCATCCCAATAATCCATATATTTCATATACACGAGCTGTCAATAAAACTTTAAAATAAAATTGATTTGATAATAATAAAAATAGACAAAAATGTAGCTGAATAAACTTTGATGTTAGTGCTTTTACAAGTCAATAATTTATCGGGATTTTTATTTGCAGTTGATTGAGTTACTGTTATCAAACCCCGGTTTAATATTTTCCAGAGGGAAAACGACATTTTGAATAACTTTATTTATTTCAAAATTTCTCAAATAAATAATTAATTTAATATATAAATGACATATGCAACAGTTAAGTACGAATGTGTGCAAATATTCTTTGTAAAAAATAAAACTACTTTTAATGAATAGAACAAGTTTCTGAATGTGGAACATACATAAATTTATTCCATATTTCATGCATTTATTAAATTGCTATCCCATTTTATTACGTTTAGAGCATTAAAGAGACCTTAATAATATTTTCCTTACCGTAAGTTACGTTCGTTTGATAAACAATCCATAGGGACACAAAAGACCCAGATATTATTTAATTGGGAAAATAGACCAAAGAATGAATGAAAAAATAAGTAATAAGTAACTAGGATCGTTATAATTGTGTTTATAAGATTGTATTCTAGATATCATACGTTATGATAGAATATTTAAATTGGAGCTTTAAATAATGTATTATATATTTATATTCAATAATATATTTGAAGGTATAATTTATTTTTAGCTTATCCAACGCATAGCAGGGTAGGCATAGGACCTAGGAACTGGGAAACTAGTGTTTAGATACTCCATTCCCCATTAAGATATTTCCTTTCTTCACTTTCCGCTGAATTCCTAAAGCATTGCGGTGATGAGTAGCGGACCTCATCGTTGCGCTTTGCCTCTTTCTTAACAGAATGAGGAAAAGAAAATTAACATATTTTATTACCCAGAATGAGAATCGAACCTACAACTGCTGCGTCGACAGTCGCTCGCTTGTGATGCGCCCTTACACCACGACGGCTTTATTCTATTAATACAACTTTCTATATTAAAATTATTTATTATTTTAACAAAAATAAGCTACAAAATTATGTTTTGATTATCTGTATGATTGGCACTTCAATTAAAAGTTGCGAAATCAGGTGGGTTTGTATTTTTGGACACTTTGTTTTTCTACTAAAGAAAGTTAGGTTGACTTTGTGTCAATGAATATTTCGAAAAATAAATGATGATCCATTATTACAATAAATAAAAAAATATATAGGATATTCGATTGTATATTCAATGAAAATATATTGTTACAGGTAAGCAGTTTCTATTCTTGTATTACGTTGAAAAGAATAAAATATAGGTAAGTTTTTTCTTTAAATATCAAATAGTATTATTAATAAATAAATAAAATAAATAAATCAGCTTCACGCTGTATCCCGCACACAGCAGGGTAGGCAGAGGGAACCTAGTGTTAAGACACTCCGTTCCCCACTTTCTGCCGAATTCTGGAAGCATTGCGTGTTGAGCGGCAGAACTCGACGCCGCGCATTGCCCCGACACCAGAGCGAAGAAATGCAAATATAAATTTAAGTAAATATTTCATCTTCTCGAGTGGGGATCGAACCCACAACCAGTCGATTTACAGTCACACTTTGTGCCCCTGCGCCACGACTAGCCTCTAATATTATTAATATAAAGAAAATAAAAAAAAATACGGTAATTGATGTTAATATAATTATATGTGTTGCTTTCTAAACAAGTATGTAAGTGAACGACGTGTAAAAAACGCTGCGCTACCTTTAACAATATGTAATTATTACTCTCAATATTAACTTATAAACATACAAAATACATACGGTATTGTGCTGTGCTTACGTAGCTGTAAGCTCACGTAACACATTGATGGTTTATTACGCCACGAAATTTTATATTAAATGAAATATTAATATTTCAAAATATTTGTATCGGTGAATTTTTAATTTTCGACATAAATGTAATTAACGGTAGGAAAATATACTTGAAACAATATGCACTTAAAAAAGCTATTTGCGAACGTTAAGTTTGGATACCTACTATTGTATTTTGTTGAAAGCTTAACAATATTCACGTTATTTTAATAAATTATTTGTGAAGAGTATAGGAAAGTGATATAGTGTTTTATCACGATGCTGATGATCGTCACTGTCTAGTCTAGCTTTGAATCGAGAAAATTAAAATCGATCACTCCTATAAAATATTCTTTGTTAATGAACTGCATCGCGTTTACTATGCTTTGTATAGAAAAACCTATTGTTTTCAAATAGTGTATCAGAGACTGTATAGGTAGCGTATCGTGCTACCTTTGAAGGCAAGGAGCGTCCGGCGCACTATGGATAATGGTAGAACAACGGCAGATCAAAATTCATTTTTACTAAAGTCGTCACTGACGCACTGTTTATTTTTTTTTAAATAGTATAATAGTGGACCTATAATGTAATGAATTATTTTTTCGTGAATTACATTTGGAACATATTTTTTTTTATCGTGAGAAATTGTAATACGACAGAATGTTTATTTTAGGTTGTTCGCATCGTTATTTTAAACTTAATTTTCTTAAAAAAATGTGCAAATAGGTATAAAGTGTTATATATTTTTAAAAAGCCTATAGTATGTAGATTTTAAAACAATTATTATATTGTGGATTTTGTGACTATATTCTTATTAAAAATATTAACAATGAGTGAAGAGAAAAAAAGTACGTACTTAAAGTTCGTCGAGACTTTTGACAGTTACCGACGTCTACCGACGCGTTATATTTGATGTTGTTTTATAGTCCAGATATTCATAAATAACATTTATAAAAATCAGCTGCGGAAACGTGCGGTTCGAGAAGTTATCACGAAAACTACGATACAAGTCAGGGAACAAGAAAACTCTATCTATTGAAATTTCTAATGTTGTACTATATAATTAATTAGATTACGGTAAATTTCAATGAAATTATTGTTATTTACTAATAAAAGAACGTTTTATCTTTATTTTGCACACATTTTGCGGTATAACTAATTAATAAAATGCACAATACCCTCATTTATGAAATTATATAAATAGAGTGAATTAATTTAATAAAACTCGTACAAATTAGTAATAAAATTACTAACAGACGTTTGATTGTTAAGTAACTTCACTAAATTTCAAAGTGGCTAATACTTTCAAGTGTTCCAAGCGTGAATTATACCCATACATTGAAGGAGGAAAAAAACTTGAAGCAATGAATATTAGCTATTAATATTTCTTAAAGAAAAGTATGATGCTTCTGTAGACAACATGTATTTTATTATCAGCGACATTCAAAGGAATTTTATTCGTTCCTTTAATAAACAATGGACAGAAGCGTCCCGGTAAAAAGATTCGTTTTTTAAAAAAAAACAATGAAAATTGGTTTGATTCTGAATATTTGTTAACCTTACCAATCATTAAAGAAGTAGCACCTGAAAATTCACCATCGACGTCTTCTGGAAAACGCGGAAGACCCTGTGTCTCTATGGGGACTCATCAGAATCAACGAAGAGGCGAAAATGTCTGTATTTTTGAATATCATAGAAAACGCAAGCCAGAGCAAAATACTATCGGATCAAGAGGAATTCAGTGTTTTCATTGATTTGGATTTAACAAAAGCGCAATACTATTTAAAGAATCTAACAAACGAATGAGATCCCAAGAATGCACAAGGTGCACAAGAATCTCGTAATAAGGAGTATCAAAAATTTCGCCTACATCATGCCAGAAAGTGCTCTCAATCAGTTACAAATGAGGATGTATTTCATACTCTTCTCTACACATCAAATCCATACATTTCCAGTCATAGAAAAACATACGAGTATAGCAAAAGTGTACCTGTAGTGTAGATACCCTAGATCTTTTAAAAGCGAATGAACTTATTATATAGATCCCAAAGTTCACCAAGTATAATCAAATATAATATACTCGTTATGTAATATAAATTCATTTCTAATATTATACTACTTGTAAATCAGTTTTTGTAAATTTTATATTTTATTAAATAAGTATGTGTAATCATAACTATTAATTTCTTATTCAAATAGATAACAGCTTAAGAAACATTTTTTATTAATAAACTAATTTAATAATACATTTTTATTACTACTATAAGTAGTGTGGAAAGGAAATTAAATAATCTTTTTTTCATTATTTTTTTAATATATATATACTCTAATAAAAGTATAATTTCTGAACTTTACCTAAAGCGCTATTTTATACTTTATGCTTGTGCAAAAATTCAATTGTTTATCTTAACAAATAAAAAAGTTATCGATTTTTGATCTGATACAGACCTCGATTGTCCATAGTGCGGCGTTGCAAAAAGCGTAAAGCGCATTGTTTTCACGTTCGTAGAGGAAGCGTTCAACGCTGACGAGCGATGGTTGGGTGTAATGGACTACTATTTACTCTCCTATCCAGCTTTTAGGTTAAAAACTAAAGAAAGCTAATTGTAAATGTAAGAAACAGTCGACTTCCGTTGGTGTTATTGTTGATGTCATTTTGTCTAGATTTTAAGTAAATATTTTTATAATTTTATTTCTTACATAAATATCCAATGCGTTGTTGTGTTAAAGTTGTCCAAGTTAAATTAAATCAGAAATGAATTTTCAAATTACAATATCACGTTTCCCATTTTAAAAGAATTTCTTAAAATGTTTAAATACTTTTATTTTATCTTGTACGTTTGACTTTAAAAGCGTAAGAGGATTGCGGACAACCAAGCACTATTCTTCGCCTGACACCGGGACTGCCGGAAGAGGGGATTTTTGTTATTTGTATAATATAACGTTACATTATCGGTGTACCTATACTGTAACTTACTAATTGGAATAATATTTAAATTTCATAGATTTGTCTGACATTTGTATTTAATATCATTTATATTTAAGATCAGCTTAGCAAAACTTATTTATATTATAAACATGATGCTTTAAAATAAAAATATTTTTATCCATAAACACATTCTGCTTGAAAAGAGATCGGTGCTATATATTGATGTAGTATCATTTTTTCTTTCCAATGAATTATCCTGATGTTGCGGAATTTATCGAACGCCACGTTTTACCAGTAAGATGCTTTTACTTCATCGAACCTAACACATTCATATATATTTTCTCCTAATAAGAATTCACTGTGCGTAATAACTAATACGGTGTTTTGTTTACTCACGAAAAGTTTAGTTCTAAGGAAAATTTATCGTCTTTCGCTAGAACACAATCATAAAATAATTTTATTTATTATTATCTATCTTTCAATAGATCAAAATCTGTTTATGTTGAGGGAATAAAGTAATTTTAAACATTATGTTCTTTAAACATTATTGAAATCCTTATTCACCGTTTTTATAAATCTCTAAGCCAGTGATTCTCAACCTTTTTTTTGTTGCGGCACATATTTAACGATTTCAAAATTTGGCGGCACATAAAGAAAAAGATAAAAATTACTTACTACAACACACTGCATAAATAGTTAATGACAAAAAATTTAAATATACGAATTTATTTTTTTATGGATTTCAATATATATTCATGTTAAAAATATTTTTCTTTTTAAATGATATAATTTAATAATATTAACATCATTATATATTTGCAAAATTTGGCGGCACACTTATGAAATTTGGCGGCACATAAAAGTGCCGCGGCACAGTGGTTGAGAATCACTGCTCTAAGCATTATGTCAGTGTTAAGTGATGATTACAATTAGGACACAAACAGACGGCACTATTAGTTATGCGGTTCATTAAAAACCCGGAAGTAGATCAACAAAGTTTTAATGCTATTTATATAAAACAAAATATACAATAATGAAAGATAGAAAGCTCTCTCTTAATTGGACACACCTACCAATTAACTTTTAAAAAAAGATAAAATGGACTAAGGAAAAGCGCGTGTAATTTTATATTTTTTTTGTATTCAAATTTAAAAACATTAACCTGTTAATATAAATAAGGTAAAATAAATAACATTTTATAATCAGAGCTGCTTTAAGTCGAATTATGTCCACGCGGAATATGAATGAAGCAATAAAAATTTAGAGCATGCAACGTCAGTAATTTTCACACTGTCAACGGTATATTTCTACAAATATTTTCTGTAGGAATGCTCTTCTGATATTTTTCCTAAATAACTTCATGTACTAGTCGTGTATACATGTCGCGTGCTTTGAAGTGCAAAATTTATATATAAGTCTTGTTCTAAAAAACCATTCAAATTTTGCATATAAAATTTTAATAATTAGTTTGAAAACAATCTTTACAAAACTCAATGTTTCTGTATGTTTAATGACTTGGATATTGTAAATGAACATTGATATATTTTAGTCGGTCTACATCTCTGTATATAGTGTATGCATAAGAAACTACCGTCAGGTCAATCTTCTCATTACAGGTATGTTTGTATTAATTATTGAGGTGCTTATATAACTCACACAGCATAGTTTGTACAGATTTGGTTAAGACGTGCTGCCTCTGTATTAACGGTACTTAGTTAATAGGTTAATTTGGCCACGCAGTTTATTTTATTTTTTTTATTTTATTTATTTTTATTAGGGAAACAAACAGAACATAAAATTCACAAACATTACACAATTTAAAATAATACACATTCCAATCAAGTTTCCACATAAAAAATTACAGATAACTGACAATAATAACATATGATCAAATTTAAATTTATCAGATAAAAACACATGATAAAATATACTATTAAAAATAAAAAAAAATAAAAAATTCAATTAAATCAATTTAAAAATAAATAATAATTTATTAAAAAAAACAATTCAATTAAAAAAAATCTAAATAAATTAAAAATAAAAATAAATTAACATAAATTAAATAAAAAGAAATTAAATTAAATTAAAAAAAAGATTAAATTTAAATAAAAATACTGTACATTAATCACAATTAAAACATTTCATAAGTTTTCGTTTAAAATCATTAACATCATTGGTTATAAAAATATCAATACTGGCAAACAACTTATTATAACTGGTGCAGGCTCTATTGACAAAGATATTTTGTGCATGCTGGCTTCTATTAATGGGCGTATTAAATAGTATAGGATTACGCATAACTCTTCGCGGGCATCTGAAATTAATGCAACTTAAAAGGAATGGGGAGTTCACATGATTTTGGATTATCTTGAATAATAAAAGTTGGTCTCTGATTAATCTTCTATCCGCGAGTGATAATACTTTAAAGCAATCAGTAGACTCATTTAAGGTTTGTTTTTTAAAATGTATAAATTTATTGAATTTATTTTGAACAGCTTCTAGCCGGTTAATATATGTTTTATAGTGTGGGTTCCAAACAGTAGAACCGTATTCAAGAATAGGTCTAACAAAAGAATTGTACAAAAGTATCACAGTGCTTGTTTTTTTAAAATCTCTGGAAATTCTAAAGATAAAGCCAAGCATACGATATGCTTTAGCTATCGTTCTGTTGATATGTAAATTAAAAGTAAGTTTATTGTCTAGATGTATACCCAGGTCTCTAACCTCAGACACTCGAATTATCTCAGTACCGTCAAGACGATATTCAAATGCAAAAGGATAGCGTTTACGAGTGAAAGAGATGACACTACATTTACTAATATTTAAGAATAAAGAATTTTCCTTACAGTATAAGCTTAGCATATTAAGATCTTCTTGTAAAAATATGCAATCAGATAAAGACGATATCCTTCTACAAATTTTCATATCGTCTGCGTATAGAAGAATAAATGAATATTTAATTATGTGTATAACATCATTTATGTATAAATTAAACAGTAAAGGACCAAGATGAGATCCCTGGGGAACACCTGATGTAACAGGAACGAAAGACGAACAATGACCCTTGACAGTAACTGCTTGACTACGGTTTTGAAGATACGAGCATAGCCACCTAAGTAGATCACCATGTATACCGACTTCCTTTAATTTGTTTATAAGGATCGAATGAGAAATTTTATCAAAGGCCTTGGAAAAGTCGGTATACACAACATCCACCTGAAAACCTTCATCCATAGATGAAGACACTCGATGAACCAATTCACAGAGATTAGATTCAGTTGATTTATAGGTAACAAACCCATGCTGTTGTTCTATTACGACAGTACGTAATAAGGGAAAAATGGAATCATATATAATCTTTTCGAACATTTTCGCTAAGACACACAGTTTAGAGATTGGTCGGTAATTCTGTATATAGTGTCTGTCACCGGACTTGAACACTGGCACAACAAAGGATCGTTTCCAAATAGATGGCATGACACCAGTTAAAAGCGATTTGTTAAATAGTAAGTAAATGGGATATGTTAAAGTACTAGAACAAGATTTTAAAAATAAAGGAGGGAGACTGTCAGGGCCACATCCTTTATTAACATCAAGGTCATTTAAGTACTTCTCAACTTTTTTTTGTGTTATTTTTACAGAATTAATACTTATATTTGAATCTGATGAAATAACGTCAGCCACGCAGTAAGTAGAAGATGGTTGATAGACTGAATTAAAATATTTACTAAAAAGGTGACAAATATCATCACCTCCGGAAGCAACAACATCATTATAGAACATGGTATCAGGAAAACAATTAGATGTAACCTTTGATTTAACAAATTTCCAAAAATATTTACTGTTTCTTTTAATTTGAAATTCAGCTTTATTAATATAATTCTCATAACAAACAATTTGAGAACTCTTTTGTCTATCGCGTAATAAGCTAAATGAATCATAATCCACGAATCTGTTGTATATTTTCCATTTTTTATGATATTTAAGTTTTTCTGCAATCATTTTCTTTAAAGAATTAGAATACCAAAATGGATAGCGATACCCACACACAGTTTTATTGGGTATCATATTACGGATTATTTCATTTATGGTTTCATAAAATAAGTCTACTGCATTTGTAATGTCAGCCTTATCTAGCAAATCAAACCAATCCAACTCGGCTAAAACTTTGTTAATTGCGATATAGTCTGCAATATGAAACATACGCACAGTACGAGAGGGAATAGAAATTTTACGAGATATGTCATCGACCTTGGGTAAAATACTTAAAGTAGGATGGTGTGTGTCTTCGGGTACCAAAGGATCATTACATTTGGTTACCGAACATTCACAATTTCCAATCACTAGGTCAAGATATCTATTATTAATGTTGCATATAGTATTAAATTGCTCGAAGTTATTAAAATTAAGAAAATGGTATATGGAGTCCACCAAAATGTCATTAGTTGCGAAATTTTGGAGATTCATTTTATTATCAAAATACTTCCAACTGGCATTTGAGATGTTAAAATCCCCAACTATTAAGAAATAGTCGTTAGGATAGTATACGATATCCGAAGATACCAATTCATAAAATTCACACAATGATTCATAATGGTATTTTCCATGAGGAAAATAACAACAGTAAAGATGCAATAACCTCGACGAAGGGGATAAATGAAGCGAAAAGGAGACTCTCACTACTTCAGCCACCGGATTTGATAACTTGATTGTTGACGATGAGTGAACACGAAGATGCGACCGAACTGCAATTAAAACACCTCCACCAAGTTTGTCTCCACGTGAAGCATAATCACGATCATTTCTGTAAACGGTATAACGAGTATCAAAAACTTCATAGTCAAATACGGAATCATTTAACCACGTTTCACTGAGGCAAACCATGTCACAGTCAATGTTTATAAGATTTCTATAAAATATATTAGTCTTAGATCGAAGTCCTCGGACATTTTGGTATAAAATATTGAGATCATTAGCCATATAGAATGATAAAGAATAAATTACACAATAAAACAACATAAAAGATAAATATTGATCGCCCAACTTCATAACTGAATGAAAAGTGATTAATTTCTATAAACATTACTTGAAAGAACAAGTTATAATATACCCACTTTAGAAACCAATACCACATGCGCAATAAAATTCTTTTTATAAAAGCTAAAGCTGCAAAAAATATCCCGTCTAAATAAGAGCTAAGCCAACAATAACTGTCATTTACAAGTAAGCATAACAAAAATATGAATAAACAGCCAAAATCAATAAATATAAGATAAATAACATTAAAATTAAAATTCAAAGTGCAACAGGTGCCATAGAAAAAATATATTAAGCAAATTACGATGGCACTTAAACATTTTTTTTTAAATCTATTGAATTAATGATATGCAGGACAGGGCTGGTATCATTCCGACGCACCATAATGCTACAATTCTTTACCCATACATATTTATAGAACTTTTCTTTTGCAGCTTTTTTTACCAGTTGTAGCAATAATTTATTAGTACTCGTCAGATGATCATTGAAGTAAATACTAGTATTATTATTAGACATAAACCCTATATCATGACATTTTAGTTTAAGTTTCCTGATCCGAGAGAGGAACTCATCTTTCTTCCAACGGCAGAGAAATTTTACAATTATAGGTTTATTCTTTTTAACACTTTTATCTTTTGCTGCAACTCTTGTTACGAAATCAATATCGGTATTGACATTGAGATTAAAATCTGCTTTGTCAGCAAGGCTTTGAATAATTGTGTTTAGATTTTCACTCTTTTTTTCGGGAATTCCATATATTTCGACGTTAGATCTACGGGACCATTGTTCTCTTTTATTATTTTCAATTTCAACAGCATCCATTTTATATTTAAAGGAATTTAAGTCTGAGCATTGCACAGACATGTGCTTAATTTCAATTTCACAGTTATCAACTCTCTTATTTAAATCCTCAAATTTATTATTAACAAAATCCAAACTATCTTTAATACTAGATACCTCTTCACGAAGACATTTAAGGTCGTTAAGTAAGGGAGCAATTGATGATTTAATTTCAGTCCTCAAAATTGAAATTTCCGACGCTATTATAAACCTCACTTGATCCAGGAAGGAAGTATCTTCGGATTGACAGAACGTGTCCATCTCACAGGTTGACCCTCCTCTACGTAAAGTAATATTCTCACTGCAATTTGACTTTGACGTATGACCTCGGATAGGCGTGTTGTCATTGGTGAATTGTCTGCACAAAGTAAGTTTACAATCGGGGCAGATCCAGTTGATTCTATCTTGTATTGCTGCCTTTTTGGCACCTGCTGGATTCAGACAACTATAATGGAATTTAAGTCCACATTTGCTACATGAGAGTCCATCTGCCGCACCTCCAGCCATAGATTTACAGCAAGCGTACTTCATTTTGCTTTTTAATTATATGCTTGTGAAATATTTAAGAAAAAAAAAATACTTTTAATAATATAAAAAGCAAAAAAAAAAAAAACAATAATAAAAAAAAAGCAAGTGAGACTCGAACTTGGGTTACACTATAATCAGCCATGCAATTCAACCATTAGGCCAAGAACTGTCGTTTGATTTTGATAAAAAAGCGCATCACTTAACGCTTAAAAGCGGCAGTAATAAAGACCAGTTTTGTTGTCTAGTAGCGTAACGGATCATATGCACTCTCAAAGTCACTCAATGTCACGGATTATAAAACTTGCAACTTTTACTGACAAAAAAGTAAAAAAAAAACACTGATGTTGAAGAATTAATTTGCACATAATTGTCTTAATACTATATTAGATCTTATTTATTATAAGTAAATGCTTTAAATGCAGTTAAAAACTTCATTATTTATAACTTTGAACACGGACACAAACAATACAGCATCTGCTCATTGCGGTAGCACGTACGCAACTTTAATAATACTATATCGAAGTGAATAATTTCATGTTATATAATAGTAAAAATACTATGTAGAATTATTTGTAATAGTAGAAAATAAGAGGAGGAGAAAAATGTGTAGGTATTTAAATATCATTCTTATTATCATAATGTGGTTTTGCCATCTAAGATGCAGCTACTTAGCTGTGAGTTTCATACGATTCTCTTTAAATGTAATGCACTTCAGGTGCATATCTGATATGAGATAAATATTATTCGTTTTATTATTAGAGTGATAAAATTTTCTATACAAGTGTTTTAAGTGTTTAATTGTTTGTGTGATTATGAATAACATAATATTATATTTAAAAAGCATTGTTTTATTGTTTTAATTGCTGTCAGTTATGAGTAGAACCTAACAAGCCTCTTGTCAAGCTGCATAGACACCTTTAATTACTAATTTAGCATGCATATTTAGCTATAACTTCTATACTCTGTACTATTCTATAATATTGAAGCAATATCAATGCCATAAAAGTGTGAAAATCTGACTTAAAATTATACTTTGGTGAAAAATCTGTCGCTCATCTATATGAACTTGAAACCTCACAATTACAACACGTGTTAATATTATTAAATATAAATAAAATAAAAAATATGTTCATACAACAATTAAAAATAGTTTACCTATCAAGAACACAGCTAGGTAAAGATAAGGTACCTTCAGTTTACGAACGAATCTCTAAGGTAAGAGAAAAGTAATAACGGCGACTTAATATCGTAATATTATTTATTTTCCAACCATAACGACTCGCGGGTGACGCAATCAGGAAATGATTGTTAATTCAACGTAGCTCTTCGAAGCGTTCATTAAATAGAAGCTTAATAAAAACGAATAAATTTAAGTCCACTGACATTCTGTCTTTAAAGTTATGATGATTTAAACGAACTTTTTTACATTTATCTTACAAAGTCCGTAAACTACCTATATTAAATTTTAGTCGGGGTACTAATTAAAACGAGAATGCTTTCCGAGCTATACTTTTGTGAGCGTAGTCAAAGCGTGCGGGCATTTTAAAAGACATGGAATTCAAACGAATGTACGAACGAATTTAAATCTTCATATCTTTGTCGCCGCTGACGTGAAAATGCTAGAATACGAAAGTGATAGTCATCTAATAAAAACTCTTTAGCGTCACCAAAGATGACATAAATCTAGACGAATGTTTGGAAAATGACGCTTTCATAACGTTTTTACGACATTTTTAAGATATCAGTTTCACGTTGTATCTCGCACATTGCAGTGAATGCTGAGGGAAACTAATTCAGAACACTAGTTCTAGTTTTTCCCATTTTCTACCGAATTTTGGAGGCACTGCGTGTTGAGTGGCGGAACTCAATGCCGCACTTCGCCTTGACACCAGAACGAATCTGAAATATTTAAATGAAAATATGAAATATTTCAGATATAAGATAATACCAATATCTGAGAAAAAAAAATTGATCATATATAAAAAAATAAGCACGACTATCATAGACGAGCCTATGTTTTTATTTACAATATGTTGAAAAATCGTATGCAATATTAAATAGCTCTAAAAACATTAAAATTCTTTTAATTGTGAACTAAGGTACATGCTACTTTAAAATTTTAGTATTTTATAATTCACAGAATGTTTTTCGCACTTCAGGCACTTCTTTGTGAAGAGCTTGAAAGCTGAAACTTGTATAGGCAAATACTACAGTAATATCTGTTGACGCAGTAACATTTGCCGTAGAGGGTTGTTCGTTTATTATTTTTTGGCCGTGTTCCATTAAGAAAGGAAATGATAGTGTAGGCTCAGCTTCTGTGCGTCGCGCGTTATTGCGCGTGAAGGCGGGCGGGCGGGCGGCGGGGCGCGCGGCGGCCAGTGACACGCCGGCCTGCACCGCGAATACGCGTGTCTAATCGCATCGTATCGTAACTTAACCGCGAGTTAGCAGGCAGACTAGTTACCGACAACGTATTATGTGATGACCATCGTTTTGTTTGTGTGATTAGTGAGATAGCGTATTATATAAAAGTACGTACCGGTTTAAAAATGAAAATTTAGTAAAGTTCTGACGCTGAATACAACATTAAAATGCAATAAATATGCTAGATTTATACCCTTTACTTATTTTTTTTCGATATTCTTTATAATATCATCGATGTTCCTAATAGCAAATAATGAAACCATTTGGTTAAGAACTTTAAATATACACAATGAATAAACAAAGTTATTATATAAATCCTTTTATTTTTTATATATTTTTGTAAATTATAAATCAATCGAAATTAATAAAAAATAAGAAAATAATGAACAATTAATTGTTTATGTTTCAGTAATATTTAAGTTAATTATATATTATCATCCACATCGCTTTTATATACTATTAGCTAAACTGTACAAATTCTAATTAAAAGAGAATGAAAAATACAAGAGTATTTTTTCTTGTAACTAAACATATTCTAACTGAATTAAATAGTTTTTTAATTCCAAAAATATATAAATTAATGAAAATTTGCAACCATAAATGAAGCTATGTTTTATTTTTCATTGTGCCCTGCTTTCAATTTTATATAAAAAAACAATAAAAATGATCAAAAGCTAATACTTCAACGATGCATACTATAAAAAATTATATCGTACTTTTTAAAACATATTTGGTTTATAAATAAAAAATGTACAGTACATATTATTTTCCAATAGCAGAAACTTACTATATATACACCTTGCTGTAATAAATATAGAAAAAAAATATTGGGGAAATATTATGGGGAACAGAGTGTCTTAACACTAGGTTCCCTCTGCCTACCCTGCTGTGTGCGGGATACAGCGTGAAGCTGATTAAAAAAAATATTTGGGGGATCTGGTGGGGTGAATAGAGGGAATCTGAAATTAGTTGTCACATGTTCATGTTCTTAACATGTTAAAATTTGGGCCAATTTTAGAGTGATACATATTTTTTTTATGTACGTTAGACATAAAAAAAAACAATGTATCATTCTAAATTCAGAGTAAATTTTAAACATATTAACAAACAAAAAGTGATCAATAAGTGAATTACCCAGACAAGTATAGCTAAAGTATCGTAGACTGTTACGTCGACAAAGTTCAAACTTAAGATATACATATTGCTCCAATATTTTTGCACGATCATACATCATAGTTTCGCGCAGATGACGCCCAAGCGCACCACTAGCGAATATAATGTATATGTTGAGATATGTCACCTGAAATGCTAATGCAACTGTAAAGTTTTGGAAACTTTAAGCATAATTTAAAATCTGCTGTGAATGTTTGCTCTTAAACATTTAAAATAAATATGCAATCTTTTCTTGGGATTTATTAAGGAAGAATCTACTCAAATGGAAATTACTTTAAGAAATAAGACCGGAAATATTTGCAACTTTGTAGCGCAAAGGCGCGCTGTTTTCGAGCAAATACCGGTGAATGTAGCTAATTATGCTTTGTACAGCTAAAAGTATATATTTTTTTTTATTTCTAGATAAGAAAATGCTTAAAACTTAGTAAGAGACAAATGGCGGCATTTATTATTTTGAACCTCCATAACATTTAAAAGGAATAACTGTATAATTGAATTCTTATTACTTTGTTATGTGAAATTCTTTGAAGAAAATTATTAATTACAAAATTTTTGGTTTTGGTTTTTTGTAAACATTTAAAATAAATTAGAACACTAACTATAAACTAAACCGAGATAGCATCAGAAAAGCTATTGAGCTAAAGCTATATTCAGGACAATGGACGGGAACGTGCTTTCTACACTGTCGCGTGTAGATCATATTCCATACATACGACTATTTACAAATGCAAGCCTCAATCTCATCTCAACTCTTTGACATAAAAAAATATGTGGAAAGCTGAATACCTAATAACATATAGAGAGTTTATATTCTTACTTTTTTGTAAAAGCTTTAGTCTATTATTGTTTTTAATATATTAAAATAGAAACTTATTAGCAAAACATGCTTAAAATTCATGTGAATTAGTTGTCATTATTTTGCGATTTAAAACCACATATCAATTCACTTAACGTGTTCATGCAAAGTTCGTCAATAATATATATTTACTCGAGCTCAATAAAAACATAGTATACATATTTATTAAATTTTCAAGAGAGCAAAAGCTCACATTTTAGAACGATAATACGTTTGGCGTATTTGAAACAGGATCTCGATGCCTCTATGTACTGCAAAATTTTCATTGCTTTTCATCTTCACCTGAGTGCTAAGACATACAATCATCACACACTGTGCCACGGTAGCGTCACTATAAATTTATCACATTTTCCATGGCGTCTGTACTTTTACACACTATTTAGATATCTTTGTTGTGGCGTTGAGTTCCACCACCCAACACGCAATGCCATTAAAATTTGGCGGAAAGTGGGGACTGTTCCCCAGTGTCTTAATGGGAACGAAGTGTCTAAAAACTAGGCTACCAGGTTTTCTCTGTTTGTCTTGTTACGTGCGAAAACACAGCGCTAAGCTAAAAAAATGATATCTTTATCATGCATTATTACACCCAATCAATTATTCTAATATAGTCTTAATAACTAAATATGGAATTCATTAAGCTTATAGAAAATTTTAATAAATTTCTTACAAAGAAATGCTTTAATATTTTTATTTTTGATAAACTTGTTTTATTCTTTAGGTCTTATTATCAAACAAAATTTTACCAGTGTGTTAATGAATACGCTAATGAAGTTGCACGTGAAAAGGTAATTAAAAGAAACTATCGTCGGTTTTTTTTTGTATTTGACAGGATATCTTCAATTATTAATATTCGTAAATAATATTTACTGAAAATATCTCGTTATAATTTAATGAAGAATGTGCTATTCATTTATGTCACGATTATAATTATACAACAAATATAAATTATGAAATTCTGGAGCGGAATGCTTTCATAAGTACATAAATGATTGATGCGGGATGCTGATATACTAATTAATAAAAGAAAGTTTTTTTTTGTATTCTTTCAAATATAATATCCATTATTATATGTCCTGCATACGTTACGTTAATTGATACAAATGTCTATGTTGTATTTACTTATTCCTATACATATTTTAGCTTTTGCGTGTAGATTGTGCAAATGCAATATTTAATTTTCGTTAGCCGTGTGCAGAGTGTTTAAATAGTAGTTAGCTGCGTGATCCGCATGATTTAGATCTGTTAAACCAACTTGGAATTCATAATGGAGTCACATATTGGTCCACTGGTTAGTGATTCTACTCATCTATTAAACCTGTGGAGTACTGTTATATCCAGGTTGAGTTGTGACCCTCATGAACTTTATTGTTTTTTATTTGAGCATATTTAAAGTATCAACAACGCTTTAATTTTGTCTTTATTTACTTTTAATAGTTTGAATTACCATTAAATAACATTGAAAATAATCGCTACTCCACGTCCACTAACATCAATTATATATATTTTCCATTTGTTTAATCATCCCAATTTATTTCGAAATTAACAAGGTTCATTGTATCGAAATAAATAATCTCTACTCTATTGTTACATGTTATAGTTAGCTTTTTACACTTTTAGGCAATTTTTCTCATATGACAAAATAGGCAGAGGGAACGTAGTGTTAAGACACCGGTAACCGGTTTATGTGACTAGTTTTCGCGACATAGCATATCGAGTAGCGAAACTCAAAACTGCGCTGTCTATTAGGACTGCATGATTAATTCAAGCACAAATACTTGTACACTAAAATATAATAACGAAAAATATATTAAAATAAAATTATATAATAATATAGAATTAGCTTACTCCTCCTAACCTAAAAATAAGTTCTATTTCTCGAGTCTTTCCTTTTTTTTCTAATTGCCATGATTCAGTGCGAATTTTCGCATTCACTGAAGACGTTTAAAGCATTATCTCAACTGGCGGATATTCAAGTAATACTATATATATGCATCTAGCACTTCACGTTTTTTTATCTTTTTCACATGCAGAGTAGATTCGATTATTCGATATTCAATTTGTTTTTACGTGTGAATTCGTTGCAAAATGAAAGTAATTGTCAGTTACTAAAAAAAAACATACAGCACATTTAAAAAAAGCTACTGTACCTAAATATTTATTTACAATATACAATAATCTATTGTCAAACTAAAAAAATCTGTGTATTTAGAAAACACTACTTTAATTTTTATAAAATTAACGATATACGAGTACTTTGCACAATACACGTTTCAGAGGTACAACTGTTTTACTTTTATTGTTTACGAGAACAATTTTCCAACTTGAAAGCTTAAAATTAAACTATGTTTTAATATTTGTTCCGCCGTAGTATGATATTAGAATATACATATATATTTCTAGGAATTTGAAATAGAAAACAGGATTGTAGTTAGTTTTAAAATGAAATTAAATTTTATTTGAAAAATAAAAGTCAGCGAAGTGTACGCGGCGAACAATGCTAGGCGGCCGTCAGTGTTAAACGATATGAATGAAACTATTTTTCCCGCGATGACATATGTCTTCCCTATGCTTCCAATTGTTTTTTTTTATGGAGTTTTATATAAAATATCATTGAATAGAATTTGTCTGTACGTCGTGTCTAAATCCAGAATGCAATAAAAGTTAAAGTTGAGCTGTTCGACTGTTTATTGTTTTATTACAAAGAGGTTGAAATTAAAAATTTACTAATACCGGATTTTTTTTCTTGTAAAGCACAATTTAACTTTAAATTCTCGTTAAGAATTTAAGTTTAAGGAGTTACATTTTAATCTCTAACTTCTAACAATAATTGTGATAGTGTTTTATTTTTATGTTGTATTATAAAGGATTTATCGATTATTAAAATTGTTCTCATCTTGAGTTGCATAAAAGAATACCATTTTCTGTATCGACAGGCTCATTAGCAGAGGATTGATTGTCATCTGTCAAATGCAGAGATCGTGTATCGCTAGTGGATGAACCAAGATTTATTATCCGCTGATGCTGGCCGATATAATAAATGAAATATGAAATGGTACTTCTGTAACATAGATCTAGATCTTTCCCAAGACTTGTAAGTCAAAATAATAAGTATATCAATTCTAAGTTAGAATATACTTGTTAAAAGACGACGACGACGTTTGTATAGCTTCAAATTGGTGTAAGTTTAACTGCGAACTGATTGTCGATTGGCATATTCAATGCGGCTCACTCGTGTTCCGTTAAGCCGACGTGGGACATTAATACCTATTTGTCAGTCGTCAACTGGTGATTGATATGTGATGACGTAATTACTTTACTTTATTCTGCTCACTGTCTACACTCACAGGTTTACTTCAACAATTTAGTTGGAAATCGAGTTGCTTTAATCGAAAAATTCTTATTATCAGAGTTATGATATAAGTCGGCATTGACGCTCTTGTCGAGCATTCATTATTTCTATTACAAAAATAAAATAGTAATACAATAGTATTTACGTACAAGTTTTATTCTTTGTATTATATAAGCAAAAACGAATTTGTAAGTTTGAATATTTTATTGAATATAAAATGGAAGTGAAAATTATTTTGCTTTTTCATTGAGGTTCTATGAAAATGGCGTATATTTTAGGTTTATTTATAAGAAATGTAGTCTAGTATCCTTATTGCTCATTAAAAAGTAAAAGTATTTTAAGTACTGGCTTCGCGTTATGAAAGAAAAACAAATAAAAAAAATAAACGGCAAGTTGGTCAGTTGCAAAAATATAGTTAGCTATCCTATAAAGAACCAAGCGTGTAAAATAAATTGAACATAACTAAGAAACTTTATAAACACTTCTAGTATGAAGTGCTGTTTTAAGAGACTTTGTGGCGTTCAAACAATTAGAGAGGACTAAATGTTAAATTGTCTTTATAATAATGTCATTAAAATATAATATTTTCTCGTGGTTTCGCCTTTTCTTTTGTTTCTTAGCTTTCTATGCGAATATGATGTATAAGAAACGTCGTTGTAACGTAACAGTACAATCATATGAAGAATCAATCGAAAGCGTACAATTTAGGATAACATTATTACTGTTATATCGAATGTCTATTTTTGCCTAATTTATGCTAACTAAACGTAAATCCAGTAGTAATAGCAATTTAAACCAGACGGTTTTATGAATTTTATCCTATATTCTCCTTTTTTTACACAAAAATATAAAAATTATGTAATTAAATGTCATGTCAGGATTTATATACGGATTTTAGTGTGAGCTTTGTAATAATAGTGTTACTCAAAATGTAATATAGCCCTATACCCGAATTTAAAACTTGTTTTATGCGACTACTGTATGCGCTTAAACGGTATGTCATATCCATGTGATCGCTTAAGCCTCGTTTAAATAATATTTCATGCAATATCTCGTAATAACGTGTAGCCTACTATATATATACTAGTCTCTTATATATTAACTTTATAGTCAAATGTATTCGTGTTAGTAACTCTACAAATATAGATGTGAATATAAATTATAAAAATAAATAAATCACAGCTTATCGCAGTATCCAGCACACCCGCTGACCATCAGGATCAAGGGGAAAATGGAGTGTCTTAACACTAGGTTCTAGTGCTAAGACACTCCGTTTTCCCTTTTTTGAATTTTCGAGGTATTGCGAGTTGAGTAGCGGAACTCCGCGCTTTGCCTCTGACACCAGACAGAAGATATGAAAATATTAAATATTTAATTTCCTCGAGTGTGATTCACAACGGTCATACTTTGTACCCCTGCGCCACTACTGGCTTTTATAAATTATATAACGCTATTTTTTGTTACTAGTGAACTAATCCTAGTTTGGATAAACTTATTAGCTTGTATATTTTTTATAGGAAATGACTATTCGTTTCTTAGGGCATATAGAAGTAAAACATAAAATATTTACTTGTACTAATTTTGAGTCAATTTGTTGATATTTCACCGCTTCTTCTAAAATATTAGTAACAAAGGTTTATTTAATTATAATCGTATCATTAATAAATTCAACACACAAATATGATTAATATGTTATTATTGACATTTACAATATAGCCAATGTTTGTAAATATTTTTTTCCTTTTCATTTAATATAATGCCTGTTGGATACTCGAAAGTTTTGTAGTCAGGTTTCGGATTACTCTGTCGGATTGTGCATATGGATTAAAATTTTGAAATTACCTCATATAAAGCAGAACATGCAATTGAAAACTTGTAGCACTTCAGTTATATTAAATCCACTGAATAAAGACTATATGAATTGGTGAAGGGTGGCTTAACTAGGTTTTTAATTTATATAAAAGTTGATTTTGAGTTAAAACATATTCAATATTATTTTTAATTATTTGTAAATTATGATTTCATAAGTCAAAACCAAATTAGATTTTACTAACAATTAACTAAAATGATTATTTTTTAAATTTAATTTTCCATGATTGTTAGTACAATTTTATGTAGTATAATGGCGAGACTGAATTACAGAGTCAAAGGAAACAAAAGCCATTGTTATCCACATAAATGTGAAATCTCGTTTTGGGATAGAGGTTTTTGACGTAAAAGGGTCTCCTTATCGGTTTTAATGCGAATCAGTAAACAAAAATTGAACAAAACGCGTATTATCCCTATTTGTCTCTAATAAACTATATCTGATGATTGGAAGCTCTCAACAGTACTTAGCGTATGAAAGACTTCAAGTAATTCCGATAAGGCATCTATTCGTCCCACGTTCGACAAATATTTGTCAAGAAATTCTTCAGTTAGTGGAAAATATATTTCTTTTACCTTCACTTGAATTTATCGAAGACACAAAAAGACGCTAAAGTAGTGCAAAATATTAGTAGGTCTATATAGGATAGTGAACACGTAGCAGGTTAAACTTGTTTATTTTCATTACGAATTGATGTGTTCGTTTCTTTCTATTAAATAATAAAAAAGGTAAAGACTTATTAGATGTTATTCGTAATAGTTGTTCGTGTACTATATTGTGTATATTTATTTTAAGCAAGAAAAAAAAATAGAAAATTACTTATTGGGAAAAGTTTGAAAGGTTGGAATGATGCGGGGGACCATTATTAAAGTTGGGGCGTAAAGTAACAGCTGCACTAGAAATAATGATGACCTTACGAAAAGAGCCAAAATGGCATCTTGAAAGAGGCACGAGTAAGGAAAGTAGAAAACTGGACGAGGAATAATGCAGAAATTGTTATTTGAGAAACGAGAATGTCTTTACTTTATAGATTGGATATTATAGAGTGGGGGCCAAGATATTATGAAATGTAAAGTTTATTTTACTTTGATGTGTGATGATTAATTTTTATTCTTATATACAGTAATAGTTTTGGTTATACGTTATTACGCTTTATGATATGCTTCTTTATTCTTTGATTAAATTTGCTCAATTCAATTGATTTCTAGATCGGATATACACACATATACTATGAACATATTTTTGTGTCAAATTTGAACCTATATAATACTTATTTAGTCCGATACATATCAACTGCGCCATATTAGCATTATGCATATAAATAAATAAAAAAATATAACATAAAACTCAAACATTTCAAGTCTTTTTATTTTACGGCGGGCGATGTAGGATTGATGAGGGCCAGATGCTTTATAATAGACGATAAAGCACGTATCCACATCATATGCAATAAAAATGCAAATGATTTCTGTTTATAAACATATTTTATGAACAAGAACATACAGTTCTGAAATAATATTAATTTCGATAAATTTACACGCCTTGCTTACAATTTTACAATATAGTTTTTCCTAAGCTAGAAAAATACAAAACAAATAGTATTTTCTATAAGTGAAAGTATAAGAAAAAGTGCTACACCCCGTATATGTATTATTTACCGTTTCTAAAGTTGGTTGGTATAAAAACAATGCTTTATTGGTCCGCTGGGCGGGCCTAATGAAACTTTCTTGAGTCTACTTGGAATTAAGAATGTTTTATGTCTTAGATGTAAAAAGTTTTTTTTACAACTTGTGCTCAACAAGATGAAATGATGGTAATCACTGGTCGGATATTTAATTACTTCTGTGACGTTTTTACCTATTAAATTTAAATTGAAAAATAAAACAAATCATCTAAACAAATCATATCTACTTATAAATAATTCGCTTGCTTATTATTAATATAAGCTACATTTTATAGTAGGCCGCAATGTATCTTCGAGTATCTAATATGAAACCAAGTGGAACGGGTTCTTGGAGTATTAATATAAAACGTGCAGTATCGCTGTCTCATTTCCTTTTCGCAATATTATAATCTACAAGTATAACATTTTAGTGAGTTATTTTGGATTATTTCTTAAAAAATACTTTTTATTTGTTACCTTCGATTAATTAAAACTGAAGAAGTTTAAATTGGTGTACACATTCATATTTTATTTAATGACCTATCTCCTTGAAAAAATATACTTGTGAATTTTATTTAATACTAGCGACCTCGCGTGGTTTCTCCCGCTGGAACTTCCAACACAATTCTTAATGAAATCAGGAAACATTATGAATATTTTTATAATATAACAAAATTGATATTAGTTTGTATATATTTATACTTTCTTTTTTAGTTTCCACATTCTCGGTAAATAGATCTTAGCAAACGCTCCTTCCGACGATATTTGTAAAATTGTCAAAGGTTTTGTAAAATATTAAAACACTATTTCAATACGTAGCATATCGGGCTGTGGCCACAATATTGTGTGCAAACCGTTTTCTATCTAGAAAGTAAATCTAGCTCCCAGCGGATAACATAACTCATTGCTCCCTGCGCAGGCGATATCACTGTTATTGTTTAGGCCAAAAATACTATTCTATGTTTTACTTATTAAGTGTAAAAAGTGTAAATATTTTATTACAAACGTGACGCTATCAATTATAAAGTAATTAATCTGGCCATTCGCATATTACATGTATAGAATTTGAAATTAATAAATATTAATAATTTTCTTGTAACATTTTTTATTTTTTTGAATTACCTAAACTTTTTTAGTCTCCAAAGTCTTATATCGCTAGTTCTTCTAAGGCTGTAACTCTTGTTAAAACAAATGATACAAATTTGTTCTGCTCTGTTGGAGATAACTAGGCCCGGGCCTAGAATAGAGTTTACGTTTGTGACGTCCGGTTCAAGTTTATATTGCTTATGCATTGTTAAATTAAGAATTCAGCTTTTTACCACTCTTAACTAAACACTTTTTCGATTTTAAATGAATACATTTTATTGTAATATATTCATTTAAATTTTAAAATCAATAAAGTAAATAATAATTTATTCATTTTGCTGGCTCTATCAAAGTGTAGTTTATAAAATATGGAGAAATTTGACATAAAATGTATAATAACAACTGTGTGTCCATCTTTAAAGAACCAAGGCCGGGTTGCTAGTTAATGAGAAACCATAAAAGATTGGCGATTTTAAATCTTTTCTAAAACTCCCATGTCGTCCAGATTCACAGACAATTATTTATGGATACATATATCCAGTTCCTGTTACACAGGGGTGCTTTATCTTCGTTCACAGTGCATTTCCAATGAACGTAGAAGGTTATTTGCTAGGTTGTTAGTTGCTCGGAAACTGGATTTTTAGCTTTATATAAGCTCATTTCTTAATGCATATCATCCAATCAATGGAACATGTATTGTGCTACTGAGATGGCGCTGCTTATTGAACTTAATCAAAACAAACTTTTATAATTAGTATGTTCAGACTTACTTGTTGACGTTACCACTTCTCTGTGTATAGGGAGATATTTCTACGTTATTTTTTCTATGTTTTCAGAATAACATCGTAATACTAAATAATTTTGTGCTATAAATACTGCATGTTGGAATGAAATGAGGCTTTTGCATTATATGAATGCGTGAATGCATATTATATTGAATGATACTTTGCTTAGTTACTGTAAGATGTTTAACTAATGTATTAAAATAGTGTTTAGTTAATGTGCTTAAATAGTATCATATAACATGGTCACTGTCAATGTAAGCTTAGACAACTAATTGGAAAAATATATTTACGAATAAGATTTATTCCGCCAAGCCATTAGCTTCTGTTTCTTCCAACCTTTCTTCCAACCAGCAATATCCAGCAAAATAGTTTCAAACAATATATTCATGGCCAGGATATATATATATATATATATATATATATATATATATATATATATATATATATATATATATATATATATATATATATATATATATATAGGGTCCTACAAATTTAAATTTAACTGACTGTGGTGCGAGACATATAAATCATATCTCAATATGCTTTTAATAGATATAATTACACTTCCATCAAATAACATCTACTACAGAATTTAGCTTATTTGGTTTCTCTAGAACATGGTTCATTACTAAACGTCTAACCACATTCTCGATCGACTTACTAACTACTTGGCATTCACTTCCAAACTGTTTTAGACTTCAAAAGCTGTGTAGGTTCTATGCGAGATACGTTTATTATACGTAGATTATAAAACTATATTGATAACTAATAAGTGCCATTGTTTTTTTTATGTACCAATTTAGTTTTTTCTGGAACATAGACAATAAAACAAATAAAGGTTAGAACTATTTTATTTATATATCGAACATAAAACACTTTGTTAGTTAAATATTTATAATTGACGGTTGAGCTTAATTTAATATCGTGGTTTTCGATTTTTGGTAATTTATATGAAACACACTAAATAATTGGTATATTTATACGAGTGTTATATTTTTGTATCGATATTTTTAAAGTTTGGTCGGTATGAAGCATTTGCGAAAATTGCTTCAAATGAACAAATATTTATTTTTATATTCGGTCTTTAGTTAAATATATTTAGAAATCTTATTATATTACGTGAATTTGATAAACCTTCTTAAAGTATTATAAAATTAATAAATGAAAAAAAAATGTAAAGCTTAAATAATTTTTGTGCCACCATGCACTGTGACCGAGGCAAATGGATAAGGGTAGATAAGTCTACTTTCTGCTAGAGTGCCATATCAGATCTTCGTTTGTTTATGTCGAAAGAAAGTCCTCATCAGCTGGACCAGCATTTCCTAAGGTGCTTTATTAATATATGTTATACATTAGACTGGTAGAGTTTCACATCAGATAATGAAGCCTGTGTATTGGCAGGGACTAATTGCTATATATGTATAACAAAAAAAAATAATCAAAATCCGTCCTAAACAAAAAAAGAGATAAAAATTACAAAAATTATAGTTTTGGCTGTGCTCCTGACATGAAATACCAATTGACTTACTGTTTTATTATATTTACGGATAACCTATTAAGCACCACTCATTAGTGATATTTATATATTCACATACCCAGTATGTATAGGTATTGCCAGTCATTTGTCAACAGATTGCCATTAACAGTAAATGTTTGTATTCAGTATAATATGTGGGTGAGGCTAATGAAAATAAATGAAGCGTCTTCTCCTTCGTAAACATTGCTTCTAATTTGTCGAATGTAGTGCGATAGTGGTATGTAAAGCCGAGACTATCCCATATATCTTATTCACATGTGTATATTTTTTTCTATAAGTTAATACAACGGTATTTATTATCTACAGATATCATAAACGAAATGGCATTCAGGTATATTATCTTATAGTTTAGACGGGCTGCTAAGGTTTCATATTTGGTATTCAGCTGGCAATTTTGTATGTTTTTGGCAACTGTAATTTTTTAACGTTTTTATTTTCTTCATATTATAAAATTGTTGTTTGTTGTAGAAGATTTTACTAATGTGTCGGTAAAAGCAATAAATATTTAGTAAGCTTTTTAGTTATTTTTTTTTCATGACAACTCATTTAAAATCTTTAAGTGGCCCATAGCTACATATAATTTTCCTTATAATAATATATATTCTCCGGATTAGATTTGAAGGGGCGACCGTTCCGTTAGACACGTTTCAATTTCACAAAAATCGACAATGCTTTTATTTTATCACCATATATATATAAATCTTTATGTCTTTTTTATTTACGCTTAACAACATTTTCAACTTAGCCTTTGGCACGTGCTTATTTTACAAGTGCCATTTTGAGACACTGCAAATATTTGTACTGAATTCGTATTTATATAAAATAAAATCACAATTGATTTCCTTTCCCCTCGTCAATTTATAGATTTGAATTGTACGAAATTGGTTTATCCAACATCGCCGTGATTGCATCAGCGATCCGAGTTATTGAACCGTGAGTTGAAAACATTATAGGCAGTTGTGAATGCATTGTGTGTTTGTCACGCTTTTGTATTTAGTGAAGATGACAACTTTGCGATAATATTGTTTTTAGATTAATATTTAAATATCAGATAAGCTAAGTGCAATTAAAGCAGAATTAATAAATAATGACTTTAAAAAGTGAAAAATAAATATTTTTGTTAAAACTTCCGCAATCCGTATATGGAGATGGAGTGCAAAAAAATTTAACATATCCGCTATTTTCTATGTATGCGCGTACTCTGCATACTAATACGAGTTTTTAATAGAATTTCACAAAATAAAACGGCTAGCAATATTCAATAGCCAGTTTGTCCTCTTTTTTAGTTTTACTAATACTACAATTCTCAATAGATATATTGATGAAATGTAGCGACGCGATATATCGTAACATGTTTATAAATAAGATTAAAGCAATGAAGTGAGCTTGGTAATTGGGTTTTTTTTTCATGGATTGAAACTATTTTAGCTAATTATATGAAAATTCAATTTGCTTGGTAAATCTTAATTTGAATTAAACGTTCGAATTTATCTTATAAAGGTGCTAGAATTTTAAATAAGATTTAGTACACTTTTGTGAATGTAATGTTTCAATGTGGGAATAGACGTCAAAGTGGCGAAGAATTCGATTGAATTTATAGTTCCTTTTATTGCGACGGAAGTGGAACTATGGGACTACAGTTTCCTATTGTTAAATTGGTTTTTAAAATAGATTTGAATCGAAACACAATCGGTTTTTCTAGGTTTATTCTGTATCTATATATACGCTGGAAGTGGAGAAAAGCGAGATGAGCTCCAAGACTGGAGTGCAATATAAAGTAGGTACGTTATACGTTTGCTTCACTATATGCTAAAAATGTATGCGTTAAAAGCATAGTGATTTTTTTAAATTTTTATTTATAAATTTTCATGATTGACTCCATTTTAATGTCGAAGTAATCCTACCCTGAGGAAAAAAGTGTATTTTCCTTATAGTGTATATTTATGATATGCATAAACAGAAGTTATGGATATCGTTTTTATTATTTTCGTGGAATAAGTCGCAGGTGCGGTAGTAAACTTATACATAGTTAGTTTAAAATATGTACATACATATCAAACAAATGTAGGAATACATTGTTGAATAATGCTGAAGAACTTCCTAAGCAATCCAATCGATGTCAAACTTGGTATTTTAATTTAAAAATGTACAAATCCATATAAAAATGTTAGCCAGTATAAATATATCATATTTGATTTGTAATGAACAAATCAAAATTATGATTTAGGAGGAGACAGTAGATTTATGTATTCTGGTGAAACTTGTACAAAAGTAACTGTTGTATATTACATAAAATTTTCAAAACATCTTTATGAAAACCAATGTTATTATAACAGAGATTAATCTAAGTATAATATTATCGTAACAATGTTCAGGTAGCCTACGACATTTACATAAGGTTACGCAAGCTTGTCTCAGTCAGCGAGGGAGCCTGCCCATGAGTCAACTATTAATAACACCCTTGCGTACGTCCGTATCATCCCAAACATTCCAGCTAACCTCTCAACCCACTAAACGGGGCCTTTATTGATCACTACTTTTGTCTTGCCATTCTCCTTAATGGACTATTAGCCGTGGCCATTGTGTTTGTCCCAAATTAAAGACACACGATGCGTCGGCTCAGTTTATTCAAATAGCTGCACTTTAGAAGTTAATATGTCACTCATTTATAGATACTAAGTAAGGCTAGCTTAAACGTTGGACTTCGTTATTATAATAAAATATAGATTATGAAATTGATCTCACGTTTATACAGTAGGTACGCTCGACTACTCGTGGCCGCCCTGAAGTTCATTGTAGAGGGCAGATTTAATTTCAGAATTTTTTCTTACTTTTTATTTTCACATTGCCTAACATTATAAGCCTATTATTATTATTATTTTGTATATGTGCTACTTGCTCAGCTCGAAACTGGATTCTATTGTACCTACGGGTTGTTACCAAGTAGATACAATGTATGTAAATAAGTTGTGTTATTGTAGTTGTGATATGTTAGTATTTTCATCTTCATCTATTTGTAAAAATTTCCTTACTAATCGACATGTGTTTAGTATTGCTGCTCTCTGTAATGTTATGTAAATTGTATTTTTTAAATTCAACATTTTTATGCTATGATGGAGATGTTTTGGTATAACACCAGTAGTAGAGAGAACTATAGGTACTATATATACTGCTTTTTGTTTCCAAATTCTTGTTATTTCACCTTTTAACTCTTCATATTTATTTATCTTCTCAGTAATTGTTCTTTGGAGGTTATGAGTGTTGGGTACAGCTATATCTATAAGGTAAGTAATTTTATCTGCTTTGTCTTGCAATATTATATCTGGCCTGTTAAAATGTATAGTCCTATCAGTAAGCACAGCTCGGTCGTAATATAATTTGTGAGTAGAATTTTCTAATATGGTTTCAGGAGTGTACTTATAGTAAGGAGTATCAATATTCGTAATAAGCTTATACTTGTGTGCAAGTTGTTGATGTATGATGTTACTAATTTGGTTGTGTCTATGTGTGTAGTCTGATTGTGTGAGATTGGAACAAGCTCCAGTTATATGCTGAATTGTTTCTTGCTGGCTGTGGCATCTACGACATTTATCGTTTGTGATTTTGGTGTCTTTAATTATATATTTTCTATAATTTTTCGTATTTATAATTTGGTCTTGAATTGCTATTATAAATCCTTCGGTTTCTGGGAATAAGCTGCCAACTTTAAGCCACATATTTGAACCTATTGAATCTATATGCGCTTGTTCCAAACATGTGGATGTCTTCCATGTAACACTTTTTTTTCCAGTTATCTATTTGTTGCTTTTGTGGATCTGTGTTGGAGCTAATTTCTACATTACCTATTTCTTCTAAATTTAATGGAGTATAATTATGATCATTATCATTTATTGTTTTATGTATTATGCTAGTATTTGATTTGTTAATGAAAAATTTCTGTAATGTCTTAAGTTGGTTTTGCCATAGTGTATTGATATTTATGATACCCCTTCCACCATATGGTCTTTTAATGGTTAGTCTTTCTATTGCAGATTTAGGGTGAAGATAATTGTGCTTTGTTAATATAGTACGTATTAGTCTCTCTAAGTGCTCTATATCTGTTTTTGTCCACTTCACTACGCCAAAGGAGTACGTTAATATTGGGATTGCATATGTATTTATTGCTTTAATGAGATTTTTTCCTGATAATTGTGTTTTACAGATAGCATGTATTCTTTTTTTATATTCTTCTGTTAAAATCTGTTTTGTGTTTGTATGGTCCAAGCCTTTTAGCTGATTGTATCCTAAATACTTGTAAATATCGTGAGATTCAAGAGCTGTAATAATATTATTTTCATTTATTGAATAATTACCAGGTTGGACTTTCCCTTTATTTATATGTAGAGTTTTACATTTATCTAGCCCAAATTGCATTTGTATGTCGTCACTAAACTCTGCAGTTATATCTATTAGCTTCTTCATATCTTTATTTGTTTTAGCATATAATTTTAGGTCGTCCATATAGATAAGATGTGATATTAGGGAGTTTTGTATGCGAGAATTAAAATGATATCCTACTTGGCTATTCTTTAGTAAACTGGATAATGGATTCAAAGCAAGACAGAACCATAAGGGACTCAAGGAATCCCCTTGATAGATTCCTTTCTTAATAAGAATATGTCTAGTTTTAACGGTGTGATTATTATGATTAAGCTGCAAAGTGGTTTTCCATTGGGACATGATACTATTTAAGAATTCAATGACTGTTGGATTTATTTTATATATTTTTAATATTTTTACTAACCAAGAATGTGGTATACTGTCAAAAGCTTTTTTATAATCTATATAAGTACAATGTAGATTTCTATTTTTTGCTGTAGCATGCTTGTGAATGGTGGAATCTATAATGAGTTGTTCCTTGCATCCCATATGGCCCCGTCTACACCCTTTTTGTTCTTCCGCTACTATATTATATTTTTCTATATGTGTGGTAATTTTAGATGTTAAAACTGAAGTTAGAATTTTATAGATTGTGGGTAAGCATGTTATAGGCCTATATTGTGCAGGGTCTGGAGAAAACTTGCCTTTAGGTATCATATACGTAATTCCGGTCGCCATGAAATTGGGTATATTCTGCTTTTTAAAAATGATATCCGTTAAACTTTTCGCAATTGCTTTATGAAATATAGTTAATTTTTTGTACCAAAAGTTGTGTACTTTATCCACACCAGGTGATTTCCAATTATGGAGTTTAGCAGTAATTTTGAATATTTCAGCTTCAGTTATTTCAGTAAAATTCATTTCATCTATTGTTTTGTATTTATTTATCTCTTCTAATATCCATTCAGCATTTTCATTGTGTTTTGACTCCTGCTCCTATATGTTCGCCCAATATGTCACTAACTGTTTTTCTGTAGGAATACTCTCATTATTAATATCTTGGCATAAATGATTTGGTCTTAAAAGTTGTCTATAAAATGATTTTTCCTTTGTTGTAAATAGAATATTATCATCTTTACCTTTCTGTGCTTTCATGTATCTTTTAAGTCTGTGGGATTTAAGAGCTAGTTTTTGTTTTAGTGTATCCAGAAATTCTTCTACTTTTTTGTTGTCGTTTTCATGTTTAGTATGTAGCGTTGTGTTACGGAAAATTTTCATGACTCTTTTAACTACTTTTTCAGATCTATTATTACTAATATATTGCGTGAGACGGCCAATATCTGCTCTAAGCTTTTGTATATTTTTCTCTAATCTCATTTGCCATGGCGGCTTACTTTTATATTTTTTCCTTTGTCCTGTATCTATCTTCTGTATGATTTTATAACCTAATTCTTCTCCTATCACTAAAACTGTGCAATATATTATTGTATGTATATCAATTAGTTGAATGTCTTCAGAATTATAATTACTTAATATTATTGAATTAAATATTTTTATTAGTTCAGTAAGTTTTTGGCTATATCTTAATTTTGGTAAATTTGGTCGAGTTGTTGGGTCTAATCCAGAGAACAGATTAAGTTTGGTTGTTAGCTTATCTTTTAAATTTTGAATATATTTATCCGTCACACCTGTAGGTGCTATTAGAGTTTCTATTTCATTTTCTAATAAACAAGTTAAAGTTTCAGTTTGTGTATAAGTTTGCGTTGCTTGGGTTATAAAAGTATTTTGTGTTTGTTGGTCTACTTGGTATTGTATATTTGGTGTATTTGATAATGTTAAAGGACTCTGAGTTTGATTTCTATCAATATTTTCTATCTCTATCTCATCTAATTCTAGTTGATTTTTAACTTCTGTTTTTATTTGATTCAACAACTCCAGTGGCAGTAGTTTGTTCCTAATGATTGTTCTCATTTGATCAGATACTCTTTGCTCGGAAACATTGATGTAAGGATATTTTTGACTGAATATTTCGTGTAGGCGTTGTCTATATGTTGTGAAATCTGTTTCTAACTTAGTGATTAGGTAATAGGTACGCATAATAAAAATGTTTACTTCAGAACTCCATCTCATGCGTACTCTTGGTTTCCCAGCTTTAGTGGACGCGGGCAAAAAGGCATTTGCCTCCCGCGCAACACTTAAAGTTGGTATGTGTTCAACTGTATGAGTTGAAGAAGGTGATGAATGTATGGAAGGTGTATAAGATCTGTCACTACTTGAGCTATATGGTTCTATGGGACTATTGGTTAGGGTGGTGTGTTCGGCTGTAGTATATTTGTCGGTGGGAGCCCGCCTGTTCGACTCCAGACCGCTGACGGTTCGCATGCTGAAACACCCAGCGTCAGCTCCAGGTGTGCCCCGACGATCACCCTCGGGAAGCGGCCCTCTCAGTTTTCTTTTTAGACGTGTCTCCATATTTATGGGTTACCTTTGCCTTGTTGGCCGTGTAAGTTTCGTCAGTACACGTTACCGCCCCCCACGTTAGCAAGGTGTTCAGCTAGGACGTAAGGTAGGATTTTGGGGGGCTTATTATTATTATTATTATAACATTATTAGCATTATTTTATTTGGGCGGCCACGACTCGTTGATCGTAATTTGTATATAAATTAAATATCGTGTCGTCCTTAAGAGCAAGATTTAAAATTCGTCAGAGGCCAGTCGTGGCGCAGGGGCACACGACAGGTTCGCTCTCGTGTTGCGGCAAAGCACAGGGTTGCATTTTGCCTCTCAACTGGCAATGACTCCAAAATTCGGCGGAAATTGGGCAAAGGAGTGTCTTAACACTAAGCTCCCCCATGCAGTGTGAAGCTGAATGAAAAAAAAATATATATACAACATTTCGTACTAGCCCCGTTTAATCCAAAAGCGTTGGAATATTAATAAATAGCATGAGGGAAAATAGTTTATAATCATGAGTGTGAATTACTCTATAAAATTGACCCCTTTTTCTTTCTTCTTCTATTATCAATGTAAGTATTTGAAATTCTGAAGCCGGAAGCTGAATCTACGAATGATAGTTAAAGGAGCACCAGATTTCGTGTATCTACTTCAAAATGACGTCTGTCAATTCATTGTAATCGGTTCACTTATTCAGTATGATGGTCTCTACTGCGCTATAACAAAGGAAGAGCTATATTGACTAGTGACTGTGAAATGAATAGAATATGTTTGTACAAGTGAGCGCGCAGACAAGAGCATTAGCTAAAGTTAATATTATAATATTATTGATGAATTATGTTATTCCGAGGCCAGTCGTGGTTCGTTTTTCATTTCGCCCTGGTGTCGTTTATATATAAATTCTACAATAACTTCTATTCATTTAATTAGACTGCCATTATTACGGTAACCAATATGTAAAGCTTTAATATTAATAACAATTGAATATTACAAATATTATATAGTAAATTTGTTAATTAAGCTTAAGTTCATTCATCATTTTTAGATAGTAAATTCTATCCATCCTAGGAATCCAGCCAGTAACTTAGAATATCTCGATTCGCTATAGTAGATGAAAATCACTGAACGCCACGCCTTCTCTGGCGCCACGCTTCCTATACTTACCAAGCTCGAAAAATAACAAGGGGTGTTATTATTTAGGAAGTATTACAACAAGTCATTTAGCGGAACGAGTCGCAAACGGAGTCGCAGATCTTTTTATTTGAAGACTAAGTTTACTTTTTGATCGAAACGGCGACTGTCTGAAGCATTGAGTAGCTGGGCTTACTTATTACGGACGAAGTGAGCTCAATCTCTTTTATCGCACGGCTATAGCGGGAATTGTACTCTACTATGCCTCGTATCCCAGAGGCTCTCGGCGCGCGCCAACTCTACCGTAAAATTATGTTAAACTTCCATCGCGTCCTTATATTGTTGTCGTTCTTCTATGGTATCCCATTTCGTTTGTCTTTAGAAAGTTGGGATTCGCTTATTTTTGTTGAATATAATAGTGTATGTAAGAAGAATTGATCGCAATTGAACTTTTACACAAAAAAAATAGTTAATGTCAGTTCACATACATATTTTTGTAGTTAAGCAAAAAAAAAAAAATTATAGTTTTGATTTCTTTCTCTATTGAAATTCTGTGATAAAGGAATAATTTAAATGTTAAAGTAAAACAGAACTTATTTTTTCTGGTCACATATCTTACGCATTTTGTTATTTTAATATTTGTTATATATAGAAATGACCTAATGATGACTCACTTAGTGCAATAGTTTAAATTTTTTCTATTATGTATTTAATATTATATATTGAAACATTACATTTAAAGACACCAACTTTCCTAATGTGGCATCAAACCAAAACGAATAAACATAATATAATCCATTTTAAATAAATCTAAAAATAATCGGCGTGTGGATTTTGCGGCTCGCGCAATGGTGTCGTAATTATGGCGTCACTCAGCTAAAACGGGGAAATAAATTGAAAAACCGACTTGCGGCGAAAATGCACGTTGGGAAATATCTCTTACGGTACTTGCCCACGACTGACGGCGCCAGCTTAATGTATTTATTTTAGGAGCTCTAGCAGTGTTTTAAAATAAAAAAAAACCGCTTTTATCGTGTTATATTGTCCTGCAACTAGTAATTGCTTCATTAATGTTAATTAAAATGATGAAGTGCCAGTTAGCCACTGTTTTCGTATAGATGTGGGTAAATCGGATTGTTGACCAATTTTAAATGATAATTAGTTTTAACTAATTGAGTGATTTATATAGATTTATCACAAATCCAACTGAATATTTGTAAATATGATGTAGCACGCTACATCATATTTTAGTTGCCAAATTATTTTGAAAAGTGTTAACACTAACATTACTTTTTTCGTTCTAGATTTTAGCGCATTATACTTTTTCAATAATATCATAGGTTTCATTATTAAATCAAAATGATATATATATATCTATTTGCATAATATAACAGTAAAAATAATAGTACTTGTTTATTATTCACTACTCCAAAATAAAGAATAAAATAACATAACGAATCTATGTAAAGCCAAAAAATATCATATAAGTACGACAAAAAAGCTCTTTTTATCTCATATTTGCTAGATAAATTGGAGCTTGAAATTCGAGATTCTGAAAAGCTATTGATGGGCATTGTCAATAAATACTTTATTTATTAGGCATTGAAATGTCGTTGGGTTTCTAATAAATACGCTCGACGAGCAAGTATATATTTGGGTAAAGCGCTACTATCGTTGTGAAATACACAGATTTTTATATTTTCTCTTTTTTTTATAAGTAGAAAAGTGACACATATGTGCAACTTGTAACCATTAATAAAAATATCATCTATATAGCATGTTTATAACATTTAAGGATCTTAAGAGTTATCTATGTTTTAAACATATATAAAAAAATATATGTTCATCTCTAACCAAGTGACTCACAGACACAATGTACAGAATAAAATATTGGGCACAGAAAGCTGAAATTTGACATGTAGTTTTCTTGGGAGTGTACGAGGCACTAATATATGATTTTATATAGTCCATTACTTTAACCGAAATGACATGGAAAAAATATTTTTTATAGTGTTAAATCAGCTTCACGCTGTATCCCGCACACAGCAGCACCTAGGGTAGGCAGAGGGATCCTTTCCGCCGAATTCTGGAGGCATTGCGTGTTAAGCAGCGAAACTCACTACCGAACGCTTTGCCTCGACACCAGAGCGAAGGAATGACAATATAAATTTATATAAATATTTCATTTAATCTAGTGGGGATCGACCCTACAACCAGTCGTGTTTACAGTCACACTTTGTGCCCCTGCGCCACGACTGACCTATATAGTGCCATTTATCATATTATTCTATATTACTTTTTGCAAATATTAGATCAAATATTAAAATTTCACTCAAGTGATGGTAGTGAGTGAGTTTCCATATTTCAGCAACATATTGCGACGCGCACCAATTGTTTCTCAGGCGTGTGCCCTCGTTCGAAGCAATTTTTCATACGCTCACATGCATTCTGCATACTTTCGTATTCTTTAACCCATTAACTGTATTTAAGTCATCGAATAACATAAATTCAATCGTGATTTTGCCATATAAACATAGTGCCATATTCAAGTTTTTAGAGAAAAAAAATGTTATAAAGTTATTATTTGAAGAATGTTTATACTCAACTTATAATGTAAAATATACAGTTTGACACTATAAAAAGATTTAGAACATTAATCTTTTTTATACTTATTTTCATTTTCATGAATTGTCGTTTTTCCTTGGGGTGTAAAAAAGTTTGTAACATTCAGTTGAAAGGTTATCAGCGATTCCAGTCACTAGCGAGCCTGAATAGACCTCCTCATACAACAATCGCGTTTCGTATAGCCGAATCTCGAGAACCTTTTAGCCTGTAAAGTAATAGCTGTACTCCAGTGTACACTGCTCAGTTCGTAACGCCGAGATAACATTATACTAATAGCAATGCTAGAAACGGATAGCTAATATAGTAATAGCGACGCAATTACAGCTTAACATAATGATGGTAATATAAAATGATATCGTAAATTATATCTGAAACAAAATCCTTTCCTAATTCGTTTGAGGGATAAATTTAGGGTCATTCAAAGAAACAAATCTTTTTATATTAAACGAATAACATCACGAAATGAAATAAGCAGTGAAATGACTTTTTGAGATGAAAGAAGGTTCTTCGTAAAACAGTTATAAATTATAAGAACGGATAAAAACTGTTTTAAAGGAGAAGATTGAAATTAATTTATGTAATTGTATTATTTTAGAATCAAAAATTAACGTAATCATATTTTATTCTTATATTTTTATGATAACAAGTTCTAATTTCACGTATATATTAATTAACGTCAACTATTATTAGTCTAGTTGGACCTGTTTATATTTGTTTAGTAACTAATATCACAGAAGGGACTCTGCGGTTACCCGACTCTTTAATATTTCCTATCTGTTCTTGTAAGTTCCGCCATTTTATGAAACAATTATTATAAATTTTAATTATTTATTTGAAGTGGTTCCTCGCACAAGTTTACCTATTTTGTGTTTTGTTTTGTCTTTACAGTTAAAGTTTTTGCCCTAATTAATGTTAAGGAAAGAATTACAAGCGATCCGCCCGCGTTTTCGCTTGCTCTTAATATGTAAATTTATTATTATTAATTTACGAAATTAAATTGCGTTTGTGCTCTATTATATTTTCGAACCGCACTTTTAATTCGTTTTTTAATACCAAGGTTGAAAACCGTTTCGTTCGTTCAGACCGCTAAGCCATACGTTTTTTTTCACGGAGCGACAAAATTGTTATACGGTAAAAAAGACAATCTTATACAATAAGAGAGTGCTTGCTTATTAGAGATTCAGATAAGTTTTTATATGCTTATTATAAATAATTTATGTTATTGTGTTGATCTCTGTGTGTATTCGTAAATTTTTTTTACCTGTCTAATATACATATGGTGTTTAAATAGCTTACAATATGGCGACAACTTGTATTTTTTACTTTTTTAGATGAAAAAAAAAAAACAATCAATATAAAAGAATTTTGTTCGGTAAAATTGCTACAAAATAACTCTCTTATTGAATTGCCTAAAACCTTGACTTTTAATGTATGATGTTATTATTTTTAAAATTATAACATTAGAACACGAAAATAATTCAGATTAGTAATTAAATAATTATAGTATAGTTCAAGACGGCGAAACCACGAGCGGGTCGCCAAAGTAAATAATATATTTGCAACGACAAGTAGTTACCGACTTTGTTTTTACCGCAGCGGTTGGCGGTCCGGTCTCTTCGGCTATCTGACTAGGGATTTGTCTCTATTAGAATAGTAGCCAGAGAGAACGGCGTCGGTGAGCTCACGTTTTAGCCTAAAGCTAAAAAAGTCAAATTGTTATTATATATAGTGCACGCGAAGAAAGCATGCTTATGGGCAGATTCCTTTTCTAAAACTATCCACGTAATAAGATTAACTTGTAACGAGATTTCTTGATTTTTTACTAGTTATTATTTAGTTTCACCTGTCTCAATGTTTGTCTGGAATCAAGTTCTGGAATCAATTCTTGTAAGTAAAATTTTGCATCCGATTTGGATGACAATGCAAAATTATTATGAGATAGAATTGATCTGATGATGGAACGACACAACCCCATCGGTTTTCAACTCGTTTGATCCGTCTCGACTAGTACTTTAGTGCTAGATGGTAAGCAGAGTTTGATGATGGTGTTGAAATATTAGCAATAGTAACGCAGTAACTAAGCGGTATAAGGTTGAGTTGGTGTTTGTATATATGTTTAGTTTATGATGATAATGCATGGTACTTGTATGATCTAGAATGAGATCCAAAGTGGTGGAGCATCTAATTTTTTCACCACTCATTTTATTTGAGTTATTAATAAATTTTTATTAATAACTCAAATAAAATGAGTGGTGGTTATTTTAACTAAATAAAAAAAATATATTTTAGAAACACTATAAAGTATTAAACAAACTTTATCTTTAAAACTTTTACTATCAGCTTATAACATCATTAAACAATTTATATGTTTTAAAGCTTGGCGCGTACATAAACAAGTAAATTAAATAACAACTTGGTCTGAAACGAAATAAATACAAGTTACTGAACTAAGGAGACTACTTACATTTTATTTATTTTTTACTTATATTAAAATTTTTAATATCTACCTCCAAGTATCTTTATATCTAAAATTATATATTACAAGAAATAAGAAAATACGTAACATGAAAATCTATTCAAAAGCTATGTTATCACGAAGGCCACAAAGTTATTTATTTCGAATAAATTCGTTCACTTTTGAAAAATAGTGAAGTTCAACCAATTTCTTACACAAGCGGCGTGCCTGAGCCGGCTGCGATAAATTATCTATTGTTGGCCTGCGAATTCAACAAGAACCGTTTTTGTTCAATTCTTCGTCTCGTCGTCAATGGAAAATTTATTACTTATAGCCTACTGGCGTATTTAAATATGGACGATTATATCACTGAATTTAAATATTCTGCGCATTCAGGTGGAGACGGTAATTTCCAGCTTTATTTTCTATTTAAAGAGAGTAAATTTTCTTGCTTCATTTAACATCTCCTGCATTTAACGTTTTTTTTTGTTGCGAAAATATTCGAACGTTTCTAAAGTTTAAAAGCCACATATGGTCTTATAAATTTAATGAGCATGATTTATTTTACATTAGGAGATACGTATATTTACATATATGAGAAAGAAAGATGTAAATTACCTATACTATATATATTATTATAGTAAAATTTATTTTGATAAATTTTTACTTTGATATTAATTTAATAATTAGGAATAATAAAAAATAATAAAGCTAATTTGTCCTCAACACCTTTTTTATTGTTTAATTTGGTATACTATTTTATAAATAACACAACAAATGATACACACACAGTATATTGGCGTACGCTTGTACTTTTCACTCTTTACGTGGTGAGTGACGGGACTTCATTCATCATTACCGTTGTCAAACCTTTTTTCATTTTCCACTCGAATGATTTGGATAATATTTGTCAGAGCTACAATAAAATTCAAATGTAAGCTGTATTATAGAAATATTTTTTATCTTCATGTATTTTGATTTACGGGCTAAATGTGACCTGGTGTCTTCTTTCTTGTCTTTTTACCGTTCATCTAGAACTCCATGCTGGGTACTTACAACTGAGGATTTTCTTAACCAACCAGTTGACGCATTTTAATTCTTTGTTTTTTCATATCTATTTATCACGATTTATATTATATTATTTAAAAGATTGTTTATTAAATAATAGAGACGTGTAAAATATAGGGCATCTAATTTGTCACAAACATGCAGAATTAATAGGTTGTCCAAACCAGTAATCACTCTGCTCTAAATCCTTATACTAAAATTAATGACTCATTAATGGTCTCACTCCTGGAACAGCAAGTAATTACTCAATTTAAACATTCAATTCGCTTTATATTAAATCTATTAGGTACTAAATATTTACGATAAGCGGCTATAATAAGTATTTTTTCTAACTAAAGATTATTTTTAATTGTAAATATTTAAAGTACTTTATAATAAAAATCTTGTATATTGAGAATTTCATGGAAATTGATATCCAACTTATAGTTTCGAAGCGATATCTGTGAACTTTGCTTATTTAATATATTCTAGATATAGAACAAGCCACTTATCTATAGAATTTTCTTATCTATAGAAAGCTCAATAGTATAAATTGTTTCGTTTTATATTTATATATGACATTATTTGTCACGTTTGGAAGCGATATTAACATAAGATATAAATATAAGATGGAATAGCTAATCACTAAAATTTTTCTCCCTTCCCTAAAATAAATAAACAAAATTTAAATACCATTCTGTATTATTATACAGACCGGCCCTCGTGGCACAGGATCGCAATCGTGTGACTCTAAACGCGACGGTTGTGGGCTCGATTCCCATACGGGGCAATGAAATACTTAATATTTCCATTTTCTCGCTCCAAGCAATGACTCGAGTATTCGGCGGAAAATAGGGGACGAGATTGTATTGAAAACGGAGTATCTTAACACTAGATGCCCAGGTGTTCTCTATCTACCCTGCTATCTGTGGGATAGAGCGTAAAGCTTAAAAAAATAATACAATATTAATTTTCATTTTATATATGTAACATAAAAATAAATCACATCCCCTCGGCAGCTAAAAACGGCTTTAGTAACAAGGCCATCAGTGTCTATGGTTATGATATCAAACAAATGTTTTAAATAAATCATACAATCCTCGCAGTCTTTATAAAATTATATATATTTAAATTGTCTTTTTTTACGAGCACAAATGGTGCTGTCCACTGAACAGACATAGTTCATATACATATAAATAGGAACACCTAGAAATGTGAGTACGCCTCGCCTTGAGGTATCTTAGTGTAGGTTTTCTATTCTAACATTCGTGAGCGTAGGATAGCCTAGCCTTAATTAGTATGCGAGTGCAGGTACGGTAATGTATATGCCAGATTCTTTGTTCCATTAAGTGGGGCGAAAATAGCTCTTATAACATGTCGAAATGGTTTTCAACTTTGATCTTTAATTTTAAACTACCTATTTTACGAGTAGATCCGCTCCGTTTCTACTCAAGCAAACAAACTGGATTCAATATCTGACTTTATTAAAATAATACGTTGATTTTCGAAGTTAAAATAACTTTTGCCTATATGGAACTTAAGAAGTATCTTATTTTAACATGGATAAAGATTCTTGACGCTATCCTCCATAATTTGTTCGGAAAATTTACGAGAAAGCTTACCTGTAAAATCATAAATCTTTGTGACTTGAATGGGTTATTTTTATAGAATAAATTTCTAATGTAAGCTTAAACGTAGCGTAGCGTTAATTTTTGTACGTTTTCTAGTAGTTATACAGCGATATAAAGATAAACGACGTTGGAAGTCGAAATGTTATAAGTTTTACCTTCTCTATCCGCAGTATACATAAAACATTTTAAAAGGCAAGCTGTTATGTTAAATTTTGTCTCCGTTCTGCCACATATTCTTATTTCTTTTAAGTATAAAAATGTGACTTTTTATTCTAAATATTTTTTGTTACGATAGAAGTTTATTTTTTTTTAAACTTATGGGTTAGAAATAAGAATGTTTTTATATATGAATCATATATAAAGGAATTAATATTTCTAAATTCAAAATTAAATTATACAAATAATAAAAATAGGAATATATATTTTTTCACATCGTCATTTGAGCCGACAACGTCCATTACTTGTAAAAATATGCTATTCTCTATAAAAGAAAAGGTTAAATCTAAAAAAATCTAAAACACTATGGTTGTGTATTCAAATTGGTAAGTTACTCGAATTAAGTAGTTATTATATGACAACCTACTGCCGTGTATAATAGAAAGTCCCAAGAGCAATTCTAGTAGCCTTTTATACGAGTATTATATGCTACTTAACTGAAGAGAATAACACATTACGCACCACCACCACCGGCACACCACTCTCATTTCATCTGAAACCTTGTAGATTAATATGCTATATCTTTTAATAACTGTATTTTTACCATTAACAATATGTTTATTTTTAGTTTCACGCTGTATCCCGTGATTAGCAGGCAGAGAAAACTTTCGAAACCTATGAATTTTTTTATGTGTTTTTACGATTTCCTTTTATAAAATATAAAGCCTATGTATAATAAAAAATATATCTACGTTGAATAAGACAAGTCAATGCCATGTGTGTTTTTATAAGCATACGCCACAGCGGGAATCCGCTAGCAACCCCTGAGCGTAGTAGGCACTCATCATACGGAAATAAGTCATTTTGTCGAAGATTTTCTTTTCTTATCTATAATCGAAGCTAACGTTATTTAGCTGAGAATACTCTTTTATATTTTTACCAATATATTTCAAAACGATAATGTTTTAAGTGCCAAGAAATTAAAAAAAATATAATAAATCACACGTAGATTATTATCTACCACAAAAAAGCTATTGAAGCGAAATGTGTGTGTTGTAAATTTTTCACATATTTTCCGTCGCGACTGGTCTCCGAGTAATTAATCTGGCTTCTCGTCTGTTTTCAGAGGCTTTAGTATTTAGCAATGGAAGTAATAAGTAGCGGCGTTCTCTGAGCCGTGATTGGTGCCTTTAATATGCAAAGGCGTGTGATAACCGTCCGCAAGCCGTGTCTTGTTCACCGCTAAAGTACTACTGCGATGCATTAGCTCATTGGAGCAATTTACGATTTTATTTATATTGATTTTAACTATTTAACTAGATGTTAATCGGCCAGTCATGTCGCACGCGCAAAATGTGACTGTAATGCAATTGGTTTTGGGTTCGATCTCAAATCGAGGTAATAAAATATTTATATAAATTTAATTTTCATTTATTCGCTCTGATGTTGAGTTCCGCCACTCAACATTCAATGCCTCTAGAATTCGGCGGAAAGTGAGGAACCGAGTGTCTCCGGGATACAGCGTGAATCTGGAGCTGATTTTGACTAAATACTACTTTTCTAAGATTTTCTATGAAGACAAAAAAACACCGATAATAAAGTATTAAAGTAAAGTTGTCTTTTAAAATCGGCTACATTGGTCTTGGTATACTATTTTTTAAATCCCAAAATCCGATTACCTCTTTTACAACAGAACTTGAGCTTGTCCAACATGAAATAGGATTACAACTTTAATGTGGCGTAGTTTAAAATGTGAGAAAAATCTCGTATAAATGCATTCTACCCTATTAACTTATTTACTTTAAACAATTTTTACGAGTTCTTTTGCAAAAGGATTGAGTTTAAGAGACATAAATATATTTTTCTGTGACTTATTCTCAAAGAAGAAATTTAATGCTTTTGACTCTCGTTGCTATGAAGTTACATGTTCACAATACTTCTCTTCCAAGCCACATAAACTACATATATTTCTACAGTAACAATAAGGTAGGACACAAACTCCATTGAGTCTGCTGTCTAATTTAATGCCGTTTTACCTAGCTTTGTATTGAGTTTGGAAAACAACACGAGGTGTTTATATTTGCTTGCGAAAAACAAGTCCATTATCATCTGACTATATCTGAGTTCATTTCGAATTAATTCTATTTTATACAAGTGTTTTGTTCTGATATTTTATTACATAAAAACAAACATATTTGTTATATACACTATAATAAGTGTTGTTCCATAACATTCATAATTAAAGAACTTATGAAATATTCACTACGTAATAAAGTTCAGTATATTTAGAAGCTAAGCTTAAGAAGCTTAAAAGGTAGGGTAACTATAATATATCTTAATATGCTAGCACAAGGATATTTATGTAGTTTTTTTATATAGTAAAGTGTGGAAACTACTATAAATACAGGCATGCCACAAAGTATATGTCTACATTTTCACTCCATATTTAATGATATCAACCGCAACATCACTTCTACCTACAGACTTATATGCTTATTAGCTTCACGCTGTATCCCGCACACAGCAGGGTAGGCAGAGGGAACCTAGTGTTAAGACACTCCGTTCCCCACTTTCTGCCGAATTCTGGAGGCATTGCGTGTTGAGTGGCAGAACTCAACGCCGCGCTTAACCTCGACACCAGAGCGAAGAAATGGAAATATAAATTTAAGTAAATATTTCATCTCCTCGAGTGGGGATCGAACCCACAACCAGTCGGTTTTGCAGTCACACCTCGTGCCGCTGCGCCACGACCGGCCTCAATGCTTATTACTTATTGTAATTACTTATTGCTTTTCGGAATGATGTATGTAAGTTTTCAAATAGCTAAAATCTCAAGAAATAATTGCTTTGAAAGTTATCCCATATCGAATAGTTTTTATATGTTGTCATAAATTATTATATATACATAATTTTTATATATATTTTTCTTGTTCGTCCTTCTTACAGTCCTAATGTACGTGTCTGAAAAACATATCTACAACAGAAGTTTCTTATGAGGCTTGTCACGAAAATATTTGACATCATATAAAAAATATCAATAAAATATCAATGTTATAGAATTATAATTTATTTTATTTCGTTCTATGCTGTGGCTTTGGCTCCGATTGTATTTTAAATTAGTTTATAACAACTAAACGTGACTTCCGCGTTACGGGAGAATATCTGTATAGATAGTAGTTTAAGCACCAAGATCAACTCAGTTTAAAACAGAACTAGCTTTTGTCTTTTATAGAAAATATATGTAAATTATATATACGTACAGACGACAAAGAGTGAGAGTTTACTTTTAATACACAAATAAAAAAAGGAAGATAACGTAAGATAAATATGTATTTTTTATCTTCTAATAAACAAGTCTTAGGGCATGCCTGCCTATATATGTCAAAATATCTAAATTTTAATTGAGTGGAATAGCAAATAGCACTATTGTATTTGTTTAATTGACTCCAGTAACGAATTGGTTAACCAGTTCCATTTTATCACCTATATATTTCATTTGTATCGAAAACGTAGCTGAGATTTAAATTAATAAGCCCGACGATGACTAGGATGTGACAACGTGAAATGGTTGGATATTGTTGACCTACTTCTTTTCTTTAACTGTTGTATTATTTGAAAGTTAGTAATGATTTTTTATTTTAAGAATTTTTCCTATATTATTTAATACTTACCGTAATAAGGGGACTTACATTTATTCATAAACATTCATGTACTCTGATTATCCAAGAAAAAAATATACAATTATCGCAATTATTCCTAATCATATTGTAATTTCATTTCTTATGTTCGAATGTTCAAAAGGCAAAAAAATATACAAAACTCTTGAGTCGTAATTATTTGTCGTAGGTACTAATTAATTAGGTCAACTTTCGTCCTAACTCAAACTTCATAGGTCTTTTTTACGGCAAAGTAAAAGATTATTATTTAAAATAATATATATTTTTATTTTAAACTTACCATAATAAACGTTCTTTAAGATATTTTGAAATTATATTCTTCCATTTATTATTCACACTTTAACTGAACGCTACGACATTTACTTTCAAAGTTTATCGTAACCGCCACTTAAAGGAGAAGACTTAAGACGTCTTGTTGTGTAACTTGATTATCCTAATAAGATTTTACAGTCGTCTGCGACGCCGGATCTTGACAATTTCTATTTACTGTTTAAATCGAAAATCATTATAACTGACGCTGTTTTGAGCCTTTGAATTGAATTAAAGAAGCGTTAGTACCAAATGTGAAATGGAGTATAATTAAAATATTAGTTTTCGGATAGAGTTAGGGAAACAACGAAGGATAAGAGGGTAAGGGCCGCGTAATGGCCGGAATGAAATCAAAAGTACTTACAGAGTAAGGGTAGCGTCACGTGCGCTTTGTTGGTAAGCACTCCGCATCGGCCTACAGACGAAGTGACGTCATTTGTATTTCGTTCACGAAGCTTTCAAATATCTTATGACGCATGTATTAGAAAGTTTATCCGTTTTTGTGAATATGATATGCCGCTGCCTGATACGTTTTGCCCTATTTAAATATTTAATCTAAGAAATCTTGATATACTTAAACAATACTTAATTTCATCATTGTTTAATATTATTATTTTATTTTTACCTTAAAATTATTAGCAAATATATTTTTTCATTCTTTCTTATGATAATCTGAGAACCTGACACGTGGCATACGTCGTTTTACTCTTTTTTGCCTTCCGCCTAAATATATTATAATTGCAATATCTAAAAAAGGACAATATGTAAAATAACTATTGAATGAATAATTATTTTTATAATTGTGATTCAGACTCTTGAATATTTTAAAATATTTTTTAGGTTTTCTTTCGGTACAAATCATTCTGCATTATCCGTAGATACGATGTGAAGCTTTGTAAAAATATTTACAATTTTTCCCAGGCAGAGTTGCTAACATTAAAAAAATTAAATCCTGAATAAAAAAAATGAACGTGGTAGAATGTTAGCCTGTACATCGATACTGGCATGTGGTTCTCCGTGGCTTATGTATATAATATAATGTACTCAAGATCTTGCAGTGTATTACTAGTTAAATATGAAGCTGGAGAATTTGAAATACTTGCTAAAGCTTGTACAAGAGCATTCTAAGATCTTAGAGTGCACGTGTACATACGAGGTTGGACTAACTATTTATTAATCTACGAAACTGAGCTCTGCCTTTACTGAAATACATTGTTCCGTACTTGTTACAACAATATTAGTTTACATCACAACACCTGATTTGTACAAACTTGTAACAATAGCAAGCTATTTTTAACATTTTTAGAGTGTTAATCCACACTTAGGAAAGAAAAATATAATAATTATTTAGAAAACGTATAAAAATTTGGACGTAGCGGGACTCGAACCCGCGCATCCCGGAAACCGATCAGGTTCAAATTAGTACAATAGCAAGCTTTTACTTTTTAACTATAATACGTAACTTAAAATTTTATTTTAATTCCTTTTAGTCTTCATTTTATTGGACCCTAAGTGGGGTGATTATAGATATTTATGCGGCGCGACTGCTGTTATATCTTTTGTCTAATCGGTCAATTTATTTACACAATTACTCAAGCTTTCAACTAATAATAACGTATATCAGTGATGTTCATTCGATAACCTTGGGTGTCTGCTGAATTGGCCCTTCAGAGGAGAACAGGAAAGGCAATTTAGTAGGCATTGCTTATTGCAAATTATTTTTGAAATATTAATGAAAGTTAAGCCATTATAAAATAAAAAGTTCATTAACAATTACCTACATATGGTAGTGGTGGTGGTTAAACTACTAGTATCATTCCATAGTAGCCTTCTATACAGTCTATTACATAATCAGTAGTACTTAAATATCCATGTAATTATATTTGCTATTCGATGTTTACGAGTCTGTATAGGATACCTAAAAGCAGTGTAATTATTGCGGAACATCCTGCTGCTAAAATAGTTGTAGTATGGTCAAACTGTGAGATAGCCTTGATGGCTATCATTACCGTTTCCCTCGAAAATTTTAATGTAATATTTTATTTAAAACAGTATCTTTATTAAGCATAAAAATATTAGCAAAGGATGAAATGTTTTGGATCTCCTGAAAGTAATAATCGAACATATTTGCGAATAAATTTCAAAATGGTCGTTTATTTACGCTATACAGATTATTCTGTAATGATTTAAGTATGAAGCTCCTGTCTCAATAATAATCTACACTTACAACATTACATGTACAATCTACGTAGTTATACATATATTTCAGTAATAATTAAGAGAATGGTTACATAATACGATACTATAGTCGTTAATATTATGATAAAAGCGATTATGGCTTTAATGACGAAGTATATATGCATTACATACATAGTATATAGGACTACACAATGAACACAGACTAGAGATAACGAGACTTCTCTTTCATGATACTGTACAGAACCTGCGCTAATAACATTTATTTCAAAACTTCACGAAACATGTTATTGTTTCAGAATAACAATGCTATGGAATAAACATTATTTTATAATAATCAAAAATTGTAGAAATGTAATGAATTATAAAAGTACCTACATTATTCTGTTTACAAGGTCGTTGTCAAAATAATATAAAGAGCCTTTGATAGAACTAAAGTTTTAGTAACAAAAACTGAATTTCTAAATAATAGAATTGGAACCATTTTCAGTTTATTTTATTTTAAACGCTTATTTTATTTAACTTTCCTATTTAAATTTCTATACCATTTATTATATTGAATATAACGAATCAGTTGAGGCCATGATGGCCCTGGTGGCACTGTAAATGTGACAGTTGTGAGTTCGATTCCCTCTCAAGGGGATGAAATATTTAATATTTTCGGTGTCATCATTTTAACACTACATATTTAATGCAGCAAATGGGATTTAATGCAGAAAAAAAATCATATTATAAGTTTATACTCATCATCATACTATAATAATATAATATATCATACTATAATAATATAATGATGAATATTAGGTATATATTCTTAAGTAGTAACAATTATATTAATAAGTTATGTACTTTTAAAACCTATACATATTTTTTTAAGAAACTTTATAAAAGTGTATGCTTACAGCGTATTTATGTAATCCGCCTAAGTGCCGGAAAATTATTAGTTTCTAAACTTTGATGTGACGTAACAAGATTGATTATATAATTAATTTGATATTAAATTACACAAAGTACTCGAATTACTACGACGATAGTCTTTCGAATATTGTGTATAATGAACTGCTTATTTCACAATAACAATTTAAATGATTATATCATGTTTTGCTTAGCTTTTGTTATCTGTTCCAAGTGTAAAAAAACTTGTTGTTGTAGTTGCGAGTGGGACTCGCCCTCCAAAGTTTGCTGTAGGTAGGGTAGGGTGTAGGTGTAGTACAACTTATAAAAATTAATAAAGGAGACTGAAACGATTGCATACATTCTTGGACCCAAAATGTAAAGAGATGAAAATGGTATGATTTAACAGATTCAGGTACATCATTCTGTTCCCGAAAATTCTGTCAGTTTTCATTTCGCGCCAAATTTCATAACAATAGATCTATAGGTTTTTATCACATGGGGAATTTTACACAAAATTCAGCAAATCGATGCATAAATGTTTGTATCTTTTAATTGCGTTGTTTTAGAAGCTTAATTCTTTCTGTTCTGCTTCACTGTGGGACTGTGGAACGGAACAGAACCCTAAAACAGAAAATATTTGTTATTTAAATGACCGTTTCAAAGTCTCAGTAACAGAGTAAGCAATTATACAATGACTTATGTTGTGAATTTTGAATATGCTAAAACAAGAGATATACGCGCGCCAGCTCGGTTTGCAAATGTGCGCTTAGCATTTTTGCTGTGCCAGGCCACGCTTTGTTGTCGATCGGCCTGCGCAAACAAAAGAAGACTATTTGCATTTTAACTAAAGGATAACTGGATATACATGACCACTAACTCATCTTTGGTCTTTTTTGCTTATTTTATTTGCGCCCTTTGCCCTCTAGAATTTCTCACAATGGTTTATAGTTTCACGCCGTGTCCCGTGTACATCAGGGTAGGCAGAGGGAACGTAGTGTTAAGACACTCCTCTCCCTACTTATTATTAACTGATTTATAGTTATTAAATTCGGCAATGTAGACGTCCATACAATATGAAAATAATACATTTTCGTATGTTCATAATTAAACTTTCTTAATGTTTTATTCGTTGCTAGTATACCTTTTTTATCGCTGGGAAATGCATTTACGCAGACCGACCACGGACCCACACGGAAGGCAGTGCCTTACGGGTGAAACCGGTTCTATCCACTAAAACCCAGCGGAGATCCTCTCCATCTATATGAGATGCCGCAGGATCGCTCGCGCATACTTCTACGACGCTTCGGTGGAAGGCCCGCCAAATGCGGGCCGCCGTCATCTTCAGGATGCCCCGGGGTTTCTCCTAGTGACCCTTTCACAGTAGCTCCCCTAAGGGAGGGGTACTTGGAAATTCGTATAGCGTTTTCTTCTACCTCCTGGCCTACGGCGGCGATTTGCTAGTATACCTACTTGAACGCATATTTCAAACAATTCTATCTTAACATAAAAATCTTATCTGTGATATATATGCAGTACGTAGTGTAGGTACGTGTCCGCCTCAAGCCCTTTTTCATGTGCCCTCGCGGTCGAATATAAAAGGAGACTTGAGTAGTGTCAAATACAGATTTTTTCAAAAATTGGGGCTTATGTTCGTTAAATATAAATTATAAAATTCATTACTTATTGAATTTAGTTAAATATAATATAATATTTTTGTTACTTAAGAGAAAATAAATAAAAAAATATAAGTCAAATTATACAATATACTTATGTATATAGGCTTATAAGGAAATACTTATATAGGTACCTATTTACTTTTTAAAATCGTTTATTTTTGCCGCGGTGCCAACAGGGCTATTTTTTATTATGATTTTGGCGTTTGTTTGTGTATTAGAACATCGACTTCGAAAATAAAATATGGTTAATAAATATAGAACCTCCTCCTACTCGAAAAAAGAAGTAGATTAAAAACATACGTAAATGTTTTATTAATTTTATTACACATATTTTCTTTTCTTGAAAAATAAATAACAAATAACTGAAATATAATAACACAATAAATCTACGGTATTATAGTAAGAAATTAACATTCCATTATTCCTGCTTGAGAATCATGAGTATTATCTCGAATAAATCACAAGCTAAAGCCTGCATTTATAGCGAGGCGTAAATTAAAAAGTTACACCAATTTTCAGTGAGTTATTGTGCACAGTTGTCTGCCGGTTTCTAGGGAATAAGCAACGGCGTCACAATGTTTCGTTCTTCAATTTGAATGGCAGCTTGTTTAATCAAATATCGAGTGCATTAACAATCACTTCAAATTTATGGACAACATGAAAGTGAATATAGATGAATATTACTATACGACGTCGAACAGTTGCAGCTGAGTGGATAGTTTGAGTTTGTGCTCCCGTGTGTGATGGCTGCTAGAGAAAGTACGCGCGGGAGATTGACCCATGGCTAATTCTCCAGATATAGGCCTGCTTGCGGCTAGCCTCCTCCGGCTCATCATTGGTGAGTCGATATATGTAGATAGTTATGTCAATAATTAATCGTTTTAGTTAGTATGTATGTATGTTAGTATGTATTATTTTAATTCATTGTGATAAACCATATATGCATGTTTGATGATTATATATGGTTTGCTGAGTAAAAAATGAAAAAAAAAATACCTTAACTTAATGTATATTATAAATACATATTATTAAATATGGAAATATACGTTTTATAGTTAAATTATCCATATGGAATAGAAGAGAAAATCTTTCGACACCTGCAAGCATTGTCCTTGATTATAAATAGACTGTATAAAACGTAGCATAAAATGCCTCAGGAAATCTAGTCATAATACTAGTATTCATAGAGAGCGTATTTCTAAATAAAATTTCAAAGCAGAATGTACCGTTATCAAAACTTTCGCAATAAATGTTATTAGATACAATCAAGGACTAAATTGGAAATAATCAATTCTTGGAAGATTGCCTCAAAGGAAATCGATTAGACGACGTCAGTTTTTCGTTGGCTTGGATTATATAAATATTTTTAATAAATTTAATCTACCGTAAGACTTTTTCTAATAAAGTATATTTACTTTATTTTTTGCTTTACAGGATTTACGAATTCCAATATCCGTAATGCGTGCGATACGGACACTTCAAATATAAAGCTAGTGCCTGAACTTTATTTATGTTTAATTCGGCTACATGAACGTAACATTTCTCTGCTATTGCCGGTTGTTAGTACAAGCTGTGCACTGCCTAATATTTTTTACATCGGCACTAAAACAAGTTTGCAGGATTATAAAACTTTTAATTTAATATCAGCAATATTACTCTGGTGGAGTAATATTGTTGAATTTATAGCTCGTGATAGTGTGTAACAAGATTTCTTGTTGAAAAATAATTTAATATAAATTACATGGCTGAGTAATTATTTTTTTATAAAATCTTCTGCTGTGTAGGAGATTTTATTAACGTAGTATAGTAATTGAACGTTATTAAATATATAATTTGAGATATATATAAGATTTGATGAAATTATATATATTTTTGTCTTTTAGTTTCTTAGTCTGTGGTGGTAGGTATAGTAGATTAACGTAAAATAATCAACGAAAAACTTATAGATGTGACTTTATGTCCATTTTGTTATATAAAATTAAACGTTGAATGAAAGTTAACTCGGGTGTAGGTTCCGCTTCAAATAGTTGTGATATTCTTTTAATCCTGTTAATAATAACGCGGCATAGCGCTCGTGACCGCAGTGACCAAATTTTTGATTTTTGAAATTTATGCATTAATAATGGGCTCAGTATATTATATTCATATATTTTAAATTTTCCTTTAAACATAGACTATGATGTTCAGTTTGTGGTTGAACAACATATTTAATATCGTTTATATATTTTTTTTGTTTTTTATACATTAAATAAAATTGTTGCCGACTCCGACGTTTTGTTACGTCGGCGTCATCGCTAGGCGGATCTGAACATTCGACAAACTTTACAGAATAGCGATTTGAAAACTTTGCTAATACTAACCTTGTGATGTTGAAAATTAATTTTAAATTATTAAATACATTAAATACATATAAAGGGGGGAATTTAGGGGGGAATTTAATAACCACAAAGAGGTACTATTCTTTCTTCATCGTAATGAAAAGCAAGCAAAACAATTTCACTATCTAATGAAAGTATACTAAATACTTTGATTACGCGGCTAATTCATTCAATACATACAAAATGATATATAAAAATGATATACATAGAGACATAAAAAATTAATCCTTTAACGTTTTTTCTTTAGAGATACGGAAACCAAAAAATCTGAATTCTTAGTTGTAAATAAAAAAAAACATCAAATAAATCACATTCTTTAGATATCTATTGGTATTTTCAATTTTCAAATTTAGTTCAATAGTCAAGCTTGCCGTTTTAAGCTACTGGCCGAGATTTTTAAAGATTATCGGAGAATAAATAAGATAACTCCGCCATAATTGAATTATTACTTAATTAGATGCTGTATGTATGTGGTATATATTATATATATAAAATCCACAGACCGAGCTATTTAGTAGTTGAGAGCAGTGTAGTAATACCAGATACCTATTCTATTTCTTATAAAGCTTTTTCAGGAAGTATACCTAGTAAGGTTAGAATTGATGGACTTGATGTACAGGAACTATTCAGAAAAGGTGTTTTAATAGTAATTAAAAAACTTTTTAAAGAGTTTTAATAAAAAAGTCGTATAACATTTAAACAAAGTGAATTGAAACCGTCTTACAAATCCCCTCAGTAGAAAAAAACTTTCATTGTGTCATTTTCAGTTCAAATAAGCAAAATTTGTAAAAATCCACTGATATTTTTATGTGTATTAAGACGTTAGTTTAAAAGCTTTCAAAACATATTATATTACACGTATTATAATATTTTAAAAAGTCATGTAATATTTACTTTTCACGTTTTTTGAGGCGTGGAGTTTACAACGGACAAAGGCTCACTCATAGCCACAGTGGTGTACCTAGAGGGCCTGCGGGTGATAATGGGCAGTTGATATGCGACATTGCAACTTTGAAAATGGTTTTTAATTTCGAGAAATCGGTGTTGTTACAAATCACCTCTGTTTCGAAACCCTTTGGTCCCGCAGTACTTAGTATATATATTATTTATTTAATATATTTCAAATACTTAATTGCTTGTATGGATGGATGAGAAACGTAAAAAATACTAATTACATAAACAAGAAACCTATGATACATCATAATTACCAAAGTGTGGGATAAATAATAAAAGAATGAGGCCAGTCGTAGCACAGGGGCACAAAGTGTGACTGTAAACGTGACTGGTTTTGGGTTCGATCTCCAATCGACGAAGTTAAATATTTATTTAAATTTATATTTTTATTTCTTCGCTTTGGTGTCAAGGCAAAGCGCAGCCTTAAGTTTTGGTACTCAACACGCAATGTTTCCAGAATTCGGCGGAAAGTGGAGAACGGAGTGTCTTTACACTAAGTTTCCTCTACCTATACTGCTGCGTGCGGGATACAGCGTGAAGCTGATTTAATTTTTTAAATTTTTAATAATAAAAACATAAAGTTCATGGACAACCGTAAAAATTACTTACATATATATATATCGTTCTCATTACATTACATTCTGATGGTTCTAAGTTAAAAGATTTGTTATCTCATATGCCGCAATAATTCATTACCTGACGTTTGCTGAGCAGAAGCTTACAATAATTTGTACATTGTTGATTGAATATTTTTTTTAGTATACAATTAGGTGGTTGATTTTAGGTATAATATTTGTCTTAACACTTAGTTAAAACGGTGGTTTTGTTTTATATAAATTATAAGTTTTATATTAATTCAGATGATCACGAATTTAGTATAGCAGTCATGTTTTTAGCAAAATTTGGACTTGAAAAGTCCAAATTTACATATTTTACATACATATTTTAAGGTTGACAATAAAATATGTATAATTTTTAAGATTCCGTATCTTTTAAGGAATAAAAGAACCTTTATAAGATGTCCGTCTGTCTGTCTGTCTGTTCAAGAACGCTTGCAGATATCGAGTTAAAGTTCTAACCATGTACTCAGATCTATCATAACTTGATATGGCCGTTTATATCGTAAAAAACGCGCATTGCGACACTATAATGCGTATCAAAATTTATAGGTTACTTCCGGTTAACCTAGAATTATGAAATTTAGTAGCTACCACCTGAAAGTACAGCTAAAAACTATACATTTGCGGTTAAGTCCTAAAAAATAATAGTCTAATAATTTGGTATTAAAGCCGCTAGTCCAGGTGAGTTTATTCTCTTATATTTTTACCTATCTTAAGTTAAAATAATGCCATCAAAAACATCCTGTAAAAAAACCCAAGTCTCGCAGCTCAGTCTTTCTACCGTAAAAAGTTGTGAGATCCATGTAATACCAAGTCGGTTAATCTATTTAGTCTCTACTTAAAGGACCTTCTGTCTTAAGTTATTACATAAGTTATTATCATGCCAATATTAAAAATATTTTACGTTTTAAACAAATAGATCGACTTGGACATCGCATGAAAACACAACCTATCGAAAGACATAATAGATTTCATATTCGGAAGGACTCTGGTGAGGAATTCGGTTGCTGGCCCGTCGTGCTGTGTAGTGTAATACATACTAATAATGAAATCATACGATGTCCAAGTCGATCTATTTGTTTAAAACGTAAAATATTTTTAATATTGGCATGATAATAATAACTTAAGACAGAAGGTCCTTTAAGTAGAGATTAAATAGATTAACCGACTTGGTATTACATGGATCTCACAACTTTTTACGGTAGAAAGACTGAGCTGCGAGACTTGGGTTTTTTTACAGGATGTTTTTGATGGCATCTCACTTCTTTTTGTAGAGTCCTACTTTTTGGTACCTATCTACACTTATTATTTTCTATTATACAGTAATAATGATTCATTAACTGTAAATGTAACCTTGTAATTCTATACATTTATATGGGATTACAAAGTTATTCATGCAGTTGGTGTATTTGGAAAACTGGACCGAAATTACAAAATATTTAAGTTTTCCCATGATTAAGACACTAAACTCTATTTGTATTCTAAATTTGAAGCTTCTATGTCTGCTAGAAGTGTCTTGGACTTTTGATGATCGGTGAGTCAGTCAGTGAGTGACAAAATTTAGAAACTTTAACAAGTTGTCATTCTTAAACTACTGGTTCAAATTGACTGAAATTTTAAATATACCGTGTTTATATAATGCCTGATTAGTTACTGAAAATTCAGGTTTCTTGTTTTATCCACAACGAAATTATAGGGGGGTCGAAAATGGCCTGAATTGCTTCGAGAAAAGGATGGTACGGCCGTGCCGCTTTTTTTTGCTCGACTTGGCGGGGGCACTGCCGTGCCCCCAGATAAAACTTTTAATAGGCTACGTCGTATCTACTTTTTTTTTATTATAATTTTTCTCTAAAAAGTAATTTGAGTGTGTGATGTCCTCAACCACTATAAAGTATTGCATAAAATATTATTTCCAGAGACAAAGAATAAAACACAAAGAAGTATGAATTAAAATACGAATATTGAATTTTCTTTGTGCTTTCTGAAATGAATAAAAGTTTCTACGTCAGTAGTTCTAAGCCAATTGTTATAAGATAAAAAAGCTAGAAAAGATATTTTTAAAAGTAGATTATAGTAATTAAAATTACAAATTGACTTTCAATTCCCATAAACAATTTCTATAATCGCTCCATAAATAAATTATTATTTGACTATGAATTGTTCATGAATCATATATTAATTTATTATAAATTTAATATACCATACTGTAATATTATATGAAAATTTAATACAAACCTCAACTTATTTTAGTTATTAATTAAAAATGTTGTATACATACTAAAAAAGTAATAAAAACATCACTCACGCTCTACAGATTTTACAACGAAAGTACATTTCATTGTGAAATATTATAAATATACGCTCTTGTATTTTACCAAAAATGTGGTTTGTCCAAAACTAATATGAAAATTATTTGCAGCAGCTGTGTTACAGTGAATAGAGGTTATTGCGCGGAAACCTGGAAACCGCTCCATGCTCCAGATAATTGGTACCGTAAATTTACTTCATAAGGTAACGTCAACTGCCAAACTCAGCACGCGGAACTTTAAAGTTAATTAGCAACTTAGATAGATAATTAATATATCTTTGCCGTTCGCTGCCTGCGACAATCTTAGTTTTGAAGAATATCGGATTATGTTATGTTATTAAATATTTATCAATACTTCAGAACATATTCGTGGCTCATCGGGACAGTGCCTGTTGTCACGTGATGGTAGTTGATTCGATTTCCAGGAGGAGATTTAACATTTAAAATTGTTGACAGTTCCGACGCACGCTAATGTGATAGTGTACAATTATCCATTTTTCACTTTCTGCCAATATCTAAACATGTAATTTAGTTAATAATCTCAAAGTCGAATACTTAAAATATAATTTTCAATTCTCCCAGACTAGTCGTGTATGCTTGTTACTTACTGATGTCACGATTGCGCCCCACTATGGACAATCGAGGTCTGTATCAGATCAAAAATCGATAACTTTTTTATTTGTTAAGATAAACAATTGAATTTTTGCACAAGCATAAAGTATAAAATAGCGCTTTAGGTAAAGTTCAGAAATTATACTTTTATTAGAGTATATATATATTAAAAAAATAATGAAAAAAAGATTATTTAATTTCCTTTCCACACTACTTATAGTAGTAATAAAAATGTATTATTAAATTAGTTTATTAATAAAAAATGTTTCTTAAGCTGTTATCTATTTGAATAAGAAATTAATAGTTATGATTACACATACTTATTTAATAAAATATAAAATTTACAAAAACTGATTTACAAGTAGTATAATATTAGAAATGAATTTATATTACATAACGAGTATATTATATTTGATTATACTTGGTGAACTTTGGGATCTATATAATAAGTTCATTCGCTTTTAAAAGATCTAGGGTATCTACACTACAGGTACACTTTTGCTATACTCGTATGTTTTTCTATGACTGGAAATGTATGGATTTGATGTGTAGAGAAGAGTATGAAATACATCCTCATTTGTAACTGATTGAGAGCACTTTCTGGCATGATGTAGGCGAAATTTTTGATACTCCTTATTACGAGATTCTTGTGCACCTTGTGCATTCTTGGGATCTCATTCGTTTGTTAGATTCTTTAAATAGTATTGCGCTTTTGTTAAATCCAAATCAATGAAAACACTGAATTCCTCTTGATCCGATAGTATTTTGCTCTGGCTTGCGTTTTCTATGATATTCAAAAATACAGACATTTTCGCCTCTTCGTTGATTCTGATGAGTCCCCATAGAGACACAGGGTCTTCCGCGTTTTCCAGAAGACGTCGATGGTGAATTTTCAGGTGCTACTTCTTTAATGATTGGTAAGGTTAACAAATATTCAGAATCAAACCAATTTTCATTGTTTTTTTTTAAAAAACGAATCTTTTTACCGGGACGCTTCTGTCCATTGTTTATTAAAGGAACGAATAAAATTCCTTTGAATGTCGCTGATAATAAAATACATGTTGTCTACAGAAGCATCATACTTTTCTTTAAGAAATATTAATAGCTAATATTCATTGCTTCAAGTTTTTTTCCTCCTTCAATGTATGGGTATAATTCACGCTTGGAACACTTGAAAGTATTAGCCACTTTGAAATTTAGTGAAGTTACTTAACAATCAAACGTCTGTTAGTAATTTTATTACTAATTTGTACGAGTTTTATTAAATTAATTCACTCTATTTATATAATTTCATAAATGAGGGTATTGTGCATTTTATTAATTAGTTATACCGCAAAATGTGTGCAAAATAAAGATAAAACGTTCTTTTATTAGTAAATAACAATAATTTCATTGAAATTTACCGTAATCTAATTAATTATATAGTACAACATTAGAAATTTCAATAGATAGAGTTTTCTTGTTCCCTGACTTGTATCGTAGTTTTCGTGATAACTTCTCGAACCGCACGTTTCCGCAGCTGATTTTTATAAATGTTATTTATGAATATCTGGACTATAAAACAACATCAAATATAACGCGTCGGTAGACGTCGGTAACTGTCAAAAGTCTCGACGAACTTTAAGTACGTACTTTTTTTCTCTTCACTCATTGTTAATATTTTTAATAAGAATATAGTCACAAAATCCACAATATAATAATTGTTTTAAAATCTACATACTATAGGCTTTTTAAAAATATATAACACTTTATACCTATTTGCACATTTTTTTAAGAAAATTAAGTTTAAAATAACGATGCGAACAACCTAAAATAAACATTCTGTCGTATTACAATTTCTCACGATAAAAAAAAATATGTTCCAAATGTAATTCACGAAAAAATAATTCATTACATTATAGGTCCACTATTATACTATTTAAAAAAAAATAAACAGTGCGTCAGTGACGACTTTAGTAAAAATGAATTTTGATCTGCCGTTGTTCTACCATTATCCATAGTGCGCCCGTTAGACGCTGCTTATTAATAATATAAACATTCCACCAAAACGACTTTTGGCACGTCTCTCTTTCGGCGTTAAGTAATTTTATATTGATTTTGTTATAAAAATAATAACCCCATGAAAATTTCCAACCATTTGATTGATTTAAAAAGTTTTAAAATTCATATTTCTTGTAATTTGTAATAGAATTTCTTAAATTAAAATCAACTATGCAATTATGTTTGTTTAAACAGTTTAAGCAAGTGAAAAGGAAAACTTTAGTATGTGTATACATTTTGCTACTGTGTAGTAAGTACCGCTTGTCAAACTGAAATAAAAAGAAGTTTTGGTTAGCACATGCAAACAGCAATTCTACCAGTACCGGCGTCTCGTGGCAGGTCAAGAGGCTATGACGCGCCCTCGACCCACACCACCTGAGACCGACTTTAAACTTTTTGAAATCCTACAGTAGCTTTCATTAAGGCACGATAAGACTTCAGACTTCATTTGCAAATAACCGTACTGTTAAAATTGCAAAAAAAGTTTCTAAAAAAATAAGTACACCGTTTTTAACATAGAAATATTTAAACCTTTTATTAACTACAATTAATACTTAATTTATTTTTTTAGTTTACTTCACATGTTAGATTCTTATTAATTATTCATCGTTTGAACGAGATATTATAGTAAATATTGGTATGCTTCTTCAAATATTTCTAGTTACAAAATACAGTAAACAAATACTCTGAAGGCAAATGCTAATATAATCTTGTATGCATTACTTCCTTGGACTTTTCCTCTAGTGACTACTATAAATTTATCTCTGAGATTTATTATCGTAAAAGTTAAACGTCTATATGATTTTCAAATTTATCGTTCGAAAGTTTGCTCTTATATGCGCTTTATTTTCTGCGTCATTTATTATAAAACCGGTTTAAAGCAGCCAAGGCTTGTTGTGAAAGCTCTCTTGTTAAATTTGATTAATTTGAAAATATTGTTTGCTTATTACATTAACATTATTTAATTAATATATACAAATAGATCAAATAAAAACATTTATATAATATACATGTAACTGAATGAATTTCGGCGTTTTACATTAAAATATATTTGTATTTTGATGTGAAATTCAAGTCACGAATAATTCAATTGAGAATTTATTGTGAATTCTCGATGTGGATTTTATATGACGGCCAGCCAAGTTGAACTTATTATTTTAAGCTTTATCATTTGCTTGCACAGTGTATATACATACCAACGTCAAATAGAGTAGTTGAACGCTAAGTCAATAATATAACGCAACAAAGTTTTAGTAGAACTCGTCTAATAAGTCAAACAAGGTGTCGTCGTGCAATATATTATTTGATAGAGATTTGCATATCCTACCTAGATTCATATAACTTTACTATCGTTAGTTAACTTTTATACTTTTAAACACAGGTCGAAATATTACTAGGATTCTTTCAAATAAAACAACATTCTCTTTCATCATATCAACAATATCAAGTATAAGCTTTAGCTTTAGTTTTAGTGGAAAATACATTTTGATTAAAAATCGACAAAAGCTTTGTTCGATATACATAGCCGAACACTAAAACTTCTTAATGAAATAGAATATTAATTTTTAATAAAACTTTTATAAGGCTAAAAAGTTTGCGGAGATTGCCACTTTATTAATCAAATATTTTTTGTGAAATATCTCTTTAATATGTATCTTTTTAAATATTTTTAATAAACATTTTATGCTCTAATTAATAATGCTATAAACTGGGACATTACTGACTAGGCGTACATGTCATTCTACAACACACTAACACTTATAATAACCGTTAGTTGATCTAACGATAACTTGTGTTTGTTTATAGCATATTTCATATTAATTACCAATTTGGAGCAACGGCCATGACCGCAAACTGGCGGCTGCGGGGAACACGGCCTGTCCACCTGTCCTCGCCAGCGCCATCCCCGCTAACCGATTACAGCGCTGCTGCTCGTGAAGTAAAGACTTTCCCTTATAGAAGTTAAATATAATTATGAAAAAAAGACTAATTTGAACCTTAAAGTACCTAATAGTAAATTTTGTTTCTAAACAACTTATACTTTTAAACAGATATTAACTAATGTATACTCTGACGCACTAAAGTCAAAACGCAAAGAATTATTATTGAGATAATATAATGCTACATAGGTATCAAAAAAAATATATAAAAAAAATTACGTTGACTTATGTAATAAAATGTTGAGAATAAAGCAACTAAATTGTCCATAATATATTTCTATGATTCCCAAAACCAAAAAAGACACTTCATTTTAAGTAATCATGTTAATTAGAGTGATAAGTAAAACGTACTTTTGTAACTCAAGCGTTTTTCCTTACGGCTTAGATTGTAATTAACGTTAACAAATTATATAAATTATATTACAGAAGTTTATATATATTTATATGTATTTAGGATATGAAACCATTCATTCAGTGAAATTAAATTTAAATAATATTAAGTTATCTTTATAAAGGCCAGTCGTGGCGCAGGGGCACAAAGTGTGACTGTAAAACCGACTGGTTGTGGGTTTGATCCCCACTCAAGGAGATGAAATATTTATTAAAATTTATATTTCCATTTCTTCGCTCTGGTGTTGAGGCGAAGCGCGGCGCTGAGTTCTGCCACTCAACACGCAATACCTCCAGAAGTTCGGCAGAAAGTGGGGAACGGAGTGTCTTAACACTAGGTTTCCTCTGCCTACCCTGCTTTGTGCGGGATACAGCGTGAAGCTGATTTATATTTTTAATTTATCTTTATAAAAATATCACCGAAAGGATATAATGCAGTTTTCATTAATTGACAGAGGGATTCAATATTAATATTTACGTATTTCGTATATGGTTATTTTATTAAAGTGAAACCAGAACGTCCAGACTTGTAAGGTGTAAGAATATATTGTTTATAATTAAAATATGTACAACGTTTTAACAGTCTACTACTATATTTTATAAAAGCCAATTAAAATACCATGTAAAGCTTTAACCGCGGTGATAACTGAATGTAAAGTCAAAGCGCTCAGATGCGTTAATCAAAACCGCGAACTCAATTTCCACTCGAATCTAGTGTTAATAAAAATAAAAAAAATATTTATACGGTAACTAATGTCGGTAAGCCTACATCATCAATAAATGTAAAATAATATACAAACAAAACATACTTGCTTAATTTACTTTTTGTATTATATGACAAATGAAATAAATTATTTTTTTTATTCGTGTGGTTCAACTGTTATTTTAAAACGATTTATTATTTTAATTATTTTTACATTATACCGACACGAACGACAGTACGACTCAGCTATTCATGTATAAAAAAATATTTATTTTATGTTTCATTTACTTTCTACTCTAATTTATGTATTTATTGTATGTAAGACAAATGTGTTTTTACGAATTATAATAAAATAATGACATCTACATTGATAAAATATCTTCTCTCAGTAGTGAGTGCTGCCATGGCTTTCACAATTAAACATTTGTGTGGCGTTTCTCTTATGTTCCGTTAGGTGGCGCTATTATAGATCTTTCGTAGCAGCGCCCGCTACGGCATCGTAGAGAAGCTCTACAACTATGTAGAATTTGTAGAGTTTCTACAACAGCTTGATATTACCCTGATTTCCACCAGATGTCGCTTATACAATTTCAGTACTATAATAAAGGCTGACGTTTAAATGACAATATAAAATGGATTATGTTTTTATCATTTTTGGTATAGATTTATTTAGTTAACTATATTTAAATAATATCTCTATTAAATCTTTTTACAAAAAACAAAGTTATAAATACGGCCTATTATGTATCAGTTTGTGTACAAATTCTTGTATTACAAACAACAATGTAATAGTATTAGCAAATTGTATAAGTTTGCTAACATTACATAGGAACATATTGCAGATTACAATGGTAACACATGCGTTACTTAAGATTGGAGTGTTACCTTTCTCGAGTAACAAAGCTTATTAGAACTTTGCCCGCAAATTAATCAGTCTTATTATTTGTTTCAGGTAAGCAAATCCTTGTACCTTCATTTCCTCGAATATATTGGAACAAAAGTTATAAACATAGCTGTGTAAAGGTAAGTTAAGATTGAATCAGAAACGTGGAGTTTTTAAATTATATTATACAAAGCATTGTAATTAATTAAGATCTACATTTCACATTTTCTATATTATTTTATAATAATTTTTTTATCGAAATAAATTCTCTTTCCGCTAAACTTAAGATACTCATTATAAAGTTATTTTTTGTGATGTGTACAATGTAAATATACAATAGAAAGTTAAAACTCTATAAAACTAGAAATCCGCGTAAAATTACCTGTAATTTGATAACACAAACTAAAAATTCACATCTAATATTGAGTTCTTATTTATCCGACTGCAAATGAAGTGTTATTTATCTGATTTATAAAGATATTATATCAGTTACGTATTCTAATAATTAAAATATCACTTACAAAAGTTTGGAAAATTATGATCGTAACTTCGGCGCGTATAAACACTGAGGCGCCGGAATAGTTTTACAAATAACGACAATACATTGTCTTTATAGTAGTTTTGGAATAAAAAACAGTTTTTTATGTGACACAGAGAAGAAATAAGAAATTCTAAAACAAAAATAACTTTTTGTTAAGGTACATTGAAATTTATGATTGTCGTTTACCCGCGGCTTCGTCCACGTTGATGTCGTTAAATGATAGTTGAATTAATTATTTCCCCCTGCACAACGACTGGCCTCAATTACATTCTTTATTTTACCTTTTTAATTATGTCTTTTTTGCCATATGTATGCCAACACCAACAATATTTGATGTTTTTTTTTCAATATTATAATGAGGCCAGTCGTGGCGCAGGGCCACAAGTGTGCTACTATAAACGCAACAGGTTGTGGGTTCGATTCTTACTCGAGGAAATAATATTTTTAATATTTTCATTTCCCTGCTCTGGTAACCAGGCAAAGTACGGCGTCGATTTCTGCTACTCAACATGCAATGCCTCCAGAATTTAGCGGAAAGTGGAGAACAGAAGCGTCTTAATGGGATGTCTCAACACTAGGTTCCGTCTGCCTAACATGCTATGTGCAGGATAAAGGTGAATCTAAAAACAACTATATCTTATAGAATTTTACTATTCCACGATATGTTTGATCTTCAGGCAATATATTTATATGAAACTATCGAAGTAATAGTGTTATTATACGTAGCCTCTACCTTTATCTATTCAACAATTTAACGTACTACGTAACGTAAACGACCGCCGTCGCTCATATACCCAACGATTGTTGCGGCCGGACGCTGTTGCCATTTCCGTGTTCAATGCCCACCATTCATCCAAAAAGCGACGTTATCGAACATTCATCTTGATAATTATGCACTACGTTGTACTCGTCCAGTTACGCTCCGCATTTTCGGTTCAATTTTCTTTTCAAAACTGTTCTAACACGCTGGGTATGAATTGCGTTTGAAAAATATTAGTTCACATTCGAATAAGATTCTTTTTGTAATAAAGTAATGCAGTACAAAGAAAGAATTACGTAATAAACAATTTATTTCGTATGTGGTGAAATTGCAAAATAAAATGTACATTTTCATTTCTGATTTTGTAAACTTAATGTATTTAAGTGTTATTCTAATTTTGAAACAGACAAACTGTTATCAAATTTGCGACGCCTTCCCATGTATGACAGATAGTATTGATTTTAATTAACAAAAATATATTTTTTTATGTAAGTACATAAAAATAAAGTAAACAAGCTGATAGCGAAAACAATTCAATTAATTATACTCGGTTCGTTACAATTTTGTTTTAACGTAACCAATTTTGATAGACCAGTAAAACAAAATTGCTTATTTTAGTCAAATTATATTCATGAAATGTCATGCGCTATTCATATTATGCGTTTGAATGTTTTGCGTCAGCCCCGTTGTTGAATTTTTACACGATTCTTATTTCCTACTAGAGTTTCATAAATTTTGACATGCTATTTTTATTATAATGTTCATTTCTATACTTATTTAACAATTACTTTTCGTATAACAAATATCTAATAAAATTATATATACATTTGTATTCGCTTTTTTATACATACGAAGCAGAGCAAGTGGGTCAGAACAAGATGTTCCACCAGTTCCTTTTGTGCCTCAAACATGACAAAAAAATATAAAATAAATAAATAAATATGATGTAACTTAGCTGAATATGAAATATTTAAAATTATTTACTTACTTATAAGTATATAGTGGCTAGAAAAAAAATATTACATTAAATACGATCCATCAAATACTGAAAACCGTCGCATCATCATGTTGATGCCATTCGTGGCATCTAGTTTTAGAAGCATACTCATGCACACTAGATCTATCGTCAATCTTCCAGCTATCTCGATAGTATGCACTTAAGTATATGTTACGGATAAAGAACAAAGATTTGTAATATTTTTTTTAATTTAGCTATTTTTAGTTCATTTTCCATGAACATTTTAAATTTTAGTTTTATTATTTGTTATCTTCGTGACATTAGTTTATTACAATAGAACTTTCATCTGTAACGTAGATTATTTTTTTAAATATCAAAAACTTATACTTACTTACGTCTATTATTAACTTACTTCATACATTTATCACCATAACTATACTATTCAAAATTGTTTATGTAATGCTTTTTTACCTAAATATATCTTAAATCGTTATTATTCATTAGGTTCAGTTCTTAAACTACTGGCAGATTACTTTGAGCTAACTAGGTGTCGCAATCATGCCGAAGCTACTGCAACTTCTTGACTAAAACTTTTTATTAAAGGTATAAAAGTAAATCGGTACGTGGGTGGAGTCTGCAATCGACCTCTATGCATTGCGATTGATGGGAGACTCCCTTACTTCCACGCTTTATTTCTCTGAAACTTCACTTTATTAGGTAAATATGTACCCCTAATATCGGCAAAATTTTATTACTTTATATATACTAAAAGAGGAATGTTTATATTTGTAAGTTTATTGTGGTATGTGAATCTACATACATATAAATGTGTGCATGTTATTCTAGTATTGTATAATTTTTGAATTATAATAGATTTATGTTCATTTGAAGCTTTCATTAATTGCAATGTGTTTATCCTAGAAATCATCAATATATAATCAATTTAATACAACAAATAAAATCACCAGTGCTTGTTGATATAAATTTCAATGTTACTGCGAAAACATTGTAGGTCAATATTTTCATGAGCAACTCTATTTTCTTATAAAAGTTAGCTGCTTCATACAAATTATTGATATAAAGTAAAAAATACACATATTTACACATTTAAGTTATTTTGTTACGAGAAAAGTGAATTTGATCGTTAATTTTTCTCTTTGTTTCCATTTTCTTACTAAAATGAAATAAGATTGATTAAGACAAAGAATGTATTTCGTCTTTTGACAAAAAGGTACTTTCAAATGTCTGTCTTGAAAAGCACTTTAACTTTAATCTTTGATGTCATTGCTCTTATATTTTATTATATTATTCTTTTTTTACAAATAACATGTTATATTTAATAAGCGGTTAAAGTAAATACTGTTTATGACATGCGTGCGAGATTTATTAATTTTTTTATATGCGTGCAATTGTAGCTGTTTGTAAACCGTGTTGACTCTGTTTGAGTTGGAAAAGAGCATATATATATAACAATCAAAGTTAAAATTAGAAATCCTATTAACTTCTAATTGTTGAGTTTCAAGTGATTGTGACAGCTGTTTTTACTATCGAGTGCCAATAAAAAATGACATGTAAGTAATGCTATAAACGAAATTAATACTATTGAGATGCTTATGTTTGTACGTACTGTAATATTTTTGGGTAAAATATATTAAATATTGGTAAGTTAATGAAATATACATATATTTTAATAAATTTCAATGGAACTTAGAATTCTAAATTTTGGTAAAATTTGCGCCTTATTATGTCGGCTAAGCAATATGCCTATATAGAAAATTTGTGATGTTAATTAATTTTACTGACATTTACATAATAGACAAAAGAAGATTGAAAGGGAAAAGAAATTGTTAACATGATTATGGTTTCATTAAGAATTTTACAAATATTTACATATAATTCGCTTTTACCAGGCTTCGAAAGCGTGCTCAAATAAAGATAACTAATAGTTCTGTATGAAACATGTTAAATGCAGAAGATGCAGGGTTACATCAAAGGTGTTGATGATATGTGAAGTAATTACAGTCTTCCTCCAGAAGTGAACAATCAAACAGCATTTTTTTTTCAACCAGTAATTCCTTATATTAGCGCATTCAACCAAATTAATTCTTCAGTCTTATAATATAAAAAAAATATTTTTACAATGTCTCAATATCTGTTTTTTCAATTATAAAATATGCAACTTACGTTTATTATTTACATTCTAAAAGAAGAAATTAATAATAAAATATTTGATCGAATACTAAAATATATTATATATTTATTCGCAATATAAAGGGTACCGATATTATAGCGCTTCCATTTACAGAAATTTATGGTCGTATACGGAGGTAGAAATTCAAAAGCTTATTCATAAATTATACCCTGATCCGGACTTGATTGCATATAGACTACTTTCTGTGGGGGGGTTCGATTTTACGAGGAGAGTCTCAATTTCCTCCCAGGGGCGAGCAATTTCCTCGCGTTTGTCGCTTTACTTGCTCTGGCTAGGCTTCTGTGCGCAGAATGCGTCTAACTCGAAGCTAATTTTTTAGAACATAATCTTCAGCAATCGTAAAATCTTTTGTATTTTAAAGTAAAAGAAAGGTACGTAGTGATTTAGTAATTTTTCAATTACTTTAGCATTATTTATTGTTTGCTTGATCACGACGGTTGTACATTTTAAACTTACTTAATTATATTTTCAATACAAATATATTCACAGCTTGGCATCTTTATTGGCTTATTTGTAATAAGTGGAAATGTTGGTTGGTTCATATAGGTTTCCTCTACCAACTATGCAAACAAAATATGAGAGGTTATATTTAATTTTTAAATTTTACTTTTTTTATACAATTCATTACTTAAATTACCATTTAATTAACGTTGAACTAAAAAAATTACCATAATAATTACTTTATTTCTTATGTCAGTATTGTAAGTACTATTCTTACTTTTTATATTATGTTTCAAATGTTATAAAAAGTTTAATTATGCAGAATAAGTTATTATTTCAGTATTACTGTAATCTGAAGTAGATGTTACATTTGTTGTCTTTATGAAACTTGATATCAAAGCAAGTACATCTAAACTGGTCAGTATTCAGCTTTTAACGGAGTACATCCATTAGGTGGTTTCTCAAAGGCGTTACGATCTGGCAAACGTATACTGTCCTATTAAGATTTTGTAAGTGATTCTACATAAGCTTTTACAAGAGCTTAAATAGCTGCAGTGCATACATTATGCAGAAGCAAACATTCTTAAAAATCTAATGTACTATGAAAATCTTATAAAGAAACTTTTCTGATTTTACAATTGAATTTTAATACGACAAAATCTCTACGGCATTCCACGGTTCATGCAAAAATCCAGAATAATTCAGTCTGTGTTACACTGTATACGGCTTTTTTCGAATAATTACTGGAATGCATTGTGCGGGACGACCGCGGCATGTTAACCGCTCACCGTCGTAATTTGTGCTAAAGTAGAGCCACGTGAAAGGGGAGAAAATACAGCGCTTATCCGAAAGTGGTGACATAAATATGAAGATTTCTAAATTCATTTGTTTCGTACCTTTGTAATGTTCTGAAATTGTACTTAATAAAAAAAGAAATATGCTTATTTAGAAAACGTATAAAAATTTTAACGTAGCGAGACTCGAACCTGCGCCTCCTGGAAACCAACCAGGAGGCGCGGGTTCGAGAGCCCCTACATGAAATTTTTTATACGTTTTCTAAATAAGTATATTTCTTTTCTAAGTGTAGAATAATACTTTCAAAATGTCAAAAATAATAAATTAAAACTAAACTAAACTAGCTTAACGCTTTATCTAACGCCTGGCGGGGTGGACAGAAACAACGGAGCGCCAAACGCTACGGTAAAATAATCAATCAATAAAAATATGCAAATTTTAGTAAATGTAATTAATGTATAACATACTTATCTGCTTTAATTAATATAAATTAAGCTGTTTAACATACTGTTTAATATTTTTCGCTGAAAGAATTCTTTTCAATATTTTGTTAATACCATTAAATATATTGTTAATACAAAAATATTAATAAATTTCAGGGAATTTTCAATACATAATCAATATCTACGTTGACACATTAAGTCCATCAACATTTTACGTCTTTAGATATTATAATAATATTAAAGCTAGTTTATTTCCAAGAACGCTTTAAGTTCTTTCCCCTTTATAAACGCTTGTTAATGAAATATTTATAAAAGTCCACTACCACTCCAGTCCAAAGAGTCCAATGCCACGACGGCACAGCGTCATTTGTAGGTTCGATTCTTACTTAGGAGAATAATAACAAGACAATATACAACTTTGAGTTCCGCCACTCAACATGCAAAGTCTAGAACATTGAGAGGAAAGGGGAGAACAGGCTGTCTTAACAATAAGTTTTCTCTGCGTACTTTGCTATGCGAGTAAAGAATCAACATGTATTTTTTTAAATTTTATACTTAAATATCGAATATAGAGTAAACGCCTCTTTATACAAATGTACGTATATTTATGTATGTATTGTATGTCCTTGTCCCTGTTCCCTTGAAAATATATAAAACTATCGATAGATAGATGTTAGGTTAAAAAAATTGTTCATATTTATTTCTACAATTAATAGATCTGTCTCAGCTTTAATTCGTATTAATAGTTTTATTAAAACGAATAAAATGTGTAAGTATATGTACGTAACAAAACGTAAGTGAAATATAGTTTTTTGCCCGTAACTCACGCGCTTCCGGAAAAATAGATATACGGAACTGAGCAATGATCTTCCCCTCCGTTGCAACAATGAGAGTTGCTTGCGCAACACAAATGCTTTCCTGTTTGTTTGTAAGATTTGTCGCCATATTGTCTATTTAGTATATATATATATATATATATATATATATACTAGCGGACCCGGACACGGCTTCGCCCGCTTAAACTTTACGAATGCTTATAGATATATTTAGGAAATTGTTTGTGAAAATATGTAACTAATTTAAATAAAAAAAATATAAGTAAACGTAACCATAGTAAAATATTAATAAAAAAACTAAACAAAACCAGCTACATTATTAATAATTTTATCTCTTTCTGTCTTTCTATTTCCCCGAGCTAATATCCAGAATAACTGAACTAATTTTTATTGGACTTTCAGTGATCGATTTTACTGATTTACCCGGGAAAAATCTTTTTACTCGTTTTCCTTGCGCGCGTACATAGATACTATATGAAATAAGTAAAGTCCTTTCTACATTAAATATGATAAGTTTTGCGAGCAATATCAAATAAAATCCCAGAAAACTAAAACCACAATTTATTAAGTGTATAACAACGGTATAGATAACCATCCAACCAAGATGAAATAACCAACAATTCTCTCCTTAATACTTAAATAATATTACACCAATGCCGCGCAGGGCCGCAACTTACACCACACCAAGAAATTTATGAAAATCTAACTAATCTGCTCCTCGAATAAGCGAAGAACCAACGAAAAGTATAAATTAATTATAAACAGCAAATAATTACATAAAAATTAACAGTAGTTCGAAAATGTATGAAAATTTACAAAACCGTCAAAGTCATCTGCCCGTTCGCGTCGGTCATACTATGCCGCTCGTAGGCTAGGTCATTTCGAATCAGTGACATCTCCTTAATTATTTATTAGAATGTTATACAGTGAACTATAATTTCAATTTAGATGAAATGCTAAAAGTGACTATTATATTCATTTTCATAAGGATCAATATCAAATTATAGAAAATACATACAACAAAAACCAGATAAATATAAAGTAAATTAACTAAAATGGTCACTTGTTGTTATTGTGTTACTTAGCTCAAGCTTCAGAGATAAATGTGGTATGTGTATCGCGGACTTTTTTAAACATTATTTAAAGGACAATATTTTTGTAAAACATTATTTTTATGTATCTCATAAGGTTGAGTACGCGATGTATGCGTTAAGCAAGCTCATTTTGGGTGACGTTTGCTTAAAACAACAAATAAACTTTGCAAACCGTTGCTTAGCAACGGTCGGTTGTTATTAACATGGCGGAATAAATTGCCGACATCGACATATCGACAATATTATAAATATGAGAAAAAAAAGTAACCTATGTTCACCCGAAGACCCTCAAGTATCTCTGTGTGAGTATTTTATTACAATTGAATTAGCGGTTTGGCCCTGATTGCGGCACAGACAGACAGACAGACAGACAGACAGAGTTACTTTCGAATTTATAATATAGGTATGGATATATATATATATATATATATATATATATATATATATATATATATATATATATATTTTCTACACACTATGGCAACGCGTTTTGTACGCGTCATATCGTTCTCTAGTAGTTACATATATATCAAATATAACTTTAGATTAATTTAAGTACTTAGCTGCTAAGTTATACATACATTATATACGAGTACATTGACCCCCGACCCGATTATAATATCCTTCTCGAAGAAGAATTAACTGATACCTTTTAATGTATTTTCTATTCTACGGAAGTAATAAAGTGTATTAAAAATATAATTCATATGTAAATAACATATAATTTATATATTTTTTTATTTTGAATATATCTTAGAAGATGAAAGATACGATATAGATCCTGTATTAATTGAGTTATATTAAATTTCAACATAAATATTTGTCTATTCAAATTTTGAGACGTTTAAAATTATAACTAAGTAGTACTATTCTCTTTAATGTGCGGATATTATTAATAGATACTTGCCATTCATTGTACTTGAGATAAAGAAAAAACATATAATGCGATACAAATATATGGAAGTAAATAGAAACTTAAAACCGCGGGTTTAAAGGGGTCACAATCATAATTTACAATTTAGTACCGTATAATTCCATAAAAGGCTTTAATCTCTTTGAGTAATGCTAAGCCGTGTAATGGCTACTTGGCCATAAAGAGCGGCGTTCGTGAGCAATACCGGCGGCGATCCGTAGTGAAATACGTTGCTGGAAGCCGACACGCGACATGACAGTGGCCAGAGCGGCCGGCGCGGGCTTGAACCCATTACGATGACTTAGTGTTCTTATCAGTGACAGTTTTAAATTCCGTTACAGTCAACTCTCACCGTATCTGATGGCGCAAATCACGCCCATTCCTGTATTTCAAACGAGTTGAGGCTGTCTTATTTTTGAAATTTATTTGTTTTCTCACTAGCTGCTCGGTATTTGTCGAGTTAAAATACGTTACGTTTTGTTTTACATTTTTGAGGTTCAATATTTACATTATATTTGCTATTATATAACGTTTATATCAAATATGTACGTACATACATACATACATTTACAGATGGGCCTTTTTTAAATGGGTTCCATGTTATATAAAAATATTATGAACCAATAAATTCACAAACATATATACAGCGTGAAGCTGATTAAATTCACAAACATGTCTAGTAGTGCAGATAATAGTTTGATTTTACTTTTTTTATCCTCTCTTATTTTTTTACTTATTCTATGTAATTTATTTAAGCGGATAAAAAGGTCGGGCTTGAACAAATATCATAATAAATTTGATCATATGATTGATTCCGTCGTACACATATAAGATTTTTTTATGTATACATATTTTATTTTCATGATATTATTAATATACACTTGGAATTGTTTAAGAAATATAAGACATATTTCTTAATTATTGAATAAAATAAATTAAATTAGCTTCACGCTGTACTTACCACTTTCCGCTGACTTCTAGAGACATTGCGTGTTGAGTGGCAGAACTCAACGCTGCGCTTTGTCTCGTTACCAGGGCTAAAAAATTAAAAATAGATAAATATTTTATTCCCGCCAAGTGGAAATCGTACCCACAACCTGACACGTTTACAGTCACGCGCTTGTGCGTCTACACCACAATTGGCCTCAAATTGTCAGATTAATACATTTTTTCTATAACGTAATTTGATCAGTCAAATCAAACTCATGAAATGAGATTTTTTTGGTTGAAATTGATGATTTTATTTGGCAATGCAGTATTGTTATTTCACTCTGTATCACAATGTTATTAAACAAATGTTGTATTCCTTTTTCTCTTTCAATTCCGTCTTTGTTTCGAGTGCAGATATATAACATGTCAAATTTTTTAATGGAACTTTGCCGTCTAAAACAAACAAAAGTTCAAAGCTCAGTCCCATTTACACTCTTCTAATATTGTCATTTTGAAGAACAACACGTAAATGAGCAACATATTTCGGGACTGTCTAATGCCAGGCTTAAAATAAAATAATATAAATTATCATATTTTTTTAACAGATACAGATATAATTATTCTTTATTTTATTTGAAAAAGATTGAATTGTATAATCTTTAGAAATTTATTCATTTATCATATTTTTCAATTAATTTTATAGAAGTAATTAAAAATAATTAATAATTATACTTCAAATTGATAATTATACTTGATGTCAACCTTTGTTAAATATAACAAAGGACAAAAATACAAATAATTCATTATATTTATGAATCGAGTCTGTATTAAATATACAAAAATATCATTTGGGTCATATCGAAACGTTATAATATTATATTATCTACTTTTTTATATCATTTTCTGTGTGTCTTTTTTAAATTTAATGATGTTGCTATGTCTCTAAAGTGGAACAATAACAAGAACCAACAACATGTTTACCCGCACATTGTGCTAATCTCTCTTCTATTATATTAAGTTGGTCCTACGTGCTTCCTGGACGTGTGTATAGGTAAATTACTACTAAAAGGTAAATATTTTATGTTTTAAACTTTTTAAGATTTTTTTTAATTGACTGAAATATTAAGTAAAACTAAACAGCTGATTCAGTACATTAATTTCGGTCTATCACAGATGTACACTTTCGTTTTTAGTCATTATATAAAAAAGTTCTTTGTTCCGTTTTAGTTATATTTTGCATATAGCATAGTAGGTAAAGGGGATCTACTATTAAGCCACTCGGTCCCCACTTTAATAATGGGAATTTCGTATATGCCTATTTACATAGTCATTTTGTGGAGAAAAATATATTTAATCTTAATGATTCTAAAAATATATCTAATCTTAGAGAGCCTTTTAAGAGGCACAAAGTGTGACTGTAAACGCGACTGGTTGCGCGTTCGATCCCAACTCGAGGAAATGAAATATTTATTTTGATTTATATTTTAATTTTTTCGCTCTGGTGTCGAGGAAAGCGCGGCGTTTAGTTTCGCCGCTCAGCACGCAATGCCTCCAGAAGTCAGCGGAAAGTGGGGAACGGAGTATCTTAATACTAGGTTACCTCTGCCTATCCTGCTGTGTGCGGGTACAGCGTGAATTAAAAAAACAACATTTTGAAAAAAATATTTAATTTTTTTAATCGTAATAAATTTCAATACATAATTTAAAGTACTAAAAAAAAATAATCTTGATGCTGATTAGAGAAAAACAAATTAGTATTTCAATTAAATATGGCACAGCAAAATTTCAGTAAAATATTTTTTTTATGTTTTAACATATTAATATTATGTTCATAAAAAAAACCTATCTAAATCTGTTTCTGCTTAATGCTTGTTTTACACACAGATAACTTTAATTGATGAAAATCTTTTTTTACCCTTTCGCTGGAAAAGTTCCACAGATATACTTCTGTTTCCGTCGGGAAAGAAATTTGTAAAGCATAAATACTTTGTAACTAAATACTCAAACTACAAAGGTTCTGTTCTATTAGAGACAGCATCGCCATCACTATTCCCTTGAAGTTCAGTATTGTTTTCAACATTATTGTCCCAGTAATCCTATACGCTTATACAAACGTATATTGTGGTCCAAATACCTAGACGCGGTGTCAGGAATTTCACTCAGTTTAAGCCGTATTTTCCAACGCTGATGCTCTTTTGTCTTAAACTAAAAAGAGTGGAAATAGCGATGGCAACCTGCGAGCGCTGTCCGCTCTACTGACGTGCTTAAAATTTCAGTGGCAGATGTAGATGTAGATGTATACTTGTCTTTGTTTAAAAATGGCGATTCATTGTGCATTTTTTTTGTAAAAATGTAACTTGTGTAATTTAATGTAAAATAATATGAGTTTTTCATAAATATTTGAAGGACAGATAACTTGAAATGTTTTCATACTATCTATATGTGTATGTATAATAACCAGGAAGTGGATCAAATTTAACTTGCAAGACTTGAAAACAGACAAACATTGACAGACAACAACAGTTTCACCTGGAAACTAAATAAAACCCTGTAAAATGTAACTGATCGCTCTCTGTACATGAAATATATATAAGAAAAACTATTATTGGGTGGATGTATCAATGTAATAGAACAGGAAATACAGTTTTCACTATTGTATTTTGGAAAAGTTCTCTTAGCATGTAGTGTTTTCCTAAGTTTAAACGGTTCATAAATAAAAAAAATAGTACTTACCTATGCAAGCGAAGTTGCGTGCACTGCTAGTTTTATTAGAAAGTGCGCCTGTAAAAAGGTGAAATTATATCAAGGGTAAAATATTATATGAAATATACATTTTGTCCTAAATACTGGCTTAGAATTAATTTTAAGCGTTTTTATTTGTCCGAAAACATCGTCACTACAAAAAACAGCATAACTACAAAAAGTTGCGACGTCACTACCACCGCTTGGCACTCTGTACTCGCTTGCTTTATATTAAATATCATACAAAATGTGGTTTTTTTATAAAAACTCGTTAGACGCATAGTAGATTAACGTACATTTTAAATGATGTATTTTAAAATTAACTTTCATATAATTATTATCTGTCACTTTTTAATAGTTATCAATACTGAAACCCTGATGGATTTTGCGACGTCCAACCACAAAGTTGACTACCGACCAGGAGCTATATAGAATGAACATTAATTGATGCCGCTCTATTAGCATTAATGAGGCGCAGCCCGCGCTCGTTTGCCCTGTGGCGTTCGATCACATTCGTTATATACGTCCCATCAGTCCATACAAATCGTTCGCTTAGAAATTATATCAGGAGGCCAGTCGTGGCGCATGGGTATATAGTGTGAGGACAGGTTGTGGGTTCGATTCCGACACGAGGAAATGAAATATTTAATATTTTTTCCTTATTTTTATTTCGCTTTGGTGTCGAGGCAAAGCGTGCCCTTGTGTTCTGCCACTCATCACGCAATAAATCAAAATTCGGTGGAAAATGTGAAACGCAGTATTTTAACAATACGTTCCTTTTATATATAATTTCAAATCTAATAGAAAATATTTACCTATATATAACTAAAATCTTTTGTTTTGACTTTTAAGCAATTATATAAGACTCGAGGCCGGTCGTGGCGCAGCGGCACGAGGTGTGACTGTAAAACCGACTGGTTGTGGGTTCGATCCCCACTCGAGGAGATGAAATATTTACTTAAATTTATATTTCCATTTCTTCGCTCTGGTGTCGAGGTTTCAAATCTAATAGAAAATATTTACCTATATATAACTAAAATCTTTTGTTTTGACTTTTAAGCAATTATATAAGACTCGAGGCCGGTCGTGGCGCAGCGGCACGAGGTGTGACTGTAAAACCGACTGGTTGTGGGTTCGATCCCCACTCGAGGAGATGAAATATTTACTTAAATTTATATTTCCATTTCTTCGCTCTGGTGTCGAGGTTAAGCGCGGCGTTGAGTTCTGCCACTCAACACGCAATGCCTCCAGAATTCGGCAGAAAGTGGGGAACAGGAGTGTCTTAACACTAGGTTCCCTCTGCCTACCCTGCTGTGTGCGGGATACAGCGTGAAGCTAATTTAATTTAATTTTTTTTATATAAGTACATTACTGCCACCACCCGAGAGTATTATATATTTCGACACATCAAATTGGTGATAAAGTTTGAGTTCATCTATATATAGAAAAGGACATGTACCTGACCGACTGAGGTAAGACGCACGCACAGCCAACAACCGGTGTGCGTAGAAACGTGAAATTTGGACAGATGTTTATTTTCATAATCTGGACATTCACTAAGAAGGGATTTAAAAAAATGTTAACCCTAAAGGGATGAAATAGGGGTTGAAAGTTTATATGGAAAAAGATTTAAATCGACACCGATTTATATAAAAATTGAAATTCAGACTCTTAAAAATATTTCATTGAACACGTGTTTCATGGTTTTTAGAATTCACCCCCTAAGGGTCCAAATAAGGGGTTGAAAGTTTATATGGAAAAATCTTTAAATCGTCACCGATTTTTATAAAAAATTAAATTCAGACTGTTAAAAATATTTTATTGAATACGTGTTTCGTGGTTTTTTTAGAATTCAACTCTAAGGGTGCAAATAAGCTGGCGAAGCCGCGCGCGCCCACTATTTTTATTATATTTATATATTAACTCACAAAATGAATAAAATATAAGCCAACCTTATAAACAGTAAACGCAGATTATAGTCACATTTTGGATATTAATCATAGTAAATCGTTTCGTTATTATACATACGTATAAATATCTTGATATTATCATTAACTAAAAGGAAACAGAAAAAGATCTTCTTGCAGACTTTTTGATTGCTCAGCATAGGAAAAGTTAACGTAATGGAATTATCAATTAAGTAGAAAGGATACTATTATATATGTTTTATCTGAAAAAGCATTAAGTATAAATTAAAAGCAAATTTTATATAATTTTAATCTTGCAAAAGAATAAAGAACTTATCATACAATTTGTATTCGTCATTTTAATAAAAAAAAGACTGCTACAAATTAAACTCGGTTGGGGAAAGTTCTGCTTGCGCATTGGTTATTATTTACGTTTCATTTCATTAGTTGTGTTAAATCTGTTATCTTTTTAAATTTGTCTGTGGTTACCAAAGATACATCATTTGAATATGTTAAGTAAATGGAAATTAAAAAAACGTATTATGCGCAAAGATTATTTAATTTTTTAAAAATAATTACCGTTCAAAGTAAACACGATAACTTTAAATGACGGCTTAAACATAAAATCCTTGCAGTTCTTAGGTATTGTCTCATATCTACTTCACTAAAACTACTTTTCTTGAGCTAGCTGCAAAACTTAATAATATAACGTTTGTGCACAAAGTTTCTTTCATATTGTGAGTGTGATGACTGCTAAGCCAAGTGAGTGAGACCACTAAAATCAATTTAGGAATTACTAAAAATATTCTAAAAAAAGGTTATTACTTTTCTATTCTAGAATTATAGGTATCAGCTTCACGTTATATCCCGTACCGCAGGATAGGCAAAAGGAACCTAGTGTTAAGACATTTGTGTTTACAGACACAGAGACTACATGACATTGCGTGTTAAGTGCCGGAATTCAACGTCACGTTTTGACTCGACACCAGAGTGAAGAAATGGAAATATAAATTTAAATAAATATTTAATTTCCTCGAGTGGGGATCGAACACACAACCAGTCGGTTTTACAGTCACACTTTGTGCCCCTGCGCCACGACCGGAGTGAAGAAATGAAAGTGTAAATTTGAATAAATAAGAAATATAAGTATAGGGACAACTTGTATAGCCTTTTATTATTATAAAGAAATAGTTTTCTGCACGTGTGTCCCTCAATTCCTTTAGTGTGTATATATTTTAATTGCAAACCGTATTTTATACATTTAAGGTTATGCAATGACACTCAAAAGTGAAACGACTATGAAACTCCGCACAAGCAAGAGCGTAGAAGTATTTCTGAGACATCCATCAAAAAGTTTCATTTGAAATTTTTAATATCTTCATGATTTTACTGGCGATATTGAATCGCAATATCCGCTTTTTATAAATGCTCTTTTCTTTTCACGTATTAAGTGGTATTATTGGATACATATTCTGTGTGTACATTTTAATCTCTGTAATAAATTCTTTTGTTAAGTATGTATAGTATATGTTATTGTTTTATTTTTACACATCTTCAATTACAGCGGACTCCTCCGCTTATTCTTTTCTATTTTATCTTTTTAGACCAGGAATCACGTCACTCAGTTATGTTTATTATGCTAAAAATCTTTTTTTAGTATTTATTAATAATAATTCCTAAAAAAGTCATGGTTATCCACACTGGGAAAATCTACGTTTTATTATAAAATTTCACATTGCTAATGTAAGAATTCTGAAATCTGAATAAACAGTAATAAGGACTTACCGAAGCCAACAGTAACCACAATTTATGGTTGCTTTTACACAAATATATTAGCGAGAAAATTAATATGATCTTACCAAATGAGCACGACTTATGATTTGTGGATTTGGATGGTTTGGTTTGCTTTTGCGATGTATTTATTCTAATATATACATTTAAATTATTTGAAATATTTTTATAAATCATAATTAAAATTAATCGAATAGCACGGTTTTTAAATAATTATTAAACATTGTAAATCCAATACGTAATTGGTCTTTGCTATTTACATATATTAAACTCAGGTCATTTTTCATGTTTTTTTTTTAAACGTTAAATGTATCAACTGCTTCTTTATTCTATATTGTATCGACAGTCTTGGAATTTATCATGTCTTCGTAGTAGGTACTATGTCGTAGTGGAACTGATAACATGACCGTCAGTGGCATTTTGAATGAACCAAAACTGGAACCAATAATCAGAAATAAAAATAATCATAGAATTCATTTGAACATATGCAGTATAGGTACTAATTTCCTACTATCGGTGGTTACTCGCTAAACTAACTGTACACTGTTGCAGCTGTGTCTAGAACAAGTTTTCATTTCGAACTCTAGTTGTTCCTGGACAAATACGACAAAATCCAATTCCCCATCTGCGCCGAAATCTCGGTCTTGTATTCGAACAAATTAATGAAATAACCTAATGGACTTTATATCTTCACACTAAGGTTGAAAAAGCTTAGAATCGGCTTTTATGTATGGCAAATCTTATAAGCCGTAATGAGAGTGGACACGGTGTATACCTACACATATACATACATACATTATATATATATATATATATATATATATATATATATATATATATCAATGTATTTCTAGTGAGTACTCTGTTGAACGTTTGACAACATTCTCTAATAGAACACTTCATTTAATAACATGAGTATGTTATAATATGCTAACAAATGTTACGCAATGTCGGAACATGTTCACTCCATTATAATATGTGTACAGTTGTTTGAAGGATTGACATATTATACTATACGTAATATTATGCATCCACTTTCAGTTCCAATATGCAAACTATTTGGAAACCACTTAAGCTGGAAAGTTATTTGTCTATTTCTACATTTTTTTTGGCTAAATAGAAACAAATCAAATGAGTATTTAGTTTCCGTTGACTATCACTCGGAAAAAAATATAAATGTACAGATAGACATTCTATATTAGTTATATTCAAATTAACATACAAAATAAACGTATTCTAAATACAACATTTTCATCTTGTTTAAATATTACAATAAAGAAATCCTATTTACGTATAACATTTGATAAATATATTTTTTCTTTATGTTTCTCGTGTCATTACAAGCATGAGCCAACGTTATTAAGTAGCCACTCACGAAAAATTCGCGTGTTTATCGTAATTAATAATGTTATACTTACCTATATTCCTTATATGTTTCACGCGTATCTGGAATAAGTAAATTTTATTCGTACTATAACTCGGAAATTCAATACATCAAAGATAATCAATAAATCTTATTTAAAAGAAGATGAAAGTTTAAGATGTCTATTGAAATTAAGTTTTAATTTAAACTAAACATGGGGATGGTTTGCTATAAATATCAAAAGTACTGCCGATCCATTTGACAGTCGTATCGGGAAGTGCCTTGACCAGAAAATGTCCGGATGGCAGGACGCCATATATCACGTTTTATGTGTGACAAATAGACTCGAGATAGGTGAGATTGCCTTTCGATCCATTCTGACAAATAATGCCAGGTCATTGGCGCGTGACCGTAGCCGTCTTACGTGACGATCGCAATTTGCCTACACCTCTATTGACTACGGATACGTACCAAGGATATTATGAATGCGGAAGGCGTATTTCTACTTCTTTATTTACTCGTCTCAAACAACTTGTCGAATAATGTTAAATATATATTATAAAGAAAATAATATTTCTATGCCTATCGCAATAAATATGATTGTGACATTTACTTTACCGAAATGCCTTACAAGCTTTACATATACAGGGTGGAAGTGTCAGCACCACATTAAATGAAACCACAGTTTTAACTACTCTATAGAAGCCTAATATAAATCAGAAAAAAATAAATTCCCAAAAATGAAAAAGTTATTTTTTCAAACAAAATAAATAATAAAATTGTTATTTTAAAACAAAACGCCATTTGTAAGGACGACGCACGCACACGTAAACCTATCAAAGGAACACCGCCGCACACGCCTCATTTCGAAATCGAGTCGTATGTATTGACGATAAAGTTCAAAGTTGTTTAACCTTTAGTAGTAATTTTGTAGTAGTAAGTGTTTATGTTATTGGGATCTATACGTAATCGCGTCACACGAAATACAGGTATGGATAAAAATCGTGAAATGAAAAGAAAATCCTACGTCCAAACTGTTGAGGCATCTTGATTAATTTTTTTAGGTATAGGTTTGAAATATTTTACCCTATATGCTGTTTCCGTAAATGGAGCGCTGCCTCTTCCACCCTGTATAATATACGAACCGCGTTTTCGTTCTCGTTTGAGTAAACATTTTAGTGAGGGGTTCAACACCATTTATAATTTGTTAGCAAATGATATAGTATACTAATTTTAATTCGAATAAATGTTATATGGAACAATGCGTAACTTATTGGTAAAAAAAGTTTAATCGTTATTATTTATTCAAACAAAAAATATTTTAATTACATGTGTATTCATAAAAAAAAACCAATTTAACAAGGTCAGTCATGGCGAAGGGGTACAAATGTGTGATAGTAAACGCGCGTAAGAAAATTATGTATGTAATATTTTAATTTTTTCGCTCTTGTGTCGAGGCAAAGCGCGGCATTCAGTTCCAACTCAACACGCAATACCTCCAGAATTCGTCGAAAAAAGGGGAACAGAATGTCGTAAGACGTTACGACATTCTGTTCCCCTTTTTTCGTTTTTAACACTAGGTTCCCTCTGTCTACCGTGCTCTTTGTGGGATACAGCGCGAAGCTGACTATATTAATTCATACATGATACAATAAAAATATTGTTGTATATTCTGCTAGTTCAAAGTGGTTTGGTAAGTGTGACCTCACGCTACACAATGCGGTCGCTAGGCTCACTGAATTACACTATGTGCGTTGTCGCGTTCCATTGTATTCTATCCTGGCCTGGTATAATATAGGAATCTTTTATTCAAGTGCCCTGGCCCCCGAACATCCCAAGAAAATAACAAAGATGAAGCTGGAGCCTCATTGTACTATTTTCAATAGGATTTGGATGGATCTTTATCGTTTTTAATATCACTTACATACATATTAATTATTGTTTATAATGTACATAAACATTTTTATAAGCTAATATATCATTTTCCTTTTTTTCTTTATATTTTAATTAATATCTATATATTTAAATTAATATTAATAATCGTAAAATTCAATGCTTTTTCATTTATTAAAATGTGAATAGCACGATGATTTTAATATAATATCAATTTCTGTCCATTATATCAGAATACATAGTAACAATTAACCAGGCCTATGGCGAGCTCGTAGAACGCATACTGATGCCTCTTTTTATTTCACTAACGGCTATAACATTAATAATAGTTTCAGTCAATTGTTTTTGTTATTTCGATCAACATTTATTACCTTATTCGTATGCGGGTCTCAATGTAAAAGGTTTGGGAACATTCAATAAAATTTTATTTTATTTAAGAGATATGGCCGTTTCGATCTTCTTTGTCCACCTAAAGCTTACGACAAATAAAATTTTATGTGTTTCGTGTAAGTAAATCCCAGTAATTTGTTACATAAACCGACATAAATTTTACTATAACGAATGTAGGATAGTAGAGTATCAAATGTAAAGGTAATAGTAGACTATTAGGGAACTTAAAGAAGTTAGTATTCCATAAGTAATTATATCACACTACGCCTTTATAGTTATCCTCCTACTTTATTAGTACGGGAAAGTAGAAAGTAATAAGGAAGTGTCTAAATGGTGAACTATTCTACGAACAACTGACATCAATGTCCTCAAGAACATCCTGACAGCGAATGAGTGGAGAAAGTTTAATGAGCTGTGTTTTACCCTTATCCAACTTGAGAAACCATTCTAACGTATTTCTTGAACTTTAAAATTAAATAACTCAAGTCACGCTTTTATATGTTCTAAATATATTTTAGGTTTTATATATATTTTATTGCACTTTGTTTATTAATATATATATGTAATGGCCTAAATTCGTTACTGAGCTACACTTATTTTATTTTATTCGCTCTCATTTTTAAATTTGTTAGGTGTATCCATATTTTATAGCAATATACTAAAATTAACATTCATTCATTTATCCCTGTATCGGCGAATGTATTACATATCTGCAGTGCATCGACAACTTCATTTAGTAGGTACAACATGCGGTTGAAACTAATAAAAATTTAAAATGAAAACAAAAACAGTAAAATGTGATATATTTATGTCTCAACATTTGTATTAAAAATCAATTTCACATTTTACGAATATTTCTTTCTTAGGACCAACTATTTTTAAGAGCATTTGTAGTAATATATGTTTGTATCTTGTAATGCTTCTGTTTATAATTAACACTTAACTTCTTAACTTTAAATTGGAATAATTTAATTAATATATCATGAATAGTTGCCCTTTGATCCTAGAGCGGATTTCAGTTGAGTGACCTGCAATTCCTGTAGGAAGAAACTGGAGAATGAAGTGACATTTCATTAGCAGTTGTACCTATGAGTATACACCTGCTATCCGTGTCGTCGCTAGTTTAGCTATATATATACTTAGTTACAAATACGAATGTGTGTTGATATAAAAACCATCACCCACGTAAAGTGACTACTTTAATTTGTGTTAATGGTCAATTAGTGAAAATATTTAGACAAAATCATTAATATGTAGCTTTTTAAAGTAGCGTTCAGTGTGTTTTTATTTAGGTCCGCACTAATGAACCCCAAGTACAAACACACACAGAAATGATTTACATGTGGGCGCGCATATTTTATTTAATAGCTGCAAATTTACTAAAACACGATACAGTGCCGCTATATATTTCACAAAATTTATTCATGAATTCTGAACACTACTCGAACGCGAATGCGCTCGATACACAGCGAAAGTTGATTGCGAGTTAAGATATATGTATTTCCCAGTTAACATAAAAAAATATTTCATTTTTAATAAATCGTTATTTAAACAATGCCAATGCACGGTACTCGATGCCGAATTTTTTCTCTTATTTAAGCGTAAATACATTTATTTATTTGTATTGTTACAAGGCATGTTTTTACTTCAATTTTTCATCGTATCGATAACGATCTTGACTTAATGAGTTTTAAATTTCGATGTGCAAGTATCCTGCAGGAGCTTAAAATATTTTCAATATATTTTTCGGATATATTAATTAAGTGTATACTTTTCTCAAAGTACTCGTATCTTATTTTAATACGAAAGTGCCACTAGAAAGCATTCTGACGATAATAATCTTCAAATTTGGAGCTAAAGATAATATCTTAAGACATTTATGCATTATGTATTTTGAGGAAGTTCCGCGTTGAAAAATCGCTTTCAACATATTCCATGAATTCTTTTAGGAAGCCTCATAAATAAGAAAAGATTTTAAATCCGAATCCGCCAGTTTACCGCGAGATCCTCGTCTAAAGTTTCAGATTCCACGACAACTATTTTGCTGAAAAACGAGAATTCGGACCAACTTACAAAACAAATTATAAGTATCAAAATATTTATAAGATAAAAATTATTTGGAATTTATTAAGATATATTGTTGTTTTTTTCGTCGAATCTTTCCATTTGTTTTCCAGTATCGGCGACCTAATACATTATGTTTTAATAAAATTAGTATTCACAGCACGTTTCCACAATTATCTTGTGCGTGATGTAGCTAAATATTTATTTTATGAAATAAAAAGTTTAAAGCATATGTAAGAGATGAAGTTAGTCATAGTTCGTATACAAATGTATATGTAATATGTTTTTATCTCTAATTATTTTCTACATTTTAATGGTTTTTACGAGAATTTATGAAAATGAATTTTATTAAGTTAGTCATAGTTCGTATACAAATATATATTAAACACGGACATTAGTGGTCCGCGCCCTTTTCTGCTCCTTTTTCCTTTGGTCTTTTTTGTGATTTTGCCTTTTTTAATGTATATTTTAATATACTCTTTTACACGTTACGATTTCTCTCTATTCAGGCGGTTGCGTAACTATTTTTTTAAATAAAATTAAAGAAAAATTATTTTACCATAAAATTATTTTACCATAAAATTATTTTACCATACAGGAAGTATGTAAGTATAATATATAAATATTTTATTAACGTCATATAACTGTTTTTTAGCTTCACGACGTATCTCGCAGATACGTAGGCAGAGAGAACTTGGGAATAATAATAAGAATGTAAAGACGCTTCCGTTCTCCACTTTCCACCGAATTCTTGAGAGATTACGTATTGAGTGGCGATTGCCTCGTTATCAGAGAAATGGAAGGATGAAGAGAGGAAATGAAAATATTGAATATTTCGTTCCCCTGATTGTGAATCGAACCCACAATCGTCGCGTTCACAGACGCATACTTGTGCCTCTGCGCCACAACGACCTCATTTTTATTTAAATATTTTCAAAACTGTTTTGAAAGCGGTCGTTATGTGTGATGTATAACTTGCCAATAAATTTGAGATTTTAAAGAAATAATATTAGGATAGTTTTTAGAACAATGAGACGTCATATTACATGACATTTGATGACATTGACGATATTTACAGCGTATTTCTTTAGATTTACTATCCCTATAGATTTCCGTGTGTTATCAATTCTATTTATGATGTTAACGATTTTATCGATACTACTGTAACTTAAGTTAGTTATCTAATATACATTTGATGAAATTTCTAAATCCTAACTGGTTAATATTTTAATTAGCTTCATCTTTATCCCTAGTGGGGTAGCCAGAGACAGCGGAGAACCAAATGCTAAGGTTGCTCTGGATACCTATTTCGCCTCGTTCATTGTCATAAACATCTTCATATATGCCCTCAGGTGATCCTCATGCTTTTTATGTCATCTTCCTCCAATTGTCAATTAACCATCAAGTGATGTCCCTCCTGCCTCTATTACCACTCACTCTTGCTTCATAAATGATTTTTGCCATCCTGTCATCACACTCATTCTCTCGAAGTGCTCAAAGCATCTGCGCACGCTCTTCTTCGTTATCACTATAACATCCTCGCTAGTATAAACCATGTTTAAATTTCTTCATTGCATATTCCGTAAGCTAAAACGACTCTGCATATCCCGCGAAGAAATCGCTTCTTCACAGCATTAGCTATTTATTCTTCTTCTTCTGTAATATCCAAGCCTCGTTTCGATTATATTTTTTAACTATAATATATCAATCATTTACCATTACGTCAAAGTTGTAAGAAGTAACCAGTTTATTACCTTGAGCTACGTGGTGTATATTCCTACTTATCTATAACCTAAAGGTTGTAACAGTAGACTGAAAGCGGAACCCAAGAGTTAGCCGACCGACTTGGTAAACCAGACTTACGTTACTTAAACACTTGGCACTCAACGCGACAAGTCTTTGTTACATATAATGGGTTTAGCTTTAAAACATATTGTTCGGAGTCTCAAATAAATTTTGGATAACTTTGTTTTAAACAGTTCTTCCTATATTTTGTTATGATTTTTCTATACATGCAACTTTTTTATTGTAACTTTCTAATAATAAAACATCGAGGATACTATAATGAAGTCAGTCGTAGCGCAGGGGCACAAACGTGTAACTGTAAACGCTTTAGGTTGTGGGTTCGATTCCCACTCGAGGAAATGAAATATTTTGTATTTTCTTCGCTCTGGTGTCCACATCCACCACTCACGCAATGGATGGATTTCGGCATAAAGTGAGGAGCGGAGTGTTTTAACATTAAGCTCCCTATGGCTATCTACTCGACTATCCATTGTAATTCAGGTAAAAATAAACGATTTCTCGAAACGAACTGCATCTTTTTGTGCCGTCGCCCAACCTAGTTGTTTCAAATTTAGGTAAAGTTGATATAAAAAATAAAATACCAACAGGTTGGCTTTGTATATTCTGTAAAAATAAATCGATGTGGACTAATTACAAATATATTTTTGATTGACTGTTAATTATTAAGAAAAAAATTGTGTATTTCTATATCCTGAAATAAATAAACGACTATAATTCGCTGTAATTATAGAACTACTAGATAGCTGGTTTCTTATGTTGTTAATTATATTAAAATATTGTCAATAGCTTATCATAAATTTCATAAAATTATAGCTGTCTAATTAGGCGGATCATAAATTTAACTTGGTAATAATATCGTCGATGTTCGATCATTAATTGACTATATATCATCGTTTGAGACAACTTAGGCTTATGATTATGTGGACGTGTATTGATTTGGTTATATGTAAATATATGAATTTATTTTGTATATTACTGTTGTAAAATTGATATATCGAAGAAAGTTTAGACTTAACTTCCTTTATATATGAAAGCAAGGAAGCGGGTGTGATTTATTATACATTTGTTCCTTAAGATACTTGGAAATTACGTATATATTTAGTTGACCTTGCTTAAAACGAAATAAATAAAAATCAGCTTTACGCTGTATTCCGCACACAATAGGGTAGGCAGAGAGAACCTAGTGTTAAGACATTATTTTTTCCAGTTTTAGCCAAATTCTGAAGGCATTACATTTTTGATACCGAAGATATGAAAATATTAAATATTTCATTTCGTCGAGTGGGAATTGAACCTGTCGCTTGTACAGTCACACTTTGTGCCCCTGCGTCACGACTAAGCCAGGTCCTGCTTAAAACATTTACAAAATATTACATATAAAAATAAATTTTGCAATAAAATACTTCTAACTCGTCGAGTTGTCACATAATAGCGCAAAGAATAAATTTGGCGATAAATTTACTTAGCCATAGAAAATAAAAAAGAGTTTTATATACGTATGTATGACATTTCCTCAGCAAATATACATTATTTATACACACATTTATAGTGATCTTCTGTGGGAAGTTTTATGTATGTATTTTTTTTTGTTTCAGAACTTAATTTTGTTTGTTGTTTTTAATATGTATTTTTTAACTTAATTACCGAAAGTGAATTATTTTACGCACTTCGTCTATAATTCGACTTCGTCCAAATTGAATTTGATATCATTGTTTCCGACTATCATCCATGTTACAGATTTTTTTGACAATTCAAACTATCTATAAAAAAAGTTAAACATATAAAAACAGGAATAATATTAAAATTAAAATTAAAACAACAAGACGACAACGATAAAAATAAGAGATCATTGTTTCGTAAGAACAACATTTTTCATCTAGCATCTTTCTTCGAATCTTGAAGTTTTACCGAACTTCGCCTTTGTAGCTCCAAAATGATTATTTTGTAATGTAAAGGGCATTTGGAGAGAATCAGAAAAGATTTGCAGCGCGAAAGTTTAAAAACTTCGCGGAAATTTATTTGTTGCCTTAAGAACATATTTTCGTTTTGACATACTTTCATTTATATGTGATTTTACGACTTGTTTTTCTATTGTATTACTCACTTTAACACATTTAAAATTATGCCGATGTGAGTTAGACGTGAGATAGGGTGACATATGCCATAGTCCAAAGCTGTCGGTTAGTTTTCGAGATATTGACAATTTAAAGATTTTTTTCTAAATAACATATTTGCACAATAAAATGCTCACTAAAATTTATCGCACTATACTTCGTTACCTGTTCTAAAGCAACTTAACACCAATAAAGTTTCAGGGGTGAAAATAAAATAGTCACAGAGCTTCTCAAAACGAGAGAGAGACATGATGGCAACAATAGTGGAAAATGTATATTATATAGTATTTTTTTACAATTGATATAATATTCTTAAATAATTTACAAATCGGCAACAATATTGAATTCCAATTTTATAATAAATATAAAAAAGAACAAACATTCTACACATATCTCTTTTACAATAAATTGTGTTCAAAATTGTATACATAACAAAAGAGATGGTAACCAGTCGGTATATTGGTGTTCGATTGATTAATCACTTTGATCGTTTACTCAAGTAATATAGTAGTTGAAGACGAGGTTGTTACTGGAATAGCGCAGGGAACACTTGCTTATCAGTTGCAGAAGAGCAATGGCGAACATGATTGTAGCCGGCGGGGCGACGCTCTGGGCTCCTCTCCTATACGACTATACCTATAATATTTATGTTCATACATCACCATGTAAATACACGTGCACACAATCGTGACTTGTTTGTTCAATGGAAAAAATTGTCGAAAATATTTTACCTTTGTTTTCAAAATAAATGAAGGTGCACTGAGCTACCTGCGAGTTATTGAGGTATAATATATTCGTTTGTACCATTGCGGAAACTATTCGGACAGTAAATATTTACTCAGACCGAATGAACAGTATCGAGCTAGATCGACAACGTGCGTGCATTTTTTTTTGTTAATTATAAAACTATTTGTATGCCAGGAGCACCTCAGATATTGAGTGGAATTTATATTGTAGGACCTCCAAGAAATATATGATTGTTATAGAAGGAAACAAGTTATAAAATACTTTTATAAGATGGTTTATATCTTTTTATCGTAAATACTTTAATTACCCTTTAAGTGTATTGACATCGGGAACCCATTCACATTTAATGGGAACAGTTAAGGAAACTCATTTCGTGATTAATAGTAATCTTATCAGCTTCGATTAAGCGCCCTTTCGCTTCGACTTGATCGGCAGGACTAGGGATCGGGAGGTGTAAATTAATTACGCTGATAGCACCTCTCGAATCATTAATTTTTACTCAAACAAAATTAATTGAACAACTTTCCCAATTCTGCGTAGGTTCCTATTTTGTCTATGTAATAGATAAAACTGCCAAGAATATTTTGTATTGAATGTAAGCTTCATTTATTTCTATGAAAGAAAATAATTATACACCTGATCGCATTCATTTTATCGAAATCCTATTAATACTTTAGACTGGAGAGCTATTTGGTACAAGCGGCGCTTTGCACTATTCGATTTTATATAAAAAGGTTCAATATTGCTGTGAAAAAACTACGAATAATTTAAAATACTGTGAAACGAAACGTACAACATATGACAAATAAGCGGACAAAATTGTTTGAATTGTTTAAAACGTGAAAAGTGCTGCCAACGTAAAATCAAAAGTTGACTTGAATTGTTTATACATATAAAAATATCAACATTTCATTTTTATGAAATATGCTATAATGTAGTCGATGAATGATTTCAGAATATTTTTGAATTATTAAAGAAATTTTAAACAATATCTATATATATAAAAGGACTTGTGCTGACTGACTGAGGTAAGACGCACGCAGAGCCGTAACCGCTGATGGTAGAAACGTGAAATTTGGGCAGATGTTTATTTTCATATTCTGGACATCCACTAAGAAAGGATTTTGAAAAATTTTAACCCTAAAGGGATGAAATAGGAGTTCAAAGTTTGTATGAAAAAAAAATTAAATCGCCACCAAGTTTTATAAAATTTGGAATTCAGACTCTTAAAAATATTTCATTGAACACGTATTTCATGGTTTTTTAGAATTCATCCCTTAAGGGTTAAAATGTGGGGTTGAAAGTTTATATGAAAAAATCTTTAAATCGCCACCGATTTTTATAAAAAAATAAAATCAGACTGTTAAGAATATTTTATTGAACACGTGTTTCGTGGTTTTTTTAGAATTCACCCCTAAGGGTGCGGGCGAAGCTGCGCGTGCCCACTAGTCTATCTATATATATAAAAGGACTTGTGCTGACTGACTGAGGTAAGACGCACGCAGAGCCGTAACCGCTGATGGTAGAAACGTGAAATTTGGGCAGATGTTTATTTTCGTATTCTGGACATCCACTAAGAAAGGATTTGGAAAATTTTAACCCTAAAGATATGAAATAGGGGTTGAAAGTTTGTATGGCTTTTTTTTAAAATCGGCACCGATTTTTATAAAATTTTAAATTCAGACTCTTAAAAACATTTCATTGAACACGTGTTTCATGGTTTTTTAGAATTCACCCCCTAAGGGTGCAAATAAGGGGTTGAAAGTTGGTATGGAAAAATCTTTAAATCACCACCGATTTTTATAAAAAAATTAATTCAGACTGTTAAAAATATTTTATTGAACGCGTGTTTTGTGGTTTTTTTAGAATTCACCCCTAAGTGTCTAAATAAGCGGGCGAAGCCGCGCGCGCCCACTAGTCTTTAATAAAAGACTGTTATTAAATTATTATTTAAGAAATTTAATACTAAAACACTACAGACACGTGGTCCGTAGCCTTTTTTATTCTTATTTTTCTATCATATATATTAATAACATTATTATTTATATGGGTACAAAATTAATATCTATTATAAGAAAGTATTGTCTTTGTCTTTATATTTACATTATACTTATTTTTAAAAAAACATATTATGCTTAAAACATACATTGTTTTTTTATTTAAGATATTTTGAAAAGTAGTCTAGTAGATGCGTGATAAACTGTCTATCTTACATTAAAAAATCGGCTTCACGCACATATGTATCACGTACATAGCAAGGTACGAGAGAGGTACCTTGCTATGTACGGGACAGCGGTGAACGGAGTTCCTTAACACTAGGGTACGTAAAGGGATCCTAGTGTTAAGGAACTCCGTTCACCGCTGTCCGCCGAATTTTTCGAGTACTTAACTACGGGCTGTCGTTTTGGTGCCAGAGCGAAGATTTTTAAATAAAAAAATAAAAAACTAAACTAAACTAAACTGCTTACAATTATGGTCTTTATAATAAAATATACTTTGCAACTATTGAAATCAATCATATTAAAAAATACATAATAATAAAAACATTACTTAGTTTTAATAATCTGTATTTACTATCTATATGCATAATACGTCGATTCTTAATAATTAATAACTTTCGAAATTAATAATTATTTTAACAAAGTATATCTAATATTATAAAAGCATCAAAGCGAACAAAGAATAATATCCAACCGATTTTTAAACGAATAATGAATAGAATGGGTATAACGAGACAAAGCGGTACCAGTGAGATGTAAAAAATATATTTTTAAGGTTCAACTTTCTTTTTTGTATATTTCATTTCTCTGTAAGCTGTGCGCTAAATTATTCAGAAACATTAATTGGTTATTAGGACGTGTTTTTGTGTTTGAAAATGTTGCTCGTTTGCCACAACGGTGGCAAGGCGGGGTTGTAGGGGCGGGCTCGACGACGCGGCAGCGGCAGTTGGCCCCAGCTCGCTCGACGGTCGCTCGCTCCGCGCGACTTCGTTCTTTCCGCGGCATCTTGATGTGAGGCACTTCGATAATTTTGTTGCTAGTTAAAATGAAATAAAGTGGAGTGGTGTGGCTTCATATAAATATTTTGAAGTGGTATGCGAGTGGTTTGTGCGGTAGCTGTTGACATCCAGAGCGCCATGCGGTGAAGCGCCACCGGGTGCTTGCTGCACGCGCGGATATGGTTGACCCCCTGAAAATATTTTGGGTGTTGACAAACAGCACATATCTTGGTACTTACTCTATCAAAATTTAAGATATCTCTATATATTAAACATATCATAATATAAGATGGATTCAATGAGTCTATACATACATCATAGTATTGCGAAAACAAATCGGATCATCAATATTTTGATCTTTGTTTCTCACATTAAGTGTAGTGAAATGTGTAAGCATCGGTAGCCACATTTATATAGAAGGGAAAATAGCGAAGCGAATATATCGTTCCTTATTAAGTCACTCGTGTGGGAAAACTTGTTATGTAAATATTTTTATGAGAATACGCGATATTTACTTTTTCTTTATGCTTATAGCCCTCAGCGGCGCAGGTGCACAAGAGTGTGAATGTAACGCGATGGTTGTGGGTTCCCACTCGAGTAAATTAATTATTATCTATTAATATTTTCATTTGTTCGCTCTGGCACCAAAACAAAAGCCCAGCGTTCAACTCAAAATGAAAAAATTGGCTGAAATTGGAGAACGGAGTGTCTTAACGCTAGGTTCCCTCTGCCTCCCTTTCTATGTGCGGGATACAGCGTGAAGATGATATTTATGCTTATAGATGTACGTAATAACTTCATGAAAAGCAAACATTTTAATTTGATTTTTGCGTTGCTCACTTAGAAGCTGTTCTGTGAAGAGGTCTGAATATAATTCAAGAGCCCATTGCTTCAAAAACCGTCTTCATTTTAGCTATTGTGATGTGCCCCTTGTACAAGAATACTCTCTTAAATAGAAATGAAAATATTAGTATTTGTTTAAATAATATTTATAATGTTATTTAAAATATTAAAAAATATATAAAATATTGTTTCAAAGTTATATACATTTTTTTCTTACTTTTAATTACAGACCTACATGTACTGCATTTTTCAAAGTAGGCTGATGTAGCCCTGTGTTTGCTCATTTTTAAGATATATCGGGTTGAGAATTGACATCTTATACAGAGCTTTGTGTTAATAGACCGGGAAATGATAATTTATATTTTAAATAATATAATACTGCCGTGGCGCTTGACGCTCCTAGTTCTAGGTACCCCGCTAGGGATAAGGCGTGAAGTTAAAAAAAAAAATTTAATTACTGCTCTTAGTGGGAACAGAACCCAGAGTCATATGTTCGGACAGATTTAGCGTAACTAGACAACAAGGAACTTGAAGTGGAAATTATTTATTAAGTCTTTATATTTTAAAAAAGCACACAACAGCTTTATAGCTATAATAGCATTATGTTCACCCAAACCTAAAGTTTAAACAGATAGAACCTAAAATAAAGTATTGCGACCAAGATGGATTTGTACATTTTGTAGCAAAAATACGAAACAGCTGTATGAATAATCTTATAAAAATATTTTAAGGAAATAACTAGCATTTTCATAGCATCTTAAAAGTATTTGTATAACAAGTTGCCCTGTATTACGCTTGAATTTAATTTACTTGGATTTGAACAAAAACGTAGCACAGAGTTGTATTTAAATACTTTAGAACACTTTCAAGGCAAAAAATAAGCCTTTTATTTCTAAACTAGCGACCCGCTCGCGGCTTCCCTCGCTTGAACTACGTAATTATTAATTTACTTTCGTTTTCTTATAATAATATAATTTTAAAAACAATATCTATATATACAAAAGTAAAGTTTGAGCCAATTTAATAAAACAGTTATTATAGATTTTTTTTTTCAACAAGACTCTTTAAAGTGGTCTAACTTTTTACAAAAGTGAAAACAGAAATCAAGACGGTTAAGTTGGTTAGCGTGAACAAATGCATAGGCAAACAAACAAAAAAAAAAATAAAAATCATAAAAATCATTGTTTAGAAAAAGGAAAACGGATATTTGTTAAAGCACCCGTAGACATTTCTACGGGTTTTTAACCTAGTAAATAATACGATTTAAGTCTGACCTTTCTTTCGTCTGCCCATACATGGTTTTATAGTGGCAGTAGGAACGTATACCTAATACTTGTAAGTAGATTTTATACATCACTAAACAGTAAAAATTTTAAACCAATATAATACGTTTGTCGGCATTAAATTTATTTGAGGTCGTGACGTAGAGTGTGTGATTGTAAACGCAACAAGTTGTGGGTTCGATCTCCTCTCAAGGAAATTAAGTGATTTAATATTTTCATTTCTTCACTTTGGTGGTGTTGGCAAAGCGCGACGTTGAATTCCGCCAATGCGGAAATCTGAACATTAGGTCCCCTCTGCCTACCCGGCTGTGTACAGAGTGAAAGCACAAAAGAAATGAAATTTGTCTCTGCATTTCTATATCTGAATTTTGTTCTATATTTATACCTATTGTAATGAATGTTACACAAGAGTCCTTTATTATTATACCTATTATTAAAAAATCAAGTCTTTTAAGCCTACATTTATTTTGTTCCCTGACTAGAGAAGGTATTAAAAATTAATGTACTAAAAAACTTGTACTTTGCTGAAATTATTACTAAGAGTATTTTTTTTTTCAAATTGAATTTATGATTTTATTTTTTACTAAGATAACCATGAAGGGTTTCTTTTAGTTATCGCCTGCGGTGAAGAACCTGGTGTTCTAAATTTATGGACACATTGCTTGTTGAGCAATGAAATTCAACACCGAACAAATATTTTTTCTTATATCATAAATATTTTCATACACGTTGTATGTTATATATTAACAAGATTTTCTAAATCGACGTAAATTTATATGAGAAGTGTATGTCTAGGATTTTCATTATTTACACACCCCTTGGAACGGAAGACAGTAGCATTCGCACGTTGTCGTCTGGCAAGAGAAAAATTGACAAAGCAGTACTAACAAACGCGAAAAGCAATTCAATAGAAAATTGTTATCTATTCATTTATATTTTACTACATGTATATACGGGTACTTGTACACATATTAAATGCATGTACGCTATTAACCTTCTGCTTCAACTATTTTATTTAAAATGTTAAAACTTTCATGTTATACTGATTGGGGAATTATCACTTTTAAATCCATAATCCGAATGAAATATGTCATACATATAATTTTTATTACGTTCGTTAAGCTGGGTACTTAGTTTTGCTAAAATACGGCCATTTTTTAAATACAAGGATTAAAAGTGCCATAACAAAAACATTGAGTTGGCATTGCGTATTGAGTAGCGGAACCCACCGCCGCGTTTTACCTCGTTCCCAGAGCGACGAAGTGAAAATATTAAATATTTTGGACGCTAAAAAAAATTATTACTATAAGACACGTTTTTAAAATTGATATCTCCTACCGCTACTACTTGTTGAAACTAATATGAAATTTTTATTATCAGTCTTTTTTTGATACCCTAGTAATAATATATTTTTTACGGTTCATTTGGTAAAATTGTATTAGATTTCTAGATCAGCCGATGCGCTTGTTATTATAGTTGACATATTTTTAAATTATTATAAATGCTAGTGTGAAATATTTCTCTACTTACTTTCTTGAAAAATTTAAAGGTATCAGGTTTGGAACGAACTGTGTTATTCTGTAACAGCACGTAACCTATATTACTTACTCGGCATGAAAAGAATCCAAAAGAGGCTGAGTCATTCTTGCCTTTAAGAATTACGACCGAAATTCAATACTATACTTTGGAGGCTTAAGAAAATCACTTTTCGTAAAAAACTTTTCTTCGCAATAAATTAAATTACAAGTATAATATTCCCTCGAAAGTATACTTAATGATGGTTATTACGCGTTACTTATTTTATATCTCAATTACCTCTAAATTAAAGCCTTATATATTTGGAAGTTGATATTTAGCACCAACTCAGTAAACCAAGACATTGGCAACAAAGTACTGTGTTTCAAGGTTAAAACAGCCAACCAATTGTTTATGAATACTTCGTTTACCAACACTTGCTCTTTAATTAACTTTACTTAACATGAAACGTGAATATTATTAGGTTGAGTGCCCAACAAAGTATAAAAACAGACCTTATTACATACAAATAGTAACAATGCTCTTCGAAAATTTACTTAATTCAAAACTCTACCAAAGGAATATTAATATTATAGAATTCTTATTTTGTTATTTAGTACTTTCTTACAAATTCTTGTTAAAATTATATGAACATTTACAGTTTAAATTTAATAAACATGACAAAAATTTAAATTTTTGTCCAGTTACGGAGATACGTTCTACGTAAAAGTAATTAAAAACAACCAACGGCTACTTTATAGATTGAGAGATTAAATTGATGACGCAGATTTAGGTCTGACATAGTGCTTGTAATCATTTGTAAGGAATTTAATTTCACTGAACTTGTTTAGAAGGAAACACAAAAACAAGTTTCCGACATGTTGGTGACAAGGGTATTTGTGCCTTCACAACTTTACAAATGTGTGCTTATTACACTTTTGGGCAATATGTGTGCGTATTTAGCGAAACTCGTTCTTTTTTTTATTTTTTATAATATTAGGAGTAGGTATGTATAATATCTACTCTAAGTATTATAAAAGCATTTTATGAAAACTTTCCTTGTGTACTAAGTACGCAGTTAGGTTTAACTGTGTCTTTAGGTTAATCAATTGACTAATATCACTGTATAAGTAACCAAGTAGTCATGTATGAAATATCTTTCATGTTTCTAAATAAAAAATTAATGAATAAAATAAAACTGTGAATGTGTCCTTATTTAAAAATTCTTTATATATTCGTATCATTACACTGTAAATATGATACAAGACCAAATGACGTATATAAATATGTGATAGACCTAAAATTTGATATATAGTAAATATACTGTGCACGTGTGTCGACTGCTAACGAGTCGCTTTGTACTTGGATTTTTCTGTCCAACAGTTACTTCATTTTTCCTTTGGGACTTGAGATATGACTAGAAATGGAATGAACTATCATTAGAATCGAGCTTTTCAACATATACGGATATTTCAACATTAACACATCTATATTAGTACATTGTATTGTATAGATGTCCATACATTTAAAAAAAATATCCTAACATTTAGCCATCTTATAATAATACAGATAACTATTTCAATTTTTAACATTTGAACTATTTACTATTATTGCCTGCATTGCAGTCGATATTCAATATTCACACATTCTTTTGATATTTTATTTCATTTATAATTTTAATTTTTTAATTTATTATAGTGGTCGCTCGCAACTTTATTTATATGGTATGGTATTTGTGACCATTTCCATGTTTCTTACATTTCCTACAGATTATCATTGAATTTGGAGCCAAAATGCTGTGCTGATTGGGCAGAACTTTACTCCGCATTTTATTTTTAATCATTCTCCCGAAAGAAAGTGAAACTTTTCATATACAAGTAGACGCTGTCCCACTGCCTCTGTTCAATGTTTTTTATTTATCAACAAAGAAGTAATAACCGATTTTTATTATTGTAAAATTTCAGCATTCCTTTTTTATAGTTTAGTTGACCATTATGATCCTTTGTCAGATATTCCAGATAAAAATTAATTTTATATGTCAATAAGTAAGACCTATCACGCTGAACGACTTTTATTAAGCTTTTATTATTTTTTTAGGTTAGCTTTATAATATGGTTTCACTACAAGTGTGGCAGTCTTCGAATTAATCATAGCCTAGATCTTACCAACGTCTAACACAAAGAAAAAACAAATAAATCTAAAGATGTGTGAACAAACAGACAGACAAAAAAATAAAAAAACATATTTTATTACTTATTTTAAGCCCCTTATATTGTCGTATATATATTTTATCGCAAATATATTTAATGCACAGATACAATTTATTTACTATTTTACTATAGTATAAATATTATTTTTACGTATTTTACTTCATTTTGTCATTACTGCTTCTGAAGCTTCCATCTTTGCTATTATTTAGTTTATTAACCAGTTTAATTTTAGATTCTGACTCAATAAATATTCTATCACAAAGCAATATCTTGTAAAGTATGTCAGTGCAATAAGACGCGCACCTGAGGCCAGACAGATTGGCGACACGGCGTCCGCAGCCCCCAGATGAGACAATTACTCAATCTATAGGAGGGATGTGTCCCCTTAATCGACAGAGGGATCAGAAATTCTGAATAGTTATAGACTACAGCCAGCAACAGAAATAGACAAATGCCGTTACTTTATATTATGTTCTCATATGTTGTGTTCGTCAAATAATAACTTAAGTTTTATAATAGCGTTATAAAAATTCAAGACAAAGATATTGTTATAACATTTTCGGATTAATATTTAATATTCATATAATTTCTTACTTTTATACATTAAGTAGCAGATCAAACCACACTTTGGCTTTGCCCAAACAAGGGCAAGGCAGTTGAGTTAAACCCACAACAATTACAGTAGATAGTGCTAGTTGGGTTCATGCCAACATCAGATGCCACTGTACCTAAATAGAGTGCAGACCCTGAAAACGGTGTAATAAAAATAGTGTGAAAATTGGATATTTTTAATAAAGATTTTAAAAAAATATTTTGACTAATGTTGTAATATGAAGTGCTTTCTTTACTGAGTATAACATTAGAAATACGCTTCAATTATGTCCTCTTTGTTTTTCCAAGTATAATCTTGTTTACATCGTCACGATATGAAATCTTATAAATAAATATATATGAAATCTTATTAATAAATATAAAAAACTTCCAACGTCTTCTCTTATAAAAGTGATAATTTGTTGTAATTTATTATTTGGTAAAATCTTAAGAAAAAACCACTCGAGAATATATGATGTAAAATAAAAATTTATTACAACCTCTGCTATCGATAGCTTTCTGATTGAGATCACATTTAGAATATATATTACGCGAAGTGCCTGAGTAGCTTCCAGCTCCATTTCTCATTTCATCAGTTTCGTGATAATAATTTTGAGGAAAGTCTGGGGGTTTCTTTTATTCATTAGGTGGCAACTTTTTATGTCTATTACAAGTTTTTTGTTCAAATAAGTACACATTTTGAAAAGCTATCAAATGGCTGATTATTCTATTTCTATTTATAGGTACTAAAAATACAGTAATTTTCAATTTTGTGTTTCATAAACTTTGTAATGTTTCACTTTAAATAAATAAAATGCCAAGCTTATAAAAGTAAGCAAATAAAAGTAAATAGTATGTTATGTTTTAACCACTTATTAATTAATTTATTTATTTTGTGTGTTTATAATTTTAAAAACATATAACACACGAGTATAAAGATTAATTAGCAAGCAAGTTTGTGTGATAAACTCGTGTTTTTGCAAATACACAAGGAAACACACGAGTTTATTACACAAACTTTAGCCTTAAGTAGTATTCGTAACCCACAATTCATGACAACAATGACATAAACATTGTAGATCCCATTTATAAGAATAAATATTTTCCTTTATTATGAAAATCATAAATATAATACAATTTATCAATGTCTACTCGACACTGTCTTACTACTGCGGTCCTTAGAGACGCCACGACGACGACTTAAATATATTATTTATTTAATATTAGTGTAATCTATTTTAAGTATGTATGTACATACATATATACATCTTACTCGTATTTATCGCACATTTGTGTGTTGGTCGCTTGTAAGATTTTTTTAGGATATTCAATGTATGTAACTTTAGTTTCAATATCTACTCCATCTATTCTTAAATAGTAATTATATTTCACAGAATTCTTAAAAAAAGAAAAACAAATATTTTGTAGTTAAAAATGTTCAAAAACAATGAACGAAGTTGTTTCTTCTATATTAACAAGATAAGAGTCACTTTTCCCTATAAAACTCATAAAATGTTATCAGCTATAATTGTAACCGTCTGGTATACTAAAAAAGAGAACATGAGATTATAATTTCATTATTAAAGTACTTACAATAGGATTTTTTTTTTTTCGGTTATTATTTTATTTTTTTTTTGTTTACTTTTGTCGAGACATTGCGTGTTCAGAGACAACGCGCTTTGTCTTCTACCCGAACGAGGAAAAGATATCCCCGATTTTTTTGTGAATATATTCTGTATAAATATAATACAAAAGCTGACATTTTATCTATTATTTTACTTTAGTTTTTATTAATCACATAATTAATTATCAGTTTTAAAATAAATATTCAAAAGTTATAGCACGAGTGCTTTCAAAGTTGCCTAATCATAGCATATTTTTACAAGAGCCAGCGGAATTGGCAAATGACCAGTTTTACACAAACCGACCGGCATTCAACTTCTACAACTCATTAGTTTCCAAGTAACGCTTTAACTTACAATGGGTAAATTTTCTAGAAATTGCAATTATTATAAAAGCATTGTAGACATGGAGTACAGTTTGCCAGTTTGTACTATATGAGTTTTTTAAATGAAATAAACAACTCTGTTTGTTATTAGAAATTATTTATTGTACACAAAAAAGCTTTCAGTCACAACTTCGTCTGTGCAATGTGCGTTAGATTTATATTTCTCTATGAAAACTAAATATATATATATGAGTGGAGTACAGTTGTGTCACTATGCTTCTTTACATCAACAAGATATTTGGCGATAAAAATATGAATGGATGACAAGCACTTCGTCAATACTTATAGATACATCTACATGTCCTCCAATAACTGAATAAAATCTGCGATGGAATGAAAGTGTGATTATACTGCCACGTCAAACACGCGAAATTAGTTTTTTCTTGAGTTGGCACAAGAATATAGCCGTAAGAGTTGCGCTATGATCTCAAGGCCAAGAAATATTTCATAAGCATCGCGGCTTGTTAATATATTAGTAGATATTACCCTTCTTTGCTTATATTATATAATAGCCAACTATATAGCAATTTAGTCGAACAGAATACTTAATATTGATATAACTTTTTTGATGTAAGATTGAATAAACGCAAAGCAATTAATATTAAGGAAAATTAGCCAAAATAGAATAGTGAGAACTGCATTTCGGTCGGTTAACCGTTTCTTAGATTAAATTAAAATAACATGCTTCTTTTTTCTTATTATTACTACATGTACTTTTTTTTTTAATCATATTAATTTATATTGGAAAGTTCAAAAACACTATAACGTGAAATGCTCATCACACAGCTTTTATTAAGATTTCATTTTATTATTACTTATAGCTTATATACGATATACCCTACATCCTACCCAGGCTTAATAGCTACGCAACAAATAAGTATCATTCAAATCCGTCCAATAATTCAGAAGATGTGCAAACAGACAGACAAAAATGATTTTTAGCAAAAATATTAAAAGTACAGACACACTTTTTTACTGTTTTATTATAGTAGATATAGATAAACTTTATGTCATATTCAAATGAAATATATACGTCACAAAAATTTTATACCCAATTATATTATAATGTGATGGTGACATCTTGTCGCCCTGAAAAGCTGAAAAAGATTCTTACTTCAGACTAGAATGACATTTTACTTAAGTTTTGTCATTAATTTTACGCCTACTATTATTTTTGTCGTAAATCATTTTTAAAAATCTTTTTTTAATAAGTGAAATTTGACATGGAGTCGGGAACAATTAAGTAAATTATAATACCATTTGGTTGTCTTCATACTGGTCCGATCTTCAATTTATTCGATTGTCTTTTTAATAAACGATGACTGCATTATTATTTGTTTTTTTTTTGCTTCCCAAATTTATGTGGCACGGTGGGCAGAGGGAATCTAGTGTTAAGACACTCCGTTACTCGTTAAAGCGGTGGAAGTCTAGAGAAGCTTTGCCTAATTCCCAGAGCGAGCAAATTAAAATATTAAATAATTTACTCCCATAGTGTACCGCACGATTATTTATACTTTTAATGTATTAATGAATTGATGAAAAATATAGCACTTTTTAACGTTTTCTTTTATCCGTCGAAAAAAAGGATGAATGTTTTATTCTTCATCTAAACATTATATGCGCGCTCTATAACGGCTTCCTGTGTATTTCATTTGCCCACGCTAAGTAAATTATCTAGCATCCCACCGCTGCAAGACTACAACGTAATTCAATACACTTCCACCATTACTCTATTTGCCCCGAGAATCCGGTTCAAATTATCTATTTTCAACAACTTCATATGAATTATTAACATTTTCTGTTAAGTTGTTTAACTTACTCTAACTAACTAATATTTTATATTTCATACTATTTCGGAACTGACTTTTAATGTTTTATACTATTTATGAACTTGAAATTGGTATTGCCTATGTTCACATCAATTTAACATTTCAGTGCCCGTGTCACTTCACCGTTACTTGGTCGCCCATTACTTCGTCGTCTCACTTTAACACAGCTTTGTAAAATTTCCATTGGTAGACTTCCATAAAATAAACAAGATGATATTTCAAAATGTACAATACTACAATTTATTAATGTTGGTACTTCTACTACATTAAATACATTGATATATATCCTGAACCTAACCCAAATTACTGACTTTAACCACATGAGTAAATATCTTGCAGAGATAAAGCTTCTAAGGAGCGTCTAAAATTTATACTTATTTGGTCAGCATTCTCAAATGAGGTAATAAACATTTGCTGTCGTACCAATTACGTTTTTGCTTACGAAAATAAAATTAAATGTATTAATTGTATAAAAGAACATTTTATCATAACGGGTATATTATTTTTTTTGCTACTAACTATGTTGATATGTTGACGTTTAGCTGTGTAAATTTACAAAGGTAGACCTAAGAATTATTTAACATCGTAAACTCTACCTCCTTTTGGTTTAATAAAAGAATTTATTATAAAATTCATTTCTGTGGGCAAAAAACGTTATAAAAAAATAATCAATTTCACACTGTATCCCGCACACAGCAGAGTAGGCAGAGGGAACCTTGTGTTAAGACTTTCTTTTCCCCAAAAAAGTTATAAATCTTGTAAAATAACAACATTAGTATTACTGTACATTATTCTACATACTATTTGTCAGCTGTCAAAATTATAATCTATCACCCCAACGTACTATATATCTAAGAAAGTGAACGACGGAAACCATAATGTCATTATATTTTATTGCGAAAGCTATCCAAGTATGTCTGGGAAATGTGTTTATGACCTCCGAACATTAGCATTGTACTCAATACTCTTTTTATGTACATAGAGCATGGCACCGCTCCAAATAAACTCTGTTTACAACTTAATGTTTTCTTATTTATTCAAAGGAAGTAATCCTGGGATACTTAAGTACCTTTCACTAATTTATTATTTATTTTGTAAAAATGATTTAAAGTTGTGTAAATTTATGCGTAGACTAATTTATAAGCAAATCTGTAACAAAAAATCGTTGTAGCATTTTATGGTTATTATAAAATATATCAGAATTATTCTTTTTAAATTGTGCCTATCTGAATTTGATATTATTTGCAACTATGTCTTATATTGATATTATATTAGGATATAACTTTGAAATTCATTTTGGGACATGTTACTTTTAGTTTAACTTTGTTTTTAAAAATCTCTCATATAGATTTTTACGCTATTGAATAGCGAGATGCAACTTCGTAAATTATTAATCTATAAGCTTATTGTATCCGGACAATTTATGCTGTACTAGTTTAAACTTATCTATTTATAATTTTAAAATATTAATTTATGCACAAGTCTAAGATTTCTTTGAATAAAATAAATATAAAATATTTGAAAAAAAATAATAATGTATATAACTTTCATAATAATAATCGAACTAAATTTAGTGAGCTAATACAGTTGCAAGTTAAGAAACAACCCTCATAAATATGTCTTGTTTGCGGCAAAGGGCACTGTCACGTATCTGTTGGGGTTTCATCTAAAGCACTCGAGAGCACTTCTGCCATCGGTATACCGAAAATATAAGTGTTTATTACTGCTAAAATTATTAAACAAAAAGCCTCCAAATTCGGCGGAAATTAGGGAACGGCGTGTCTTAACGCTAGCTTCTTTCTGTCTACCCTTCATTCACCCATATGCGGGATACAGCGTGAAGCTAAAAAAAAAATTACATATAATAGTACATACTATTGCATAATATTTTGTGGTTTTTAACTATTTTAGCCATCGACCATTTAAAACGTTTAAACGTATAAAGTTTTAATTCAATTCTCGAACTCTGTAAACGAAAGAACTCTAGTAGGAAAGACATTGCCGTTTTAATCTTATTTGCCACTTCGTCAGCTACTTGTGCAATCAATTACTCTATATAGATATATAAGTCTAAAGGCATTATATGTATCTGCACACTTAAAAGTCTGCTACTTTAAAATTTGTTTTCTTTATGTGCTATTCTAATTATACAAACATATATGTACGCAAACACTTTTGTGCTAGTCGTGGCGCACAGATACAAGCGTGTGACTTGAGCGTTCTAAAATGCGGCGTTCAGTTCCGCTATTCAACAAGCAATGCCTCCAGAATTTGGCGAAAACTAACAGGTGTAGTGTTAAAGTAGGCATGAAACTTAGTGATAATATATATATTTTTTAACAAATGTCTTTACATTTTTAAATTATCATATTGTAGCAATAATAAGGAAAAAATGTAATACTCCGAATGTAAGGCATTGGTAATGTTTCATTCATGTCATATTGAGATATATATGAGTACGAAAAGTATCAAGAACAGCTGACGATCGTAATGGAATATATATTTTTTATTAATTTAAAAACACGAATTGTACAATTTTTTCTGAGTATAAGCTTTTTTAAATGTTCATTGTAGATTATTTTTGGTGACATTTAAAATAGATTTTTCGTTGAATTTCTATAACACTTTAATGTAGTTTAAAATATTTACAATAAATGCTTTAATAGCGTGTTAAAAGAGGCCAGTCGCGCAGGGGCACAAACGTGTGACTGTAAGTACGAGAGGTTGTGGATTCGATTCTCACTTGAGGAAATTAAATACTTAATATTTTCATTCCTTCGCTCTCGTGTCGTGCGGATATGAGTTTCGGCATTCGACATGCAATGCCTTCAGAATTTGGCGGAAAGTGTGGTGCCTACCTTGTTTAATGCGGTATACACCGTGAAGCTTTAAAAAAAAAGTTATTAACAAAGTCTGAAATAAAGAACTCACTCCATTCAACTTATTTGCAGCAAAATATTTATGTATAAAGGATTTGAATCTGAGCATTACCGTAGAATACCGTAGGTTAACTATGGCAAACTATAATTTTGTGCCGTTTGTTACAATTGCTATGCAAATCTAGTTAATTTAACGTTTAGCACCGAATATATGAAATGAGATGTGCCGTAACGAACACATTGTTTGTGGTTGTATTTACATTATAGAGTGATATTAGTCTTTGTGTGGATCATTCCTCTGCACATTGTCCCAGCCAACGTCTAATAAAGAATTTCATTATTGACAATAACTCATGGCGCCACAGAATGCGCAATAAAAATTTACTACCCGAGTGTAATTAAACATTTCAAATAAATAACAATAGAAAATGAAATTCTATTAAAGGAAACTCTAATTTACGTGAATCCAGTAAGTAGGTATACAAAAATAATAAAGTAACTTAACTATTGAGACTTACTACTAGTATTATGTATTTACAAAGCAATTGTATAGCTTAAGTGGCTATAATTCATGAGGCTTAAACTGAGCTTTGCATTTGTGTGAGTGATTATAAAAGTATAACCAAAAATATTTTAAGAATAAATTATATCATAATAATTATTAGAAATCAATAAAAAAGTCCCACATTTTTATATAATATATATATTTTTTCTACGCCGGCCATTTCATCATCTTAATTTTTTCGTCGTCCTCGTTTAATGTGCCGCTTGACTTAAAAATGAATCTTACCATTAAATCATGTGAGGCCGTGTCGTCACGTCAGTCGTGGCGCAGTCGTGGTTGTGGGTTCGATCCCCACTCGAGGAGATGAAATATTTACTTAAATTTATATTTCCATTGCTTCGCTCTGGTGTCGAGGACAAGCGCGGCGTTGAGTTCTGTCACTCAACACGCAATGCCTCCAGAATTCGGCAGAAAGAGTGAAACGGAGTGTCTTAACACTAGGTACCCTCTGCCTACCCTGCAGTGTGCGGGATACAGCGTGAAGCCGTTATATCATCAAGTATAGCGTCTTGTCCACGATACTTTACTGCTCGTATATTTTCCATTCTTGGACAGTGATAGTGCTGCCCACTGTATCTTTCAATTTTTATAAATCGAACACAAAAATATTTTTTTCAGAAATAAATATGTGTCGTTGCTAGTAAGAAAGAAATATAGGCCGGTTGTTATAAACCGGTTAAGGCCAAGCAAGTGTCTTACACTATATATGAACACACACAAACGCAAAGCTCAGTTAAGACATCGTAGACTCTACCTACTGAACTACCTACTATATACTTTATTCAATTACGTTTAATAAAACCTCAATATATATAATGACCGAAACTTAACTTTTTTGTCCACGGAAATAATATAAAAGAAAGCATCATATACTTTATTTTTTTGTACATGTATATTAATCACAATGGCATTTGTTTTGATACTGACGGTTTTTAAAAAAGCTTTTTCCTTATTTACTAATTTGCATATATGCTCATCCACAGTGTAATTTGTGACGTCTGTCGGTCCGTTTCATTCGTAAATTCTAAACAGCGATAAAATAAAATATGTTGAAACACGCTCAAAGAATTGTACGCATGGTTTTTTTACAACCTTTGACAAATTTCTAACAAAATTATTTTTGGAATCTCCACATAAGCTACATATAATAGAAACTTTCCGTTAGTTCGTTCGTTAGTCCTAATGCTGCATGTTATGTGCAGTAAAATCCACTAAACCATAATTATTTCAATACATATTTAGCCAATCAGTTTTAAATATTTTTTATATGTGCTTTTACTACCAGATCAATTTGTCTTTGTCAGATCCAGAGGTCGTCACAGTAATCTATCTACACAATTCTCATAAATTTTTCCTTGTGTCGTCGGTAGACTTGGTTTATGTTCTTCCCATGTGGTTCAGAGGACGGCAACAGAGGCTCAAAGTAACTATACGTCTGCTAATAAAGCCACCGGACATTTCAACAAACGTTCCTAATTTATCTTTGCTCAAGCGGACCTCAAACGAAAGCAATTTCCCTTTAGGTTTCTTTTACATACATTTCTGTGACACAGATTAAGATCCGTTTGAAGTATTCAGTACGATTTCTATAAATACAGAGCAACCTTTTTTTTTAAATCATCTTAAATTTTACCTCAAAATATTTCCTTAATTATACATGTCATACTATTTTCATCACGGCGATGTAAAAATACAACACTAAAATATCGATTCATAAAAATAAAGCACAAGATTATAGCGTCGTAATTTAATATTTTCCATATCCTATTTTGCCAAATAATGACTTTGTCTTTTATTATAAAACGGAGTGTATATATATTTAACAATTGACCAACGTAAATAACAAAAAAAAAATCGATATTAGAATCTATATATTTCTTCCTCGGAATATATATTTAACAATTGACCAACGTAAATAACAAAAAAATCGATATTAGAATCTATATATTTCTTCCTCGGAAGATATTATTCATCGTTTTAAAAAAATAGAATACCAATAGATAAAATACGTATAAAAGGTATAATTCTACATATAATGAAACACTAAAATTTGATAAATGTTATCGTGGTGTAGAGTTGTAGATTCGAACCCCACTCGGTAGATTGAATTATTTTCATTCCTCCCTCTGATTAAGCAAGTGTGGTATCCCAGAGAACGAGGTGTCTTAACACTAGGTTCTCTCTGGCTATCATTTTTACGAGACAACGCATGAAGCTAAAAAGGGAAAAATACCAAACCAAACCCTCCACAAAACATTAAGAATAATTAAATTAATATAAAAATATTTTATATCAGTGTACTCAGAGTTAAATGCTTTGTTTTTACTCTTTAAATGTATATTCTCATGATTGTATTTCATTTTCATTTAATATTTATATCAGAATTTAGTTAACATAAAAAAGAAGAAAATTAGTTTGGTTTTGATGGTGGTTAGTTAACATTACCAAAACTATCGTGATTGTGTAACTTGTTTATTTACATATGTTAACAAATTACAAATACTATAACATTGATATTGTTATCATAAGAACCAATATATACATATATTGTTATACTTTCTGTAAACAAATTATAATTGTATTTAATTATGGTATATGAAATGTATTGCTAATATGCCTTTATCAATTCTATGTCAGACATATTGAAATGCTATAATATAAATAGAAGAGTAAATATTATATTAAACAGAAATATCGTATCTGTGTAAAAGGATTATTTTGTTATTAATAGCAGCTCTTTAATTTATCATATATTGTACCGTGTATAAATTATCTTTATAGAAAGGGTTCACAAGTCAAAAAAAATCTGTCTCATGATGTATCCCGCATATAACAGGGTAGGCAGAGGGAACCTTGTGCTAAGACACTGCGATTCTCACTTTCCGACGAATTTTTCGAAGCATTGAGAGTTGAATGACGGAACATACCGTCAGGCCTTGTTCACAAATCGAAGCTATATAATAGATTAATGTACCAAAAATTGAGCTTACTTTTTTCTTTGCAGTGACCAAATTCATCCGCATTGGAATAGCAGACAAAAATGACAACCCTCCGTATTTCGACAAGGAGCTGTACGAGGCGGAAGTCGACGAAAATGAAGATATTCAACACACTGTACTTACGGTTACCGCCAAAGATCACGACGAATGTACGTATCTAGTTATAGTTGTTATTATTTTTTATGTCACATATTATGCTATTCTAGAAAAAATTAAGATAAAGTTATAAAGCAAATCTGGAGATCGCGTTACGCAAAGGAAACACCATAACATGTGATTATATGGTCACGAAAATTGAAAATATTGACGATAAGAGAATGTATAAGTGTGAATGATTTATGATTTCCTTAAAATATGGTTGTCTAAGGAAGCAATTGATTCTAAAAATAATAAATGTGTTTTATATTATTTTAGTAATTTTTTACAATATTTTTTAAAAAATAAAGTAGAAGAGTCTGTGTCTGTGATTTCAAAATAATAGTGATTTTCCAATTCATGTTAAAGTTCATATAGTTATTTACAGAATACCAAAACATAAACAAACAATTTTAAAATATTTGTCTATCTGTCTTTCTGTTTGTCCGGACTAATCTCCAGACCAACTGATGTTATAGAAAAACTAAACTAACTAAATTTCTATAAAATCTTTTTCTTTATTCATGTAATATTTTATATGTATTTGTTTAGTATAAATAAATAATAATAAAATAGTGTCAAAGTAGTTTATCAACTTTGATAAGATATATAAGCCATTAATTTCGTAACCTGTTACAACCCTTTCTTAACTATATAATATAAAAGTTAATAAAAAAAACAGGGTCAGTCGATTTTTCATGATATTGGTTAAAAAAAAAATTGTATTAATAACCGTTTATACAACGAAATACATAGTCAACTACGAAATTTCAAGTTAAGTAACTGATATTAAACAGGGTGGAGCAACATATAGGTTATTTTTCATCCCGCGAATCCTCGCGAGACCGGACTTTACTCTGGAAAAACTGCGTTTGCGGTGCACGCGTATCTATTTACCGCCCACCTAAATAGATGTAACTAAATATTTTTTTAAACACGTCAATTTTTTCTAGGAAAATGAAATAAATTATGTAGATGAAACTTTGATTCACTGAAAAATAATTTCATATGTATACATATAGCGTTAAGAATCCTATCCTCCATTTACTAGGGTAAGTAAAGCCTCAAATAAAAAAAGGATTTGAAATTTATAACTGATTGTTACATAACACAACACTTTCATTAAATCTTCGTTGACTTTGTAACAATGCATGTACGTTTGTCCACAAAGGTTGGTCCGATGCTAGTATAGATCTACACAAAATTGCCTAGATCGCTTTGAAGAACAGCTCGCTACAAAATGTACTTGTAATATTTCCCACCCGCTATGAACCGCGCCTTTGTGCGTAGAATTCATTTACAAATTTCTATTAAAACTTATATTTTTGGAATATGTAATATTTTATATGTATTTGTTTAGTATAAAAATAGTGTTAAAGTGGTTTATTAAATTTGATAAAATATTATTAGCCATTAGTTTCGTAACCAGTTATAACTCTTTCTTATGTATTTAATATATAAATTACTAAATAGACAGAGACAGTCAATTTTCCAAAATTTTTATAAAAAATAAATAAATAGTATTCTTAATAACCGTTTATACAACGAAATATATAGCCAACTTTGAAATTTCAAGTTAAGTAACTGATATTAAGCAGAGTGGGAGTACCATTCAATCTCAACGAAGTGAATTATTGAAAAGCGTCATAAAATGAAGTCATTAAACAGTAAGTTCGACTAACTTCAAAGGTTGGTTGGAATGTCTTTGGAACTTGTAGTAATAAAAAATCATTGTTATTTCCCTTACTTAAAGCATCTCTTGAGTAAGTCTTTAAAGTAATGAATATCAAAACATTATACAAAATTTGGATATAAAAAAGAATTTGTTTTTGCACAACATATTATTAAAAATAATTTTAAAGCATCAAATAAGATTTTTATATGAGTATGTATCTACTCGTATAGCTATGTACCTTTGTCGCCACGTTTCGAAATTAAAAACTATTATGATATAAATAAATAGTTAGGCTGTCAGCTACCTCGCACGTTTTCCCGGGAATCGAGATTATATAAATAACTTTTGTATTTCTGTGGGGCTTTCCTCTTTTCCTTTTAAATCATTTTGAAATTAATGAAAATTAATATACACCCTTACTATGAAACACCTAATTCTATAACGTCATATTATTATTGTTTTTATAAATATTTACTTTAAGAAACATCATAGTTTATCAGATTTCTTAAGGTTGACATACATATTACACTGAGAGAATTAGGGTCACGTTAGTGACTTCCTCGCTCCAAATATATGTCACTGAAACGATATCCGGCTCGTAACTTTAATAAAATACTTTATGTTTAAAATATACATTTTTCAGTGTTAAGCCATAACTTTATATTTTAAATATAAATTTCTATTGGGGATTTAAATTAACATTTTTAAGGAATTTTAAATAAAATACACTTTTGTCTGCAAATCTATTGAAATTTGGCAGAATCAATATATGCTATGAATGTCGTTGACTAAATGTCATCAAGCTGGCTGGAGAGCTAGTTTGGCATGTTCCAACTAACAAACTTTCACGTGGGCTGTGTACATGTTCGATCAAATACGTACGAGTATACTATATCTACTCTATAATAAATTGTAATACAAACATATTGGCTATGTTTGATCGATGCTTGTTGCTAAGGAATTTGTGAACGGTGTGTGAATCTACTGTCATATCACTTAAAACATTTTCATTATTGCAATAGTATATACGTAGGTATGCTTAAGAATACTCGTGTCTTCTTACTCGTCATGTCGATTTTGTCGACCTTTTGTTTACCTAAAATCGGAAGTTAGTTAGAAAATAGTATTTTTTTACTAAACTTACATAATATAATATAATATATAACTATCTATGTTAAATGAACAACAGTTTCAATGGCTTTTCTAAGTTTCTTACAAATACTGTAGTCTTATTTCCTCTTGGGATCAATTCTGAAAAGCATCGGCGAAATTGGGAGTATAATAAAATTTTCTGTTACTACCTCATAAATCTTTCGAGGTCGTTGATATCCGATCTTTTGTTTTCAACAAATGTGTAATGAATTTTGATCAAATAACCGTAGTTAGGTATTTGTTTTTTTTATTTCAATATAAAAATTTATATTCTATATATGAGTGATTGCAGTACTACAATATTTTTTGATTACATTGACTTTTCATATGATGTATGGTTTTTGTTTTTCATTGAAATGGCCACGATAGTAAAATAATAATTTATTGCAAGCTTTGATTATATTTAATTATATAACAGTTTTTGTACTGAGTCAAAATGTAGTTCTTATTCCGAGTTATGACGTATTTTTCAAGTTCCTATGCGGTTACGATTTTGTGTGTTCGTAAGAAATGATTACAAGACATAGTTTTTTCTTTTAATTTTTTGCAGTAATCAACAGCTTTAAATTAATACGTCGAATCGACGAAAGATTCTAGATCGTGATTGAGTCATGGAAGTATCCACTGATTAGTTTCCGACTTTAAAAGTTGTTCGCTGCTATGGATTTATTTGTCTTCAATTCTAAAACTCTTCTTAACATTCTTTAAGAGAATGTTTTAACTTTTATATAAAAATCTGATAATTTTATTCCCTATTTATAAAAAAAATATAGTAACTTTCTCAAATATACACTATTGAAAAACCTTATTTATATAGCTGTTACGAAAAGTAGCATTTTCAAAGTGTAATCTATACAGTCCTTAAATCGTTAAAAACATAATTGAAGAAAAAATTGTGGACACCGTACCAGATGTAAACAATGTGCCCTTTTTTGACCCAACATTTTATTATACTTGTGTTTATGCATAAATGCCTACTTATATTTTAATTATTTTCTCTTTAAGTTTTACTTTATTATTCTACAAGGCAAGCTTTTGATCAATTTAACGATGTGTGTTGTACATTATGGAAATATAATTTTTGTTTCGTCTTGAAATATTGTAAAGAATTTTGTACACAACTTCTTAAAGTGCTTTCTACGAATTTCGAATAGTACGTACTTCAAGAGACTTTTATTTCTACCTTTTACTGTGTCTAAGAATAATACTTACCGACCATCGTAAGATCTCTTTAAAACTTTTTTTTTATTACTGTCTTCAGCAAGTTTTACTTATATTTTTGTCTAAGAGCCAATTAAAGTAGTTTGATTTCTTTATCAGCAAAAAAACATCTATTATGCAATAACACAAATTTTAAATAAGAACACAAGTTATGATATATTCAGAAGATTGCAGTTAATAAATTTTCAAATTTTTTATTTTAAAGTAATGTTGTTTCACGAAAACCTATGTATTATCCCGAGACCTTTCTACTACGTAATGCTAAGAATAGTCCCAAAATCTAGTTATAATTTTGTTAACAATACAGAACTACCTTCGCAACGTAACAAATTATTATAATGCCGTTTTCAACAACTTCAAGATTAAACAAAATTTAATAAATAATAATTATAAACAATACGTATAAAATTTTATTAGATTATCAGCAAAAAGCAACTTATGTATTAATGAAAGTTTTATAAATTTCTTAACACTATTCTCGAGTAGAATATAAATTCGCTTCAAAAGTAAGTTCTAACAATAAATCACCATTATGAGCGCAACTTAGTTAACTAGGTAGAGAAAAATATAAGTAAATATAAAAGTGGCGTAACAGATTTGCAGCATACTTCACTGCCACGTGATGTTGGCTATTTGTTCTAAATTAAAGTGAACCATTTAAACAATGCTGGTAATTTTCACTTGTTAAACTATTAAACTCTTCCCCAAACTTTGTTAAAATCCTTATGTAACTCGCGCCGTTTAACCGTAGGTACTTCCTAAACTACTTACTTTGTTCGTCTTAGGGAATTTTAGAAAGGTATATTTCGCCTGTAGTACACTTAATAATATTTTTTTTGTTGTTAGTAATATTTTTATAGCTTTACGCTGTATCCTGCACCTGACCATAGGGAACAGTGTTAAGACTCCGTTCCCTATTTTTCGCTGGTGGCATTAAGTGTTGAGTGGCGGTGAACTTAATTCCGCGCTATGCCTCGTTACCAAAGCGGAGAAATAAAAAAAACCCACAATCAAATGTTAGCGGAAAATGGGGAATGGAGTTTCTTAACAGTAGGTTCCCTGTCTACCCTGCTGTACGTGGAACCACTGAGAAGCTGATATTATTATTATTTTGTTATTATTTATAACGTGAAATTAAATAATTCAATATATGTCGATCAATTAGATGTATCGAGGAACTGCTAATTAATTAATACGAAAAATTTAGTTTTAAAATACGATAAATTACCTTAATGTGGGTCGTGAATAACAGATACCCGTTGAATAATTCCCTGTGCCTTTAAGTGTTACATTGATGCTCGATTTAACAAGAGCTCTGGGTGTAACTACCAACTGTCGAAACAGGTATACTTTGTTCTACGAAACCCGTACACCTGTGACTCTTATTACCACGGCACAAGAACTATAATTGCATACTATAAATACATTGTACATCATTAGTATACGCCATTAAGCTAACGAATTAAGAAAAGTATTTATGTATATGTATATAAGCATTGAGAAGTACTAAATTGACTTGAGCCATGTTCTTCGTCATTTACTAAACGATAATTAATGTAATCCAGATGTTTGTAAAATGTTTTGGGTAAAAAGAAAATGTCGGGGCAATCAGTGTAATCTGCTAGAAAATAAACTAATGTATAGAAAAAAGCAGTGTCTTTGTTACATATGAAAAATGTCATTTGATATCATCATGACGTAGCCAAGAGCATCTTACTACACGAATTACGTGGCGTAATGAGAAAAAAATCGTAATATAATTAATGGAATATAATAATAGTTAAATAGAGCTTGAGTAATCAAATCTTAACATTTGATTTGGTAGATTAATCTACATCATGAATCCTCATCTCATAACCAGAACCTAAAATATTTTTTTTAATTAAAATTAAGAAAAAATAAGAAAACTTTTACTGCAATAAGTCAGACAAAAGCGTTTCTATTTCATACTCTCTATTCTATTTGACTTTTCTACAATAACATTTATAAAGGATCTCTTTCCCAATAAAGTTGAAAAGCTCCTAAAATAAAGTTCGTCTGTAAGTAGAGCACATAAAGCTATTGAAAGCACATATGTATAAGCTCAAATAGAAGACAATGAGCGAGACGAGATTCACAGTAGCAACTAAGAAACAAAACTAGTCACACGAAACGTCTTGGCCAAAGTAACATGAATGATTCTGCATACAATACTGTTCCACTCCATTATCTAGGAAAAGCTGGCTATGAGCACCGAGATATGTTTATTTATTTTAGAGATACTACTATTGACATATAGAATCTTATCCATAAAGTTCTTATATAAGTGACACCTATAGAAATCCTCGGAAATATTCTACAAGAGAACACAATAAAATAGTTAGAACGCTATTTAAAAATTTAAAATAAGTTCCATTCTTATTAGTAGGAAAGAAGATATAGTAGAAAAGCTCAACTTTAAGAAAAATCAAAAATCTATTAGATCGTGCATCGTGAAAAATTGCTGAATATATTTACGTCAGTATACTTATACACATAGTATATATACGATAAGATTTAGCTACTTACCAAATCATTACATTAGCTCATATATATACATACATTACGTACAATGTAAACGCAGTACATAATGTATTATATATATACATGTACGTAATTTATTACCATATCATTTTATATCTATTGTCGTATCTGGACGCCTAATTGAATTAATGAGATTATCTATAGGTATACTTAGATCGACTAATTCCAAATCGAGACCACTCGTGTGACTCTTCACCGTTAATTGCGTCAGGACGACCTGTCGCCCGACCTGTCGCCCGACCGGCTGAAGGATTGTATCGCTAATGCGCTACGACATGTGATCAACGCCCGCTCTCTCCAAAAGAGCTACTTAATGAAAAACTGTAATTTATTATTACACTGATCATTAAATATAAAATGGAATTCGAAGCAAATTAAATTCATAAATTTGAAGTTTTTAAGTGTTTTTATCTCATATTAATTCAAGATTGTTTAAAATATATATATACATATGTGCACAATGTCTTCCGTTTGATTTTCCTTTGTTACTAAATAATTGTTGAAAGCGAGCGCATAATGCATGCTCTCATCCAATATTTTTTTTGCTTTTAATATAGAAAAATATAATTTTCTAACAGATAATCCGTTCACCATTCTTTTTCTCATTCCTGGAGCATATAACATACTCTTTTGTGTCTATTTTAAAACAGTTTAGAACCTAAGTCTTACTTTATTAATATTCTTCCTATAAAATAACATTATCCAGTTCACAACTACTACTAACAACTGAGAACTAATAGGATTGCATAAATATTACCCACCTACAAGCTCATATAGAAGATACTATGTACATACATATTCAGACTAATCTTTACTCTATATCTGAAGCAGATAGTATCTACTTACGATCCAATAATTTTCCTTCAGGTCCTTTACTTTTTTTAAGATCAAATAGGCACTGATTTATTGATGATGTTGGTCAAACGTTCCTTCCAAATTATAAGACCCTCTTCAAGCGTATCGTGAGTACGGTCCATCCTATGTCGACGACTTGTGTACGTAAGTGTAGTCAGCAAGAACTTGGGAATTACAGAAAAATGTTTAGACGCAACAAATCCTTCAAATACTTGAAGGGATGTTGCAATGATTTTAACCTATTTATTTAATGACAAACCAAGTTATTTGTGTTTTTACTGTTCAATTATTCTAAATATTTATGGTTGTTCGTGTACTATATTGAACATGTAACTCAAATAATGATATAAATGATATATTAATCTTTAAATTTAACAGATTGCCCTTTATAATATTCCACGTTCACTAAGTTTATTAAAATTCCCGAACCACAGGTTACGTTATTGATTATAATTAACTTCAATAATAGATTGTTTCAACCGATGTTCAAAATAATTTTTAATATTAGCTATTTGTTAATGATTTACAATATATTTTTAAAACACAATCAAATAAAGCAGTTACTTACAAAAAATATATAGGTATATATATGTATATGGACATATATTTGCAGACTTTTATTCCAAACGCGTCTGACCATAGGAGCACGACTAAGGTTTTCCGTCTCTAATGAAGGAGACTGATCGTGTTATTCCACAAAGTAAGTGCACGAGGCCCTTTGACAGTTGACAAATCAAGTTACAATTTTCTTGCACACTGTTGGCGGCGTTCAACCTCATTTTAACTCCTGTACGTGTTATTCTATGTATTAAACTTAGCTTTTTCGCCCCCAACTTCAGCTTTCCACGATCTTAATGGCGTTAGTTATTCAGCAAACTTTTGTGATTAACTTACGAGGGGATATTTAGGGAAAAGTAAGTCTTGTACCTATCGACTACATTAGATTGCTATCTTTATTCCAGTATTAGATTTTCTACAATAGCTATGCAAATACGGTACCGGCCTTAACTTTTGGTATTTAAATGAAATATTAATTATATTTATTATTGTAACGAAATAATACACTTTAAAATTAATTAAGCTTGGTGACCACAAATAGGCGCAATCGCGCTTACATTTGGCAAATGGCGCTAAATGCAGATTTAACTCAACCTAATTAGCACATAAACAGGGATTCTATTATACTGATTATAAACACTATATCATTCTTACGGTATTAAGCTGTATAATACATATAAATAAAATTGAAGTATTTTTCTGTGATTTAGTGTATTTACTAATTTAAGATACTAATTGCGGTTAAGAAAATATTGTTTTAATCTAATTTTAAAAATATTTAGAGACGGATTGCCAGCCGGTGTAGAGTTAGAAAGTGAGTTCTACAAGCGCGCATTTTCATAAAAAATGTAAATTAAATATAAGGAACTCAAGCTTTCTTACAGTGATACAGGAGCATATAGGTCTTTCACTTGGAAGTGTCAATTAATAACGCTCCCTCAAGTAAAGAGGAGAGAATAACTAAGAAGAATGTGAAAAAGTTTAACTAAAACAAAATCGGCCACTCACTGATATGAGCGAGATCAAAATTGATGTTCAGAATTGCAGTATTTAAGTCTTCAAAAGTGACGTGTTTATAAAGCTGTAAATCGTCGGCATAGTATTGACAAGATAGAATTTTAGTAATTTCATTTATAACACATCATAATCCACAGAACTAAATGCGTTGCTGCAGTCGAGTAAGATAAGAATAGTTATTTTTTATTACTCAATTCGAATTAACGCTGAACTAGTACAGTATAATGGTCGAATACTGAACTGGAATGTATTTAAAAGATTTTTTTGGGACAGATAGTTGTATTACTCTATATCTATCTCTAACAACAGCATTCCAAAGGCTTTATAGCTGTTGAAATGCGGATTTCTCAACTAAGTTCAAAAGTTCAGGAAGGATGGAAATAGGACGAAAGTTTGACAAATGAATATGATTGGGCTGCTTAGGTAACGGAAGGACATGCAGTATAACACGTAACGAAAGTTATCACTTCCAACAGCTTTAGAGGATACAATGTCTTTCCTAACTTGTCCTCACTGTCACTTCATGGAAAGCAAAAGGACAACAGTTTAACTGGGTAACCTGAGCCAGTTTTCGAAGGCATAAAATTTTATTGGATTTGGCTATGCGCACAGGAGAAGTAGAAAAGTGACTGTTTAGATAATTCAATTCGACTGATAAGAAATGTTACGAGATTTGCCCACGACTATTGACTCGAAAAATCTCCATGTTTGAGAAGTAGGGAAATTATCAATGCGAGAAGTTATATCTCGGCGTTTTGCATCTCTACACAACGTGTTACATTGATTTCACAGCTTTTTATAGACAGCAACATTCTCGGGACTCGGGTGTCACTTGCACTTTCTCTTGGCTTTGTCACGTTTCTTTATCATGATCATTATGGATAAAGTTAGCCAAGGAGCAGGCGCGCGTCTAATACGGACAGGTTTAAGTGGTGTATGACCATCAAATAAAGATAGTATATTATTATTTAATTTAAGGCCAGTCGTGGCGCAGCGGCACGAAGCGTGACTGTAAAATCGACTGGTTGTGGGTTCGATCCCCACTCGAGGAGATGAAATATTTACTTAAATTTATATTTCCATTTCTTCGCTCTGGTGTCAAGGCTTAGCGCGGCGTTGAATTCTGCCACTAAACACGCAATGCCTCCAGAATTCGGCAGAAAGTGAGGAACTTACTTAACACTAAGTCTAAGACACTAAGTTCCCTCTGCTCTACCCTGCTGTGTGCGGTATACTATAGCGTGAAGCTGATTTATTTATTTATTTTTATTTATTATTATTTAATGCATAACAGACAACCTAATACTAAAATAACCAACCAATTTTCTATAAATACACTTAAAAATAAAGGATGACAGTAGTCCACATTTAGCGTTAAGTCCTTCTTTTGCACAAATATATTTTTTAATTCTATACGAAAATAATTAATTTAATTAAGTATCCGGTTCCTAAAAAAAACTCTATCTCAAGCCCTCCTTACTTATACTGAAATAAAATAAAAATATCCGTAAGAAAAAATATATAATATTTTTTAAACAAATAAGTGCCAGAATGGGGGCCGCGCTTTTGGAAGCATTGGGTATGAATTTTGTATGATTGTGGCTGGAAGCGAATAAATGCGAGCTACCCCAAGACCGAGATGGTTGATGCTCTATAAAGATTCTACGTTCAGTAGTTAGTATATAAATAAAAATTTGCTTAGTTCTCATATAAAGATGAAATTTAACTTTGATTTATTTTTTCATTATAACATTTATTATTATTTTGTCACTTATATCAGTGACAACGTAATATAACGTGGCACAAAAATGTAAACACGTAATATAAGGAAAGCTTTATGACACCCTGCCATTTACATTATGAAGCTATTAACGTGAAAATATGTGAAAAACCTCATAATGTTATATCTTAATAATATATTCGTAGCAAAATATATGCAAGTTAAATTTTACATCATATTGTAAGTTTAGTAAAGCTTCATAAAAAGGAATATTCCGAAAGAGACCGGTCGTGACGCAGGGGCACAAGTGTATGACTGTAAACGCGACTGTTTGTGGGTTCGTTTCCCACTCGGATAAATAAAATATATTTTTTTTATTTCTTCGTTCTGGTGTCGTGACAAAACGCGGTGTTGAGTTCCAACACGCAATGCTTCCAGAATTCGGCGGAATGTGGTATAAGGAGGTGTGCGGGATACAGCATGAAGCTAATTAGAAATAGTTCGTAACTCTGTCACTAGCCGGTAGTATCTCCGAGGTTAGCTAGTGTTGATTAATGTCAATTATACGAAAGTTCTAAATTATTCACATTACACTTTCACAGTTTTGCTCACTTGCCAAATGTTCCGCTTATCGACAAGGCTGTGGCAGTCAAGTTGGTCGTATTCAAAGTTAACTAGTACAAGCTACGAGCTCAGTGTGGTTTTTGCTCGCCTCGCAAATAGCTACCATAAAAACGTTATTCAAAGGAAAATATGAATATTTATTTTACTGAGATAGTTTGCTTGTCTGCATAATATGTAATATTTAATATTTTGCTTCAGTTTGAAGTAAATAAACATCAGTTTGCGTTAATAACTCGCTGATTTATATTATATAGCGTGCTATATAATATTGGAATAGTCAGCTCTTTGTTGCATTGACGAAGTGAAGTAACTGACCGTAGAATTATTAATTATATCAAAGTACTTATTACTTATGCAATATTTTTATTGTACAATAAATTGAATGTATTGCGTATTCGATTATTGATACAATTATTCTTAACTTTATGTATGTCCACCTTCCAACAGCGGCACAGTATTCAATTACGAATATATTCTATACATATCAGCTTCACGCTGTATCCCGCGCATAGCAGGATTAGCATAGGGAACCTAGTGCTAAGACACTCTGTTTCCCACTTTCCACCTCATTCCGGAATTATTCTGTGTTAAGTGGCGGAACTCAACGCCGCGCTTTATCTCGACACCACAGGGAAGAAATGAAAATATAAATTCAAACAAATATTTCATTTCCTGAAGTGGGGATCGGACCCACAGCCAGTCGGTCGGTTTGACAGTCATAATTTGTGCCCCTGCGCCACGACTGGCCTCTACACTATACAACTATGTGTTATAATGTTATAAAGCTTTAAATAGGCTTTTAAATGTCATTCTATTTAGTATCATAGTCACCGCTTTTTGCCCAATAAATTCAATGGTAGAACTGTAGTCTTATTAATACTTAATCTGGATTATCCCTAAAGCAATCATACATGAGACAACAAGGTTATTAGAGGAGCCTTACACGCTGTTCGATTTCTGAGAAGGTACTTACGCGTCTTTGATATATACATATACTCTGGAGACTCGACAGTTAGGTAAATTTGTTCATGAGAATATATGTAATTGTATACCTACATACATATTTTGCTTATCAAATGATGAGATGCTTCAATCTCAATGAAGGATGTCGAGCTTTAATGAAATTATTAAGTAAATGGGAAAATATATGTAGCAATTAATAATAACTTAATGTGATACCATCGTGGCATACAGCACATCGTGGCATAGTAAAAAGTAGCAATTGTTTCCGCCTTTGAACTTTGTCGTTTTTTTTATATATTTCTTGTTTTCTATATCCTTTTCTGAGAGTTTGTGTGTTTGGGTTGTGTGTGTTATAATAGTCTTTCTTAATATTTATATTTAGCACACGAATACACAATCTATATATATAAAAGGACTTGTGCTGACTGACTGAGGTAAGACGCACGCAGAGCCGTAACCGCTGATGGTAGAAACGTGAAACTTGGGCAGATGTTTATTTTTATATTCTGGACATCCATTAAGAAGGGAATTTCTAAAATTTTAACTCTAAAGGGATGAAATAGGGGTAGAAAGTTTGTATGGAAAAAAAATTATTCTGCACCGATTTTTATGAAATTTGAAATTCAGACTCTTAAAAATATTTAATTGAACACGTATTTCATGGTTTTTAAGAATTCACCCCCTAAGGGTTCAAATAAGGGGTTGAAAGTTTATATGGAAAAATTGCCACCGATTTTTATAAAAATTTAAATTCAGACTTAAAAATATTTTATTGAACGTGGTTTTATTAGAATTCACTCCTAATAAGCGGGCGAAGCCGCGCGCGCCCTCTAGTACAATACAAATTTATAACACACATCCTTACATCCTGTAGTCATATGAAAATAAAAGGAAAATTATTAGACTACATAAGATGAGATTACATGAAAAATATTAAGTCGGTGCTACTGAGGATTTACTTTCTGAGGACGGAGTACCATATAAATTATAATATTTGTGTCTCAGCACGTATTCATGTCGCGTAGGGAAGTTTCTTGCGAACAGTTGCAAAAGTATCCCACAAAAGCGGAACGGTGTCGAGTCGCACATAAGATGTTCTCTTAGCAGTGTGGCTTGAGGCTTCGGGTCTTTATAATTAGTCCAACCAATACTATGCATACTTTTACCCCAAAGTTGACAAACAGCCTCCGCGAATATTCAGAGATAGTTTAAATTATAATTTCAAAATGATAACAACTTGCTGTCCCCTCACACACACTACATACTTTTAACCCGGGATTACCAACGGTCAGTTGAATTAGTAACTCGCTTATTACTATCCTGGACTTAATATGGATTTCAATTCGTATTTTAATTGTTACAGCAGTAAATCCGGCCATCCCGGCCATGCCCGCTGCAAATTCAGAGTTTAATAGCCATGGGACAGCTTTGCATTTTAATGATTAATGCGACTCCTATATTTATTATTCAAAAGGACATAGTTTCTCGCTTCTCATTTTAGTAAGCGGAATTTAAATGATATTTATTCAGTAAGCTAAAATATTTCGGATAAAATTTAATTGCAGCTGGCTTAAAATATATTTAGTGTATTTATGTTAAATTACTAAATATATTTCACAAACTATAAAATTATTATTGCAAGTTAAATACCTATGCATATGAAGTTTTTCAAAAGATTAGTTTTTCGATACAAGCGATATAAATTTTGTCATCACCGCTAATGAAAAAAATATTAATAGCTGCTCCGGTTCGGAAAATAGTGCAAATATTTTGTAAATCTGTCAAATAAAATGAGTTTTTGAACATTTAATATACCAAGTTTACTTTTATATCGTGAGTTTTTAAATCTTCGAAAATAATTTCATTTAAATTGCGCAACTTTCATGAAATACAATTGAAAATACTGTACTGAACAATTAATCAAAATAAAACGTATAAAAAAAAACTAAGAAAGCAACATTGTCATACAATTACCGTCACTTCCAGCACGTCTTTTCTGCAAGATTTATGTCGTTGCAATAAAATCTCCTCGTTTGAATAAACATCTCTCCCAGCTGTGACAAATTACTGGGGCTTGCCGCCAAAAGCCAACGAACATTAGCCGATATAATTCTTTTCAACAGTGTCGGATGGGTTTAACTTGCTAATTATTCATATCTCGGAGAGAAATTCTCTACCTTCTTTTCCAATTTTCTCAAGATGCAACAAGAGGTAAATTTGATTTTCTCAGCATTTAAGTAGGTAATCATTCGCAATAATTTTAAGTCGAAGTAGTAATTATGTTGTATTTGAGACAATCGTTGCAAAATAAAAAACATGTAGTTGTGTGTGTGTATTTATTACATTTTTCAACACACCCTTATAAAACACTTGTATACTGTACCATACAAGTGTTCATCTTAAACGAATAAATCGAAGTACGTCTAACAAAAACTAATTAAACCGAACATTGGCATGTGTAGCCTCGAGGAGTAATACCGGGAGAGGGCGAGGACGGCCGCCGGCAACAGACCGACTGTTAAAAAACAGCTTTAATTAAAGCAATGAGATCCTTCAACCTGATTTTAATTGAAAGCTCATTGCCTTAACTTGTGCTCTCTTTATGCGCACTAAAAACGATGATACCTCTCCAGGGGAAGCTTCTTTTGATAAAAATATTTATTTATTTACTGTTATTTTTGTTGCATGAATATTTTCGATATTGGCATTGTTCTTCATTCATTGTTCACTCACTATTTATGCAAAATCCTTTATATATTCTCATTTTTCATATCTCGCTATCCGGCCTATTTTTTACTTTAACATTTGTGCATATTATGAAACTGATGTTAGATATACTTATATTGAAGTAAATTTTAAGATAATGGATAAAATTGGTTACTTTTATTTATATTTTTTTTAAAACTTTTAGTCAAAACTATAAGAAATCCATTACTTGATTCTTACAAGAAATCGTGAACTAGAACAGAAAAATAAGGAAGTCAAAGCTCAAAAGATTGTAAGAAAGGAATTGTGTTCGTACTATATATTTACTTGGTATTTCAAATAGAGAATACTTTCTATATATTTGGAAGTGATTATACAGTATTAACGTAGTGAATATAAATCATTTTAAAATATAGCATTGTCAAACCGTTAAACTTTCTTCAACACGGAATACCTTAAAAATGCGGCAGAAAGTGGAGAACGGAAGTGTCCTAGCACTAGGTTCGCAAGTTCCCTCTGCATACCTTGTTACTATGTACAGGATACAGTGAAATATATGTATACATATATACTTGTAAAATATAGCAAACTTGCGAACACGTTTGTTTTTAAATTATTATATCATTACGTGTAATGATATAATAATTTAGAAACTGTAACAAGTTTCCAAGTCGATAAGAAAGGGATTAACTTCTATATCCGTACTTTGCTGTAGCCAGGACATATGAAGTCACTCGTGTACTCACATCAGTTGATATTCTCATATTTGTTTTATAAACAACATACTTATAATTTAAAGTACAAAATTTATTTAATTTATATTGATTTTTTTCTCATAAAATTTAATTAATTAAGAAGTTATAATCTTGTTTGGTTATTTTTATAAGTAATCTAAAACTTTAGCATATAATTTTTTTAGGTTTCGTACCTTAAAAGGAGAAAAAGGGACCCTTTATTACTTTGTAGTTTGACTGTCAAGATCGCGTAGCGATGTCAAGCTGAAACTAAAATTAAATTAGAGATTCGTCGCGTAATCAAAATGTACAGAGTATTTCCCGTAGACCTACAATGAAAAAAATTGGCAAGAAGTGAGTTTTAAAAAATCTGAAATATGCAAATTTATGCTTCTATTACAAATAAAGAAACAAATTAATAATTGGAGCTAATTTCATATAAAAATAGTGCATAATTATACAAACTTAAGTTGTACTTCTCGTTGATCTACAAACTTGAAATTGGTACACAACCCACGGTGGGTGTGTTCGACTCGCACTTGACCTGTGTTTAATATATAGGTGCTATCTATCTATATATATATACATTGATGAAACGTAAGGATACCTCGGTCATTATGTTATTTTTACCGTAGCTTTCCACAAACATCCCCTAGGGCGGAGATGATATTATTTCTTTGCTCAATTTAATGACTTTCCACTATGTTATTAGCTGCTTGAACAAAAATATGATTTTAAATTACACAAACTAATTAACAGTCAGTTAGAGGTCAGTAGTGGCGCAGTGGTACAAGGGTGTGACTGTTAACGCAATAGGTTGTGGGTTCAAGTTCCACTCGAAAAAATGAAATATATAATATTTTAATTTCTTCGCTCTGGTGTCGAGGCAAAGCGCAGTTTTGATTTTCGTTACTCAACACACAATGCCTCCAGAAGTGGGCGGAAAGTAGTAAGCGGAGTCTTAAGACTAGACTCTTTCTGACTACCAAGCGAGATACCGCGTGAAAGTGTTTTTTTTTAATTTATCAACAAACTCATTATTTTGAAGAATTTTGAAACATTCAATTCCAATTGACGATAATTGATATTGCTTATTCGAAATATTATGTACATTACTAAGATTGTACATAGTATACTTGTATAATAATTACGTGAATTCCGCAATTAACACGCAATGTCTCGGGAAAATGCGGAACTGAAATATCTTAATAATAGGTTTCCAGGTTCTCTTCTGTCATATTTTATTTATATAATACATATTTATATAACACATTTTGTTTTATAAATAATTAGAAAAAAGTTAATTACAAGACATCGTTGTTACTATAATAAAATTTATACTTTATTGTTTTGCTTTGTCATTGTTGAGTCTTTTTGAAAAAACTTAATTCTTAATTAAAATAACTTTAGTTTAAAATGTTTCTTTAGACGAAGTATCTTAATATAAATAGGATAGGAAACAAGAGCTTTTAATATAATTTTCTTATTGTCTTTTGCCTCAAGAAATCCTTTCTCTTATAAATATTTGTTGTATATCAGTGCTGTATTTTGTGATAATAAGTTTAGGTGGATTGTATACGAGGTTATGAGAACTCGGAAAAAGGTTACGGGTATAACATACTATCATATAGGTATTGTAAAAAGCTATTACTTAAACAAGTTTATTAATCACTAAATAGTTTTATTAATGAAAAATATAAAATATAACTGTTTATTTATTTTTTTAGCTTCACGCTGTATTCTGCACACAACAGAGTGGCCAGAGTACCCTCTGGACTCACCTAGTGGGACTTACACTCAATTTACATTGAGACACTTGCATTCCTCACTTTCTGCCGAATTCTGAAGGTGTTCCCTCGTTACCAGAGCGATAAAATGAAAATATTAAATAATTCATTTCTTCGCTTGGGAACTGAACCCACAACCTGTCCCGTTTACAGTGGCTTGTGCCCCCGCTGTCGGCTGGCCACAACTCAAGCGATGCAAGTTTCATTAATAGACAGAGCGATTCAAAAGAAAGGGTTTTATAGTACATGGACATTGTTAAAGCATAGTCCACCAAACAGGGCGAAGCCGCGTACGGAATCCTAGCCTGAAATATATATACATTTTTTTTTCTTAACTTATTAAATATTAAATGCCTCAATATATTATAAGGATGATGAAAAAGTTATTGGTTTCCACTGAAACAAGTCGACACGGTCTGTATAGCACCGGTGACGGGCGGGCGGCACTGATATTATTCCGGCCCGGGGACCGCCTATGCATATTCATGCGTTCGATCCACAGGCGCGTATTCATTTGCATCCTGATCCGACAAGGGCTTTGCTATCGTTGGCCATTTTTATTTCTCTTACTCTTACCAGAAAATTAGGAGGAGATTTAAAATCGATGATTTTACTTGTGTAGTCTACTACTCTATATATAAAAAAGGAATCCGTTTAGATGCAGATGAAAAAAATGAATTTCCATATATATATATAAAACCAAATCAGTTCATATTAGGAGAGAGGATGTCATTGTGAACTTTTGTTTTAGGGTACATATTACGTTAAGTTTGTATCTTTTTTAATTGAATAACAATAATTATATTTTATGTCATCAATACGAAACCTTGCTTTCAGTTTATTGTTTTATACTTTTCGAGCACGCAAAGAAGGAGCTTACAAGGAATGATTAATGAAATAAGCTGCGCTAAAACTGCAATAATAAAAAAGTTATACTATTATAAATTTTGCTACTAAGCAAAAATCTTGTGACACGTCATTAATTAATTCATATTTAAAATAATCTTGAAAATCATCGTAAAACATCCAGAGGCGAATCATGATACAAAGGTAAGTTTAAAAATACATACACATTACACACAGTTTCAGTTCAGAAACTATCTTTACATACATACAATATTACAAATACTACTACTCTACAAAATAATAATTAATTTATTATAAGAATAATTCCGAAAAATATAAAAATTATTTATAATATGCCACATATAGTGATTATCTAAATAATTAACCAAGAAAATTCTATCCAAGACATTGCTTTGAGCAAGTCGTTTGGCGCACGTGTCGAATGCTGCCTTCTTTCGTGTCATTTATTTCGTTATCTCTCATATGTAACCACGCACGCTTAGGTCACCAGCCCATTTCCAATATTACGACGCAAGAATTCGTCACTAAAAATTCCATTGACGTTATCATTTCGAGACCCAGGCCACATATTTTGTGACAAAATAGATAAATCAGTAGTACAGACAATGACAAAATAACTTTCAGGAAGTGAAAACACTCTTTAAAAAAAATAATTTATAGTTTTTTTAAGATAAAATATAAAGTTTTCATACTTATGTTTATAAAGTATCTTCATTCCACACTATGAAATTGGCTAGTTACTCACGATAATAATATATACGTTTTAATATTGACACGGACATATCATGCTGAAATAATTCTAACAAATACAGATGGGTTACGATTAAAATGTCTTAAACTAAATTTTACCTTATATAGTTGGATACTTTTGCTGCAAAATAATCTTGCTATAATTTTAATAACTATTTAAGAAATGTCTCCCAAATCGAATGAACTAATCCAGTACTGCCATATACTTCGAAATAAAAAAAATCAGCAATATCTTCTAATGATTTTGAAAGTTTCGAATATACTCGTTATTTGCTACGTTTATTACGAAACCAATATAACTTGAAAGTTACTGTGTCACAAAGTTAGATTTTTAATTTAAGTCTTTTGTGTGTATTTGAGAATAATAAAGGGAAACCGGCGAATGTTACCTTTATAATAAAAGACCTTTGATTCTTTCCGCGCACATATAGCAGGAATGGAGTCAAATTATGATTTAATAACGAGTGTGAGTGTGTGTGGTGCACGAACACTTGGGGTGACGCCGGCAACAATTTCTAATATAATATTCTTACTGAAATCAGAACCAAAATACGTGACTATTTCCGGAATTGAAGTTTTAGTATCATAAAAGCCAATATCAGACAGTTGTCGGAAAGTTTTTTCGCCCGCAATGCGATGCCAATGCAAACAATGGAGATAGGTCAATCGTATTGAATTCTTGTTGTTTGTTGGTACCCTAGAAAGAGATGTTGTGTATTTGTAACATTTTATTTTTAATCAGTTATAGTAATCACATTGTCAGTGCTAAAAGTCGCAAAGTTTGTATCAATAGTAAACACTATTGATATATGTATATGTAGTAAGGAAATTTTACAATGTATTTTGTATCTAATATATATATATATATATATATATATATATATATATATATATATATATATATATATATATATAATATCGTATCTGAAATCGCATATAGACACGAGCTGGTTAACTTCGATATATATAGTAAAATTGTAATTGATTGATATCTGCACATAAAAGATATATTAGAAAATCTATTATTAGGGGTATTTTTGAATGACTTTGTTTTATTTCGTTCGTTTGTTTTAGTTTAATAAAAAAGTTATATAATAAAAAAGTATTTTGTTTGACTTTAAAGTATAGATTTTGTATTTAATACGATAACGTTATTCGAAGTTCGAAGCCGCGAGCGAGTCGCAAGTCACTTATAAAAATAAGATGAAAGTATGTTAACCCTCTATGTGTTAAAAAAATGACTTCATGCTATGTGAGAAAAGTTGGAGGTTCAAGTTCTCAGGATACACTAATGAATTTGTCGGTCTCTCTTGAAATTTTATAAATTGCATGTACTTGTTAAATGTACTAGTTTTTCTCCATAATCTTCCCACGACATATTCTTGTTTCCTTTCAAAAAGCTATCAACTTTAGCTATCAAGAGCACTATTCATTTTAATAAGATAACTCATTGTATATCAGATTTTTCAAGTCTGGAAAAAAAAGATCAAAAGTTAATTTGCAATGTAAGCTTCTCTAAAAACATTATGTTTCATAATATATTGAATAAGAATATTTAAACGACGTATGATATTTACTGAATTGTTACAAATATATTATTATTTTGTATTATACAAGATACTCGTATTTCCACTTGAGTTGAATGTTTAGATAATTATTTCAACCTCGGCACAACATTGCTGGGCGTGACGTAGCAACACAACTTCCCCGTATACTTAATCGCCAGGTGTATATATATCCAAGAACATGCTTCAATGAAATAACAATTTAGTTATTTATTATGCATAAGTACATACAAAGAAATACAACTGTAATGGTCACTCATTACTCTGATTAAATATTTTTAAGACAAAAAAATTAACGACATTGCAGCCTAGAAGCCGTTTTAATATATATTTCTTTCGGTAGAGATAACCGATAAGAAAACAGTAGGTAATAATAGACAAAGAAAAAAAAACTTTATTAAACGTTCGTATACGTATAAAGGAGCTATGTCAGTAACATTTATTATCACACATGTTGTACAAAGCCAGCCATTATTTAATTTCATTTGAGCAAAGTTTAAATGAACACAGTGGTTAGTTCGGAGATAATTAGTTTTGTATCTAGTATATTTTTATACATGAAAACGTTTTCTATATTTTCGTTTCTTTTAAATTAACTTATAACATAATATTAGTACAGATTTACGCTGTATCCCGCATTTAGCATTGTAGGTAGATACTCCGCTCCCCACTTTCCGCCGAATTCTGGAGGCATTGCGTGTTGAGTGAAAAAATATTAAATATTTAATTTGGGAATCTAACCCACAACCTGCTAAATTCACACGCATGTGTCCTTGCGCCACGACTGGCTTCATAATTTTACTTATTCTTTATATTGTACTTATTACGTATTTATAATAAAGAATAACTCTTTTGATGTCGACAAGGTATAAAATTGTAATCTTTTAGTAATACAAAAATAAAGAATAATGTGCACTCTGCTTTAGCAGTGTTACTTAGCACCCCATTAAGGTGGCTTAATGGCCGACGTCCAAACCGTTACATTTTTCTTCTAACTTTTACGTGGCTTCTTACAACTTCATTAATAAATTTGTAATGATTTAAATAAAACTTCTTATAATATTCAGTGCTTTTAATATAATTTATTATTGCGTTAAGCCTGAATTCTGGTTTAGACGCGAGTTCTTTAAGTATTTCTTAAAGTAATTGAAGTACAATTTTTCTCGCACATAGCAGGGTAGGCAATGCGAACCTGGGTCTCGTTAGCCGAGCAAGAAAAAAGAAAATATTTCTTGCCCCCGAGAAAGAATCGATCATACAGCAGTCGCTGTTATAGTCACACGCAGGCCCCTGCGCCACGACGGTCACATCAATTTGTGTTTTTGCATAAGAACATTCTGAATATTATAAATTACACTTTTGTCATACTCAATGAACGGAAAGTGGAGAAAGTTATGATTTTCACTGTGAGAAAGGGATAAGAAAGAGATTATAAATGATAATATAATTATTACAATAAGTAATTATGTTCATTACACAAATTATTAATGCAATTTTTTACTTCCGTAATACTTACCTTAAAATATGAATCTATATAAATGAAGCTCATTAGAGAAGTACTACGAATTTCTTCGAGTGGCCGTTTTTGCTTGAAAACTAACAGAAACTAATTAATTGGTATCATAACTACGCTGTGCATTCAGTTCAGTGCGCCCAAAATCCAATACGGGTCTGAGTGTTTCAAACTCCATATATTATGTATAGAACGTAATAATGTAATCAAAACTATAACTACTAGTGTGATATTAGTTTCGGATATCGAAATTATCTTATCTTCTAAGATGTGCATCAATTCATGTGCAAAAAGCTAAATGTTACAGTTGAAAAAGTTTATCTTTTGAATTATATTTTATTCAATATTGATTTTTTATTTATGAATTATTAGTTTTTAGTTCTTCTTTTTAAACTATATACTAATAAATAAAAACATTACATACTTCTTTCGTCTCAGTTAGTTTTGTGACATTACATACATTCTGGTTTCAATATATATTGAAATACTCAAAATAATATGAATATTTTAAAAATCTTTTCGATTATGCTATGTTCTAAGTAATTTATGTCTAAAATGACCAATATTTTATTATATTCAATGTATATAATTGCAAACTCTATTGAGCACGTTGACCATTCGATCAAGTTTTCAAGCTGTTAATTACGTATACGTACGTATATCGTAAACATCAAACTATTAATACTTTAACTGTGATGCGACTCCCAAAAGGGTAATTGAAATGAGGCGTTAACACTCCACTTTCATAATATTTTAATATTCCAGTCCCAGATATTCATATTAACTGAAAGCCGTTGTGACGTCAACTTTAATACTACTCGATGCAAAAAATGGAACAATTAAAGGTAATCGTATTATAAAGAGATTTTATTCGATGTGAACTGACATCACAGTCGATTGAGTTCGATCCTACTGTTATTTTAATTAACTTTATATTAAAACTAACTATTAGTTCGTTTCACGAACATGAATCGGTCTGTCTATATTGTGGCTTAAATACAATTAAATTCGATATAATACATATTTACACTAAAATCACAAAAAAAACACAAAAGTTAAAAAAATAATAAAGCCAGTCGTGGTGCAGGAGCGCAAACGTGTGACTGTAAACGCGACAGGTTTTGGGTTCTATTCCCACATGAGGAAATTAAATATCTAATATTTCATTTCTGCGCTCTGGTATCGTGGCAAAGCGCGACGTCTAGTTCCGCCACTCAACACACATTACACAATGCCTCTAGAATTCGACTGAAAGTGGGTAGCGAAGGGTCTTAACACTAGGCTCTTTCTAGGATACAGCGTGAGGCTAAAAAATAAAACCATGTAATACATGGCAACATTAAAAAATCGCAAAAAATCTTAAATATTATGTATTCCTATTTAACTCTCAAACAGAGAAGTATGTAAGAATATTTTAAATATTTGTATATACTATTAATATTTTTTCATACCAATGTATGCATAGATATTACATATGTATATTTTCAAGAGTATTCGCAGTCCAAATGGAAACCTACCTGTAATTTACTCCCAATATTATTAGAAATTCCACCTTACTGGTTTTATCGGTAAAAAAGCTAAAGGAAAATTCACACGCACAAAGAAATGTAAATTGGACAATTCAATTCGGAATTCGATATTTCCAAACAACATGGGCACTTACTTATGTGAAGTGTTATGTAATTATATATTTGCGAGACAGCGTATATGACAGTAAATGCGATGGTTGTGGGTTCGAACTCACTCGGGGGAGTCATTATAATAAAAATATTTTTATTTTCCCACTCTGGTAGATAAAGTTTTTATTGTTTGTTGTCATTATTTGAAAAATTGGCTAAAATCAGAAACGGAATGTCTTAACTCTAGGTTCCCTCTGGTTACCTTGCGTTAAGAAAAAGCGTGAAGCTGCTTTTATTTTTTTGTGTACAACGTACGTTTTTTGTGTAAAATAATAATACTGATGTAAATATGTGTATAAAAAAGAAGAAATGCGTATATAAAAGAAGAAGCAAAATATTTTATTAATAACCTCAATATAAAGTTATAAAGATAGTATTCCTATCTAAAATATTATACATACCTACAGATCCTATAGATATACCTATAGATCTATGATTCTATCAATCGACCTATAACTTCACCGCCCCGTGCATTTATATTTTGTGTTTCAAAATATATCCAGGCTCTCGGTAGCCATTTTCCTCACCTATCTCTTTTTTTTATTCTTCCGAGGGTCGATGAATAAATTTTATCAAAATTGATGAAAAATTTCTTTTATCCCTTTTGTGTAACGAATATTATATGTGATTTAAATTAATTTTGTAGAAATTGCTTAATTGAAACTACAAATTGTAGTTTCAATTATGTTTATAAATGATTAAGAGAGGAAAATTTTAAACAATATGTATGTATCTAAATTTAACACGTTCAAAGCTAATAGAGTAATATTAAATTATGATAGAAAATGCAACGTATTTAAATTAATATATAATATTTTGGCCTGGTTGGAAACAAAGGTAGCTCTTTTATTTTAATGAGTCCATTGTGGCATAGTTGGACGGGGATTGGCTGTCAACGCGATGATTCCAGTTCGTTTCCTCTAGAAAGACGAAGAACGGACATGAATTCTGCCACTCAACAAGCTGTTTATCTAGTTCGGGAGGAAAGCGGAGAACGGAGTGACTTAATATTAGATTCTCTATACTTTACTATCCTGTTATATTCGTGATCTAACACCAACCCGCAAAATAAAAATAACCCTTCAATAATTTGCTCCATATTAATTTAATGTAAAAGTTACTATATATAAAGCCCGGCGTTGAGTTCCACCACTCAATAAGCAGTGCCTCCAGAATTTAGCGGAAAATGGGAAACGGAAGTGTCTTAACATTAGGTTCCCAGGTTCCCTCAACCTGTCCTGCCATGGGCGGGACACAGCGGGAGACTAAAAAAATGTTAAAAGTTACAAAACGTCACTTAACACAAGAACGTTGAAAAAGACAATTTTTTATTTTAAAGTAATAGGAATAAGTAACTCGTGTAGTTCCGAACGATATCGCGTACACACAGTAAGAAAATCACATAACAAATGCACCGTTCACTAGTGAAAAATTTCCCCAAGAAATCCTCTCGAGCAATCTCCAGCATTTATTAAGTAAAGTGTTTAAAATGCAGTCGTAGTGCACTTTATGTAAAAAGCTACAATACTTTTATGTTTGGTCACGTAAACGGTGCAGTTAGAGAGGTTTCCGTGGCGACTAAAAAATATGAAAAAAGAAACATTGTCATTCAATTTACGAGTGGCGCGCTGTCAGCATAAAATGATAATAATTTCGCCTTTCAATGGCGACGTTAAATAAAATCCATGAAATATCCTTTTGTATGAAAGAATGAATGTTCAAGTGTATTCTGTATCAGCATTATCGCACTCCACCTGATTGTGTATTAAGTGACGTAATTGTTTATATCAAATATTATAATGATGTCTTTTTTTGTGTAATAAAAAGACAAGTTGAACTCTCAGCTTTACGCTGTATCCCGCAAGTGGCAGGTCAGGCCGAGAAAACCCAGTGTTATGACACTCCGCCCCCCACTTTTCACCAAATTCTGGAGGCATTGCGTGTTGAGTGGCGTAACCCAACGTTAAATATTTGTACCCCATGTGACTGTAAACAGGTCTCGTTTACAGTCACAGTGTCCCTGCGCCACGACTGATCTCAATATAAATAAAGAATAAAAAGAAACAATTGGAACGTGACTAAAGAATATTAAATTAGTATTGACTGAAGAAATCTAAACGTAGTTATTAATGAATTATTATTTATAAGGTATTTTACCTCTCGTTATATTATTTATAACGTACATATTTCTATTTCTTATTGTTTAAGAGCTTTGTTTTGAAGTTTGTTTTGCTCATTTTTCTTTTGACATTTTCCTTTGATATTCGTTATTGTTTTAGAACTCTATCAATGGAAATATAAAAAAGTATTTATTGTTATTACATCAGTGAACAACAGAATGAGAACAATTGCAATTTTATATTAATAAAAAAAACAGTGGAATAATGAGAAAAGATATTTATTTGTGAATGTAATTTTTTTAGTAAATTTAGTATTATTAATGTAAAAGTAGATCTATTATATATTCTACTATATTGACGACTGTATCCGACATTTATAGTTATGACAAACAGTTTTTGAATATATAGAAAGTTCGAAATATATTGTGATATTGGATAACAAAATACCTAATTGGACTAAAACAATAATATTATTCTGTAAAAAGATATTTTAGTACGTCCGAAACAAGATAAAATGAACTGTTGTGCTAATAGTAATAGTAATCAGTAATAATCAAGGAAAAAACTCACATAACCGGTTCGATTAACCAAATTACAACGTACGCAGGAGATGTTCGGAAGCTCAAAAGACCTAGAGACCTTGTCATACTTTAATGAAGTAATTCTTCTGCGACAATAAATAAATAATTGGTATAAATATACCTATATACTTGTCTTGTATCCAACTTGTATTTTAGTAAATATAGATCCTATAGATCCACAGTTTATTATAGAGATAGGCCACAAATATCGCGCTAAAGGACAGCAAAATTCACCATTCATACGAGTATGTGCTGAATTTCACGGACCGCCCATAATTCGCGGATGAGCGTATGATTGTTTCCGCAGTTCCGAGACTGATAGGCGTGAACGAGGCTAATGCTATATCTCCATTACTCGTGGATAGCACGAAATTATACGTTTCACCTTTCTATGAAGCTTAGGTAATATTATATTGATCTAGAAATGAACGTTGCGTTGTAGTATACTTTTTTTGGAACCTGGAAACCTGGTGTTAAGACAAAGCATTCCCATTAAGCCTCCATATCAAAGGGAAAGGGGAACTGAAAATATTAAATATTTAATTTCCTCGAATGGGAATCGAAGCCACAACCTGTCTTGATTCAGGTATAGTACAATATAGGAGACAATAGTCTTATTCATATTCTAGTATTCTTCCACAAATATAATATTTTTATACTAATTGGCCTACAATATATACCGACCGTGATAATAATAGTAATAAGTTAAATAATAATTAAATTTTACAATTATATTCCCGACCCTTTTAGTAAACGCATTTAGTCTTATTTTATTGAACAAAAAAAATACTCTAAAAAGTTATTGCATAAATCTATTTAAAATTGAAAGCAACCATATACAGTCGAGCTCTTTTAGAATTCAAAATTATTTGGATAAGGTACGTTCATTTTCCAGAGGTGTTTCAACAAAATATAAATATTAATCGAATATTACCTTGTTTGCGTACAGTCGTACACACATTTACCACAAAGCTGTGAATTATTCACAAAGCCCAGTCTCTGCATTCTTGTTACGCTCCACTCGGAATACATATATTTCCAATTGTTTATCCTACTTACATTTCGTTTCAGGTTGGCCTCTAACATCTTAAAAACATTTTCGTTTCCACCACACCATATATTTTGCTCCGTTATAATGAACACAATATTTTTTTCCTTAGTTTCTTATACATGAATCAATTTGCTGCAAACGTCAATAAAAATTAAACATATGTATAAAAGAAAAACTTCTTTCAGTGTAATATCTTCTTACTAATAATTTAATCGGACGAGTAAACATGGAAACCTTTTAGTTTCCACTTAAGAGAACAAGCTCACTACGTAATTTATTTGCGCACACATAAAACGAGGGGACTTGAGCGTTTCATCAAAATGAAAAGGTAAACTATCCTAAGGCAAGATGGCATGGTATGGGTAAGAAATGTAAGACATGAATAGATAAAAAGTAATCGTGCGTTTTCAGGTAAAAGCTTGTGACGTAATGAGACCAGATCGGTACCGCACTGTTCAATCGCAGCTTCGCATTATACGCTTTTAAAATAGGATCCCAGAAAACATCCGATATTGATATCACAATTTAAAAAAAATGTGAAAGACTTTTATGTATTATAACACAAGGTTATTACCAAATGAATGACTTTATAAATGATAATATGCCCTGGGAATAAAATGCTCGCTCCAGTCTATCATTGTCACTTATTAGTAACAATGATATGATATGATTGAATGTGGAAACAATTGATTTAAAGAAAGTCCTGCTGAGTTTCTTGCGCCGGTTCTTCTCAGGTCTGAGGCAGTAACTTTAGCTAACCGGTGGTAAATTAATTGACGTTAAATAAATGAAGCTTGTAACTTCTTATTCTGAATAAAATTATTTGACTTTGACTTTCGACGTCGACTAAAAAAATACAGACAGGCTCACTTGTCCAGTAATATTTAAACTTCCTGGATAATGAAACATGCTAAATTTACATAAATCACTCCTGTCTTCCTTCACACTTCTTCGCTTAAATTTAAATAGGCCCCTATGCACTATCTCTCGTGATTTACGACTTGGGTTTTTCAGATTTAATTTATTAAAGATAAAATATTTTTGCTTCTCATTACCTAAGTCTACGCTTTTGCTTTTAAACCAGTACTTTGATTAATGGCGGAGGTTTTATAGTATCTTACGAATATACGAAAGTAATTTAGTAATGCTTAGGTACGTATATTTTTAGACTACTTTTATATCTGACATTTAGTATTTGTCGTTAAAACATTTTTTCTATTACTTTGAGTTTTAGCAACGACTAAAGTAGAAAATAAATTCTTCATAATTTTGTTAAAAAATATATTACGGGTTTAGTTTATATAAAATCTGCTTGACAAGGCGAAATTAAAACTCAGCTAAATAATGAGGACAGCGGTGAAACCTAGTCCTAATTAATCGCTTACGTTCACAACAGAAGGATATGAAAATTCTTTTAAAAATTAAAGTCAGTTTACTTCACCCGCTACGAGAAGTAAATTAAACCAACGCGACGGCCAGACCTAGCCCAAATATTTAGAGAGCTATTAAAAGTCCACCACGGTACCTACGGTGGTTTACATGGGAAGCCTTGGATTATACGCGCCGCAAACTCTTCTATTTGTGCGTTTTACGTCTTTAATTAAGATACTTAGAAAAGGATTTTAATGTAAACAAAATAACATAATGGATTAAATAAAATCGTTTTGTTTTTAGCTTGGCTAACTGGTTTATTTTCCAAGAAAATTATATGCTACTATTATTATTTCTCTTCAAGTTATTATTTTTCATTCTTGTTGAAAACTTTAGTCGTATCTTTCAATGTTTTATAACAAGATTTTCTCATTAACAATATTAAAAGTCGTTCTTAATTTTCTGACGCAATTTTATTTAAGAAGCCGTGCGAAAAATATATATTTTTAAATGTGTAGTATTTTATTTTATATTGAGTTTTAGCTTTACAAAGTGCATAACTAAATAAACTCTTGAGTATTATGTCACTTAAAATTTAACTTGAAGTAAATTAATTTAATTTTAGTAAGAAACTCAAATTTTATACTAAACATAATGTCATAACGATAGTAACTTACACAGTAATTTTCTTTCTTTAGTAATATTGGCTTTCCTACGAACAAAAAAACGAATGTTGCCAGATGTTTTTTGGCAAGTAAAGCTAAGTTTATGCCTATATGCAAAATCGTGTATATCGGCCTAACATCCATCATCGAGAGTAATTTGTTGATTACGTAATGTACAAGAACTCTCTCATTGCCTTAATTATTTAATTTTGTGTTCAGTAGAAATATTATATAATTGATAAAATATTTTTGTAAATGTGTGACAAAAAGTTAAATTCCCTTATCAGTTTACTTTATGTTACTTATCGACAAGTTTATTTTTAGCTTCACGGTAGGGAGACTCTGGGAACCTAGTGTTAAAAGATTCCGCTCCCATTAAAACACTTCTGCTCTCCCATTTCCGCGGAATTCTCGAGGCGTTGCGTGTTGAGTACCGGAGCTCAACACTCCGCTTTGGCTTAACAACAACTTAACAAGAGCCAAATTTTGTATCATGCTTTATCGCGCCTGATGACATTTTTCAAATATAGCAATTTAAGTGGCGGAACTTAACACCTTTGTCATAATAGAATGGGAAAATCTAAATCGTTTAAAATTCTATTTAAATAATTAAATGAATTAAGCTTAAATACGCTAAACCAAAACCAACACATCTATATGTTGTTTAATATGCTTATTCAAATATGTTTAAACAAAACAATTATTTATGACGTTGAATAATCCTACCGTAGTTAATGGATAGCTACTTAATTTCAATTAAATAAGGACTGGCTAGCTGCAGTGCCTTTGTACCAGAGCAAGGAAAGAGGACTTCATGCATAATGTATAACCGTCTCCGCCATCGGCATCTGATCACCCGATACGCGGTCCTTGTTTACACAGGATGCGCTAATCTAGTACGGGTAGAACACAACTTCGATGATATTACAATATCATTTTGTAACAAAATAGGATTGTAACAAATATGTACATATATTGTATAATATATTATTAAAAATTTGTTTTATTTCTAATTTTCGAAGCAAATGAATGATACTAACTGGATAGGAATAGGGGATCAGCGAATTTTTCTATTGCATTTATTTTTAAGAAATGTATATATTATGAAATGTTATTATGAAATGTATATAAAGTTAGTTAGATCTTGAACATGATCGCGACTATATATCTTGGGAAATCATAACCACTCATTGTAATCAATTGTTTTTTTGTTATTCCGTGTTACCCTATACACAGAATACGGATTGAATCTTTTTTACCAGTTTTAATTAAAACTCAACCACATGAATTATTTACTAAAGCTTTGTATGTACATATAATATTATATAACATTATATAACATTTATAAATTTTATATTTAGACTTATCTTCGAACAACAAATATAATTATATAAGCCGGATGGTTGGAAATACTATCTAATTATATTCATTAGCGAATACGAAACCAACGGAGAGTAATTAACTGATAACCATATGAAAGCTCTAACGAAAATTCCGTACGAAAATTTTAACTCGAATATTGTATACAACACATTTTTCTTTTAATTCCAAAATTTTAAATATCCGTTTATAAAAGTAAAAAACACCAAAAATTGCTTTATTATTGATTAAAGATTAGTAAAATATATTTTAAAATAAGGATTTCATTTACAGCTTAGTTATTGAAAATATTTAAAGATACTTGAAAGGTTAATTACATTTTGTTTACCTAAGCACAATTACTTTGATAAAAAGGTTGTAAAGTCCCTTTAAAAAAATCTTTAATTTTACACTGCTATCTCTTTTATTTTATAACGAGAAATATCTCTGTGATATATTTTATATAGCAAAAAAAATATTTTACCATTTAAATGTAGATATATTATACGGAATTATGTGCTCCATTCCAAAAATGTACGTAATTTCTTAAATAATTTTGAAATCTTCTAAAGGATATCCTGTTTATACGTTTTTTTTCAGCATCTGTTAGTGAAATCTTCTTATTTTTTAAATGTTCTTTTTTAATTTCTTTTGCTTGACAAAATTTCGATAAACCCGATTTATTTAAACCGGTAGTTAAATACAAACTCGTATTCTCATATTTTTTATACAAACATTTTATCATAGTCATGAATTGTAATTTGTGACGCCTCACAGACCTTTAGTAACGCAGTTGAGTTATTGTATACACGAATTCATCGCTTATGTAATGTATAAAAAGCATGTGGTTGTACATTTTTCACTAACAAACTCTTGGCCGTTCTCCAGCGAATTATACCAGGGATCAACAAATAGTGGATTTTATTTTTTAGGCTTTGGTCTTTTTACACTTTCAACTTTTATAGTTCAAAATTGTTGGGTTGGAATAAAAGGAAATTTCTTTTTGAAAAATAATTCTTAAGCTAAAATTACTGTTCAATAAATGTTGTAAACTAATACTTCGGAAACTCAACAATCAAAAGCTTAGTTATTTGCCCTTATAGGTCGCGTCGATACTCCTAATGAACACAAGACAGTGTTTTATTGTCCGCTTGGACTGGGATAAATTGTGATAGATTAAAGCCCGACTTCTAAGCATCCGAGGCCAACTCTATTCGTCTTCCAATTTATTCGGCGAGCAAGAATTAGGGTAGTTCCTTCTAAATCTGTTAGACATTTAACCCTTAGTTGCTATGTAATGCCACGTTTGCGCGAGAAAAACGAGATGACATTTTTAAAGTTTTTACTCGCCTCATAAAATACGAACATCTGACTCGTATGTTGCATCTTTTTGTTAGAGCAGTCGACAATCTTTTTTTTAGAAAAGTTGGTGCATAAAAATACTAAATATGTTTTGCAGTCTCTTTCATAGAGCTGTAATGATGCTTGATCATGCATGATGTAGAAAAGGCGTCCATTTAACTATTCATTTATACACAAAGTAAAAGAGAATACGCAAAAATTAATTTCTCTTACTCGGTAATTCAAAACCAACGTCCATATTGAAGATTTTGAAAATTCCCATGCGTTATTTCATTCTAAAACAATTAGTTACTTTAGCATTTTGCGACCGTAATAATATAAATTTATACTTCACAATTATTATTCCTCTAAATAAGATTTAATTATTGATGCTGTGTGCTATAGCCATTTCTCATCAAACTTTATAAGCGTACTAACATCGTTATATTTATAAAATATTTCAACATACATATTTACATTCGCACAGTAAGTAATACACGAACACGACACGGCCACGAATATTTTATCTGTGTCGAGATGAGGGATTGTCGTCGGTTGTGTTAGATTGTGGGCGATGTTCGCGCTACGCTATTATTCCATGTTGTGTACGCATATAATAATGGGACCCTAAACATAGATTAATCACATTGTCCTCGGATGATTTAATGATTTACTATGAAAATGTTTGTTTTTTTTTTATTTAGTGTTCTACGAGTATGCTACCTTTTGATATTTAATAATGACCAGTTTTTATTTATAAAAAATGTCTTAGTTAAGTTAATATCTATTATGTTAATATGTATATATTTATATATCAGCTTCACGCTCACACGTTCTATCTCGCATGTAGCAGGGTAGGTAGAGGGATCTCAATATTCAAATAATCCGCTCCCCACTGTTATCGCCGAGCTAAGTTATAAGATTAGCCACAATGTTCAAAAACAATTACCGCATTTTAGAATAACCACAGAACCTCCATAAAAGAAAGGAAAGAAAAGATTCTATTACTGAAACTACGCCAACTCCAGGCTATAAATTACTTTAATCAATTTTTTGCTATAACTTCCCGAAAAGAAGAATTATTGATGTGCAGGTCTATATAACGATCTAATCTGTGATTTACCGCTAACCTCCGTTCACATTATTGAATGGTCCGTCCATGGGGAGAAAAATCGTATATTTTGACATAACTGTGATTCAATTTATAGCCCTAATTCATTCACTTTTTAAATGGCAATTAAAATCTGAATCTGACGCTATTAGCGAGCTTTCACATCCAAACTATTTTCTTTCAACGTTTGGTTTTGCAAAATTAATGCTATTAAGTGTTATAGTGTAATTTTTGTGTATTTTTTTGTATAACTTTATTACGTTCATTTAAACTCCTTAATACTTGTAAGTATTAAATATAAGAAAATTGGAATTTAAATGATTTTAGCATAATAAATCGTAATGTCTACTTAAATATAGATTTTAAATGTGGACAATGTGGTGTTATTGCGCTCATAAAGAAATAATATATTAATAGTATTATTAGGAAACAATATAAAGATACAATGTATTCTCTACTATAGATTTATTTTTTATAGCATATTTCTATATTAAATGTGTTATTTTGTCAAACTTATATGATTTTGTACACATATAACTTTGCGTTTATTTACTTGTTCTCGATTTTGTTCCTGTTTGGAACATACAATATAGTACAAAACTTATTAAAGCAGTATATAACGATATTATTATTTTTCTATTTGAATAATATCCTACATTAGTTACAATAAGGAAAACTATGAACTAATCAATAATGCTTAATAGGCATATTATAGCAGCCGATACACTGTATAAAAGAACTTGTAGCAACTCGCAGGGGACTAACAAAGGGGGACTCGTCAACCATTAGCCTTGTCATTAAGTTGTCTGCACGTAAGTGTGCTCTCAGTCACTCTATAGAGTATACGACGAGTATACTGCCCATCGAACATAAAGTATTTAAGATCATTTATATCCGTTATATCGATAAACTTAAATTTAAATCAGCTTCATGCTGTATCCCGCGCACAGCAGGGTAGGCAGAAGGAATGGGGAATTCTGGAGGCATTGCGTGTTAAGTGGCGGAACTCAACGCCGCGCTTTTCCTCGAGTGGGAATCGAACCAAGAACCATGCATCTTTACAATCACACACTTGTGCCCCTGCGTCACGACTAATCCAATCTTTACTTTAATATGAGAAATTTAATAATTGGATTTAGCCATAGTTTATGCATCATTAAATATGTATCACTACTTTGTGTTGTCTCCACCAAAATAAACAGCTATAGAAATTTTAAACTTTCACAGAATAGTATTCTCAGTTGAATAAGTAAAAAGACAAAGCAAATTGGTGACATATATATAGTCACAGCTGTGAATATGAGACGTAGCTGTGTAAATACACGACAGTCATACGAAATTTTGTGCTATATTTGCTTGCAATATATGTTGTTGTATAACGACAATATACTGATATTATATTTGCATACTGAAACCTGCTATAACTAACTAACCTAATCAAATTAAACGTAAAAAAGTACACTCTGACTAGAATATTTAAAAAGTCTAGTGTTACTGAAAATTGGAAACTGAAAATTGAAAATATTTATTACTTATAAAACAGAAGTGTATTTGAGTTTCCAACGTTTCAAGTTTCCAATACAAATTAATCTTTCAGCAGCACTGCATATGACGTACAAATAAAACGAATTTTATCAATATTTATCATTAGGAGGTCCGTGAGGAGCGGAGTTTCTTAACACTAGCCCCTGCTTACCCTGCTACATACACGATACAGCGTAAAACTGAGAAAGAGAGAGAGATAGAGGGAGAGAGAGAGGTCTATGATAGAACATAACGATTTACCCATTGTTTCGAATAATAATTGCCTGCCAATATTTGATATCACTTCGCCATTATTCCATATCAGGGTAACAAAAAAGCAGGGGACTAACAAAAGAGGCCTCGTTCGCCATTAACCCGGTCATTAAGCTAGCTGCGCATAAGAGTGCACTCACGCTGTACCTACTATGAGCACTGTGGTTCATCTATATCGCGCATAGAAAATATAAATGTATAATTTCAAATTAATGAACGATATTGTAACATTTATACAGTGTCATATAGATATAATTATAATATATTTTTTAAGTATTTGTACACTTTAGAAATGAAAATGAAAAAATATATACTTTTATGGAGTCAAGGTTCGATATAATTTCAAAATCATTTGCTATAGATATGTTAAATAAAGGAATATTTGAAGATAACAGGCCTATAAAATTTGAATATGTTACCTCTACATGTACCTAATAGTATAATAAAAAAATTGCTTATTCATTAAAAAAGTGAACATAAAGGTACATTAAAAGACAAATGCTATATAAACTAAATGTTGTTTAATACGAACTAAATAGTTTTTTTAGATATAAATTTTATATGCTTTATATTAAACTACGCTCGTTGTAAGTTAATGTTACGTAATATGCCTATTTTTAGCGACCGTGGTTAAAAGTTTAAAGTTATCGTTAAAATTTATAACTTTTTGGAAATTACTATTAAAAATGTATACAAAATACATTTTACTTATAAAAGCTTAATGTTATTATAGCATTTATAAAATTAACACAGCTAAAAGCTTCCCATGCGCCGTGATTTATTATATAATGACGTTAAAAGTAAAATCGTGTATTTGTATCGATGGGCACGTAGTATAAAATTGTGGAGTGTAAAGGAAAACTCCGCTTTCTCGACTTTTTCTCTATAAGGCAATTAATTCTTGTACAGCGGCTCCGTCGATAGACCCACATAGTGTGCACTCGAAATGTACTAGACATGTTTACTTTGAGCTTTAACTAAGTAGTTACATTATTTATCGGATTACATAATGCTGTACGTAAGTGGAAGTAGGTACGGAGATATGTGAAGCACTTAACGTAATTTGTTGAGTATCTAGCAGTTCTATTGCTATTACGAAACAATTAGTTTGTCTTTAAATGTCTGTACAGGCAAGTGGTGGCGCAAGGGCACAAAAAGTGTGATTGTAAGCGCGACATATAGAAAACATATAAAAAGAAATTATAAAATTTGATCTTAGACGGTTTTCAAGAGGCGCGGGTTCATATCCCGCTATGTTAAAAATTTTATAAGTTTTCGAAAAAGTAATTTTCTTTACTAAGTGTGGAATGACGCTTTAACCTCAGACCTTTCGACAGACCGGTTTTGATGATTTTTTTTTTATTTGAAAACTTGTGCTTCTCGTGTCGTCCTTTTATATAATTTGGTTTTATTCTAATAATGCCATCTATGAGAAAGACATATGTTCAAGTATGTTTCCGCGAAATGGACGAACAACTCAAATTTAACTTTTAAGTTTACTGTTTAATATTAAGGAAATAATATTAAGAGTGTATGAAAATTAATAAAACGAACGTTGCAACCAAGTTACAATCTTGGATAAACCAACCAATGCATAATGTTTAGAAGAAACCATATACTTACATATTATTGATATAAAACTCCAAAATGTACATACATAAATATCACGTTATATTTTCTGATATAAGTATAGTATAAGATACAGCGGCAGTGGTAGTGTACCGTAGACCGTAGGTAACTAAACGAATTGCGTACATTTAATAATATTAACTTTATTGCACGCCATGATGGGACGTGTTGCTTCGCGATATGAGATTCTCATTAAGTGGAATATGCTTCATTTGAATTTATAGCTACCTATGAATGTATATTAGAGAAGTAAAATAATAAGATGCCTAAAGATAAAGGCGGAGCCAATTAAATATATCATATTAAACTGGGAAACTGTGCCGATCTCGTCCAATTTAGTTTTGTTGTAAATTATATTATAGTAAAATCAGTTTTCCTTTTTTTTATTATTTGAAATGTTTCTTTATTATCCAAAATTTTGAGTCGATAAATATAATTTACCTCCTTTTTTATTTACTAAAGAGTAGAACATAAGTAGTTCTAAAAAATTCAAGAAATAGAATCAGTTGTTCATCATGTGATTTTTATAGCGCGCTAAGGGGGAACCTAAGGTTAAGACATTTCTGTTTCCCACTGTCCGCTATATTTGGGAGGCATAACGTGATCAGTGGCGGAACTCAACGCCGCGCTTTACCTCGTTACCAGAGCGAAGAAATGACAATATTATATATATATCATTTCCTCGAGTGGCAATCGAATCCACAGCCTTTCGCGTCTACAGTCGCATACTTGTGCCCCTGTGCTACGACTGGCATCAGGTGATTGTATAGATAATATGCAGAATAATTTAAAAGATTTTTAATAAAAATAAACTTATACAGTTTATGTATTATACAATATTCTTCCGTTAAAAATCTGAATACAAGAATTTCTAATATTTAAAGCACTGTCTGGGAAAACTTACTGAGAAATAAACTTTACAAAGAGGTTTAGGACACAATGGAAAAAGCAAAATAAACTGCATACGAAAGAATCACAAAGATACGATACGATAAGATACTTATCGATACAAAAAATGCGTAACATATGAGTGCACGTAGCATTAAATGGCCGTAATACTACCCAAAATTTAAATATCTAAAGAAACTGAATATCTTCTAAAATAAGCTGTTTGCAACTATTATACTATAGACTGGATATTTTCCTAATAACGTTGGTTTCATATAGATATGTAATATGTAAATACATTGATTTCATTATTGATTAGCGAAATTAATACAATAATTTTATTTATTAACTTGTATTTTAGTTATTATAGAAAAAAATACATTATTTAGGCCAGTGGTGGCTCAGGGGCACAAGCGTGTTCGGATCTCTGTAAACACAACAGATTGTGGGTTGGATCCTCACTCGAGGGAATGAAATATTTACTCTTTTCATTTCCTAGCTGGTCACGAGGCAAAGCGCGGAGTTGAGTTCCGCTACTCAACACGCATTCAAAATCCAGTAGTTGTTTTTATTTTACCACCCTATTCTTTTTTAAATTATAAGTTAAGAAATTATCACTTCTCTTACAGGCTGCAAGTCCTAAGTCATCTTTTAAACGACGTGGTTTCAAGTCCTAGTTTCATCTTCCGAAATCAATTTTTTTGCTTTCGGACATTTCTTCAAATTCCTTCCCTTACTGCTTTGATCACCTTCTTATTTTTTTTATTTGATTGAACTATTTAATAAATGTATAATTTTAGTAATAAAATTATATATTTTTTAAATAGTCCTTTAATTTAATGCACCATCTACTTACTATCTTTTTATATAATTCCAACAACCAAAGGTTGTCTAGAATAAATAGGTTTAAGCGATAAGGCCGCCTTATTGAACATTTTATTTTTATTTTAGTTAGTAATTTTTTTTTATGCAATAAAGTATTACACAATACTTTTGTCATATATAACAGTCTACAGTGTCAGTCATATATAGTTACATCAAGAATATACATTTCTACATCTTATCGTCCACATAATTTAAAATGAAAATTAAAAGCTGTCATAAAGATCTGTTTGTAAGTACACTGTTTGAGGGATAATTGCAGTTCTGGGATAAAATTGAGTAAGCGTCTAATTGAAACTGCAGATATTTCAGTCGTAGGTGCTTTTACCATTTCTCATTTTACAAATGAAAATGAAATGTATTTATTATTAAAGTTGGTCAAAATTAACTAACACATACTGTGGATGTGTATGTAGTATTAGTACACACACACCCACATGTTCGTCGCTCGTCGAGTATAATATAACATATTTTTAAGTATCATAATATTCTTAGTTCTAAATTTCATATACACTACATTAATGGATAAAACGTGTAAATTTTTTATATTTCCTTAAAACGTTATATCAAGCTACTAGAGTACTAGAGACTGTTAGAGAAATAGCTACGATTTTTCTTACTCGCGCGTCATTTAGGAGTTGAAGCGTGAAGTTTTGATGTTATTGAGAGTTTTATTATACAGACCTAGTTTTATATTATGGTTAAGTGAAAGTTATTAATAATGTTGTTACGTGTTGGTAAAAAATCACAAATAATTATGAATTTTTACCAATAAAATAATTTAAAATTATTAAATATAATACTGTAGAGGCAAATAGCGTCAGAGGCGTGTTGCCCCCTATGTCGCTATTTGGTGTTGTGACTGTTAATGCGACAGGTTATGAATTTAATTCCCGCTCGAGGAAATCAAATATATAATATTTTCATTTTCTTCGCTCTGGTGTCGAGGCAAAGAGCGGCGCTGAAATCCGCATCTCAACATGCAATGCCTGGAGATTTCTGTGACGCTAAATAAAATAGTGTAAACTACTTTTAGCTATTACAGAAACAGACAAAGAAGTAGAATGTACAAACATATACACAGATAAAATTCCAATACGTTACGCTAAATGTCGTTCGAGTAAAATAATATGTTATCGTATATCCAGTTGAAGTATTCAGCTCATCTAAGCAATTCTGTTTTGTTGCAGCGTCGCGTATTCGATACGAGATCACGAGCGGGAACATAGGCGGAGCGTTCGCCGTCAAGAACATGACCGGCGCCATCTACGTGGCGGGTGCGCTCGACTATGAAACTAGGAAGCGGGTAAGCTACATCTCTAGCTCTGACTGAGCTCGTCTCATAGGATCATATACAGATAAATTGACTTCAGAAATAGAGAAGCCATTGAAATTTGTTTTCAAAGTTTTCAATTTTACTAAAAAAAATTGAAATTTAAAAAAATAATTGAAATTATATTAATAACTTTACTTTAAAGCAACGATTTAACTATGGTTTTAAAGATTAATTAATTCCAAGTGCTACGAGAACATAAATATAAGAATACTCGTACTTCTTTCCCATATTGAATAAAAGTAATTAATATTTAATTTTAAAGTGTTACATACCGTATAGACATGCATTCTCTCACCTTTATATATGTCTATCGGAGTGCTACGAAACATATGAACATTTTCCAAACGATTTCATGAGATACTGTATCGTGGAGGCAACAAATATTGTCTTCTGACGTAGCATTGAATACGGCCGAGCATACAAAATATCATCGTATGTTATATACGTAGCATTCATATGATTGTTTCGTTCCGTAACATTTACATACAGCCGCTCGTATCTAGCTTACCCTTTGACATTACTAAAAATATATATCTTCATGGTTATTATTACATCGTTGTTTATAAAAACATCACATCAAACATATATCTGCGGTTTTTATACACAGGTTTTTATACACAAGACACAGGTTGAAGCTTAATAATAGAATTTACTTTTCACTGTCACAATTTAATTAAATAAACATCATACAAAATTTAAGTAATAAAACGTTGCGAATATTATAATAACTTCTGTCCGTTTATTTAAATGAATGATAGCAAATAGGCTTCACTAAATCATAGCTTTTACACAGCAACGGCCTGTGGCATGACACTTTGGCCGGAGCTCGATACCATTATTTCAACAAAATGGACCAAGGGCGTAGGTCAGCCGTTTACAAATGACTATAGTCATAGTGCCACCGTTGGCACTTGTACAAAATTCTCAATACGTGTGCAATACCATAACAACCTTTGCTTTGATGGCAAAAATATTTTATTTTTTCATTTTTTTTTTATATTTAAGTGGCAACAACAAGTTATTATAAATATAAAAATGAATTTATGAAATTTAAATATACTTAGGTATACACTTATGTACATTACAAATACAACAATTATGACATCAGATATTAATATTAACAACTTTCCTTATTATCAATTGACGGCAATTGATTAAAATAATAAAATAACAACGCTATCATAAATAAATATAACATTTATAATGATTAATACCCTCATAAATATAACTGCATATCAACGACTTGAAATGGTGGAAACAACAGTTGGCAAGTAAGCCTCTGGAGATTCTGAGGATTTCCGGCTTTGCTATATTGTTGAAATATCATAGATCTTTGTTGCCCCCGAGGAGGTTTCACCGAACTTTTCTCGTGATAAATAATTTAATCTTTAATACTCATCTAAGCAAGTCGGCGTTGTATCCGCCGAAGGCTTGATCGGTATTTAATTTATAGATTTTGGCTAAGCTTAATATTACAGTCAACTGTTATATTCGTAGTCCTTATAAAATATTGTACTTATGCTGGATTGTTTAATGTACACTAGTATGAAGTATATTCACTTTTTACAACATTAAGTAAATATTTTTCAAAAATGTGGATTTTTGTTGAGAATAAAAATATCTCGTTAATATATTTGGATGTCTAATATTTTAAAAGAATTTACAATGACTATAAATTCACTGGTAAGTTTACATACTTCATAGTAGTGAAAATACATATATTTCAAACTTTAGTCTGGTTTAGTTTTAAACTTTAGTAATTATGGATGTACATAGTAATTTTATACATGTTCCACATGTACATATATTGAATAGCCCTTCAGGGTGTTTACAACATATATTACGTACCCACTTAGTAAATACGAGCCAAGAGATATTTGATCAGATTTCGTATTATACATTCGGTCAACAATTAATCACCATCATTTTGTATAATTGAAAATCTTAGAAATGTATTATTATAAAATAGACTTACTTGTTGGTATTCAATGAAATCCAATTTATTTTAAAATGAACAAATTTCTAAATTAGATTTTGCAATATTCTAAATTAGATAATGCGCCCGAAATGACTTCTGAAACAAACATCTCTCTTGCTTGAAAATAACGGAGTGACACCGACAGATGATGCCAATAACTTGCCCGGGTCGCAACCACAAATGCCGCCTCTCTTTTGTTAAAGGCTTTTAACAAAATCTCGACATTATAAGATTCTATCGTTTTATTTTACTTATATTTTCCCGGAAACAGGATATTTTGAAAAAAATTGAAATATATGAATTTGCTGTTACTTAATGAACTTCATAAACTTCTAAGATCGTAATTTGCACTCTATTTTACTTTGTGTTAACTTTTTAAATTACTTCGTTCATTTTAATTATAATTACTCATCTTCAAAGTAAACGATTTCTCAATTACATTTGTATATATTATTGAAGTTTCAGAATATTAGTAGATATAATTGTTTGTCGCATATCAATGTATTGTATAAGATATTAATAGGTATTGAGTCTAATTAATTTATGTTCATTTGTGGCGAACGAAATAGTACGAGTTGAAGTTGGCAGCCTCCGACAATCTTAAGGAAAACTACACGACCGTGGTGATTCACGTGAAGGACGTGAACGATAATCCCCCAGTGTTCGAGAGACCCACATACCGAACCCAAATCACTGAAGAAGACGACCGCAATCTTCCCAAGCGAGTGCTACAGGTCCGCCCCAAGGCAATACAAAGGCCTTATTTGATTCTTTACCCGCAGTCACCGCTTTAGCTTCCAAAGGGAATAAGCATGGGGTGACATTCAACGATTTGTGATTGGATTTTGTTATATTTTTTTCATTTGCATGGCATGGTTTCTTTAGTGTCATTATTTTGTAGTTTTGTCTTAGTGCTAGTGTTAGTGTTTTGTTTTATTATTTTTTAATATTATTAATTAATATTTTGTTTATTTTATTTTAATTAAAGTTAATTTGAACATCCGATCATTATTTTATTTGGAAGCATTATTCAGGTAATAAACTTTCATAATCTTGTTTTCATTATATATGATACATTTACTTGTATATCATTTTATTTTATCAAAAGTGACCTCGTAACTAAATTAATATCCGCCTCATATTTTTCAATTAATGAATATCTCCTTTCGTATAGGTACATACGTTTCTGTACATACGTACATACGTTTCTATATTAACATAAAGACATGTATGTATTGTATGTATTAAATACATACTGAAAGAAAATTTATCGTGCATTTTGCATTAGGTACTTATATAAAGTAGCTAGCCCGAATACAATCACATAAAGACAAAAATAGCCTAATATAAAACTATAGCAGGAGTGTCTTAGCTGTTAAAAAATCGGACATTGACTATTGTTAACCTGGACCTACTTTGTTAAGATGTACTTAAGATTATCTTACTGTTAAAAAAATTCTAGTAAAGTTTTAGACGTATCGTACGTACTATTTAACTGATGGGTAATTTAATATTATTTCTAACAAGAAAATACAATGTATAATAAATCATTATTTCTTTTATTTTTATTATCCTCTCATATTATGAATCAAATATTGTGTTCATCGAATTTTATTTATTGATGAAAGAATTTTATTATGTTATTTTTTAAGTTGCTTTATCGATAAATTAAAATATTTTCAAATTAAATTCGTACAACAAGTTGTTTGCATGAGCATGATCTAACGCGTGCGTGTGCACAGTACGAGCTGACGCTGGTGGCCTCTGACGGCCGCAACGAGAACTCCACGCGCGTCGTCGTCCACGTACTCGATATCAACGACCTCCCGCCCCGTTTCACCCGCAGCGCCTACGTCACGCAGGCGCTCGAGGAAACCGGCCCCTACCCCCATTTCCTTATACAGGTTTTGTTTTGCTTTTTTTCGTTTTGTTTATTATTTTATTATTATTTTTATTATGTTCTTTTGAATATTACCTTAATTTTGTTTCCTTACGGTGGCGGATAATTACGTTTGTTTTTATTTTCTAGTACCATTCATTTTTATTTATTATATTTTATTTAAAACCCTCACTTAGCAACTGTACCACATAACTAACGAATATGAAGTTTCTATTTAGAATTAATAAGATAGCATTTTTATTTCTACAGTTACAGGTAAGTGAAATTTATGTAATTAGGGATTACCTTAAGTTGGAGCTTGATTACAGTAAAAGATGCTTGTACCGATTTTTCGATGTTCTTTTTCGACATTTTATTGCACGTTTAATCGTATGGTAGTAGAATAGCGTGAGCTTTATTTTAGTTTTGAAAGTAATTTATTTATAAGTAGTTCTTTATATCAACACCTTAGGTCTTTCAAACTTGGCTTTTGTTCGTTGTGTTTACTTAATTTAATTAATCGTTCTTGCGAAGTCTTTTACAGACACAAGACAAAGTAACGGATTGCGTTTAATGTATTTTCAATCTAATTTACTTTGTATAGCACAGCTTACAATCAATTTGTAACGCTTCGTTTCTGACAAGTTCATTTTAATAGTTAATGAATTCAGACCTGTATAATATTCTTTGTCAAAACTATTGAATAGCAATATTATCTAGCAGCAGTTATTATACATAGCAAGCAGCATTTCATTAAAAATATAAAAGATAAAAACGTGTCTTGGTTTTTTTTATAATTGATCTAAATTTGCAAATAATTCCAGTAATTACACAAACGTCGACCCTCTTCATTTCTTTAGTGCCGTTCGGGAAAAATTGTTGGGGTCGATTTTCTTATCTTACGTTCAAAGTAAATTGTCATTTAATAAAAACATATCATAACGAGATTTTATTCACGTTAATTAACAAAGTAATAAATAACATTCATCATTAATTAACAAGACATATATTTAATAACATTAATAGGTATTTCATAACTTTTGACAAATTCTTATTAATCTTTGTTTTACATTATTGCAGAGAACATTTCAACTCTTCTTTGCGCTACCTAAAATTTTCGCAACTCTATAAATATTATTTTGAAACTTTTATTTTGGAATCGCCAAAAAGAATGAACTTTTCTTAGTTGTTTTGGGACACCCGCTGTCACACGCCGATGTAAACAATCTGCCGGAATCACCGACTTCATAAGTTTGAGAAACTTTTATAATGCGTAACGACTAACGACGCACCCAGTAAATTCTACCTTATATGTTTCATTTTTTTATTTATTATATAGTTATTTACTATAGAATACTTATTATGAAAATCTGTATCTCATAAAAGTAACAAGAAACGAAGTAATAAAATGGGATAATCATGCTAAAAGCAACTCATGATGAAGCTTTTAAATTTATCGTTCACAAACAGGTATTGCTTAAATATTTTCTTTTAAATATATATTTAAAATAATACATTGTCATGTAAACAACCGAACAATGGCCATGTTTCACTATTAAAGACAATACCTCGTTTATAATATTTTAGAAACTATTTACATTATGAAAATCAATAAACTTGATATATTCTTATTTACAATTTTCAAATATTCAACATATTCAAAAAAATATAAAATATATTATTACAACTTAATTTTTTTTGTCATTATTACTTTTTTGATATTTCGAGCTTATTTGTTGTAAATGACGGTAATGTTCCAATATTTTTATGTATATATTACAACTTATTAAGGTGTTTTCCTATGTAAACTAGGTAACGGCAACTGACGGCGATAAGGATAGACAACAGAACATTGTGTATTTCCTGACTGGTCAAGGTATTGATCCTGACAACCCTTCAAATAGTAAATTTGATATTAACAGAACTACTGGCGAGATATTTGTACTAAAGGTAACTATAAGAAATTTTAATAAAATTTTGTTCCAGTATAATATTTAACATATTAATTTTAAATGTTATTTCAGCCCTTAGATCGTGATCAACCTAATGGTAGACCACAATGGAGATTTACTGTATTTGCGCAAGATGAAGGTGGTGAGGGACTAGTAGGCTATGCTGACGTTCAAGTCAATCTGAAAGATATCAATGATAACGCACCGATATTCCCACAGGGAGTATACTTTGGTAATGTAACAGAAAATGGAACAGCGGGTATGGTCGTCATGACTATGACAGCTATTGATTATGATGATCCTGCCGAAAGTAACAATGCAAAGTTATGGTATTCTATCGAGAAAAACGTAATTGAAGAGGAAACAGGATCTCCTATATTTGAAATCGAACCAGAAACTGGTGTTATTAAAACAGCTGTTTGTTGTTTAGATCGAGAACGAACTCCTGATTATTCGATACAAATAGTAGCATCAGATGGAGGGGGGTTAAAAGGAACAGGAACAGCATCAATAAGAGTAAAAGACATAAATGATATGCCTCCTCAATTCACCAAAGATGAATGGTTTACTGAAGTTGATGAAACTGACGGGACTAATTTACCTGAAATGCCAATCCTGACAGTGACTGTTCATGACGAAGATGAAACTAATAAATTTCAGTATAAAGTTATTGAAAACAGTGGTTACGGTGCCGACAAGTTCACTATGGTTAGAAATAATGATGGTACTGGTTCACTTAAAATTGTACAGCCTTTAGACTATGAAGACCAATTGCAAAGTAATGGTTTTAGGTTCAGAATACAAGTTAATGATAAAGGAGAAGATAATGATAATGATAAATATCATGTAGCTTACTCATGGGTATTAGTTAAATTAAGGGATATAAATGACAATAAACCACAGTTCGAAAGAGCCAATATAGAAGTTTCTGTATATGAAAACGCAGAAGTAGGTAAAAGTCTTGAAACGTTCAAAGCTACTGATCCTGATCAAGGTGGTAAGAGTAAAGTTTCGTATGCTATCGATAGATCATCAGATAGGAAACGACAGTTCTCAATAAATCAAGAAGGAACTGTAAGCATTCAAAGATCATTGGATAGAGAGGACACACCTAGACATCAAGTAAAAATATTAGCTATTGACGATGGAGCTCCTCCTCGAACAGCAACGGCTACGCTGACGGTAATTGTTCAAGATATTAATGACAACGCTCCAACTTTCCTTAAAGATTATAGACCCGTACTCACTGAACATATTACGCCAAAAAAAGTAGCTGAAATACTAGCTACAGATGATGATGATAGATCGAAGAGCAATGGTCCTCCATTCCAATTCAGGTTAGACCCAGGTGCTGACGATATAATAAGGGCATCATTTAAAGTAGAGCAAGACCAAAAAGGTGCTAATGGAGATGGCATGGCTATTGTTTCATCCCTAAGATCGTTTGACAGAGAACAGCAAAAAGAATATCTTATTCCAATAATAATTAAAGATCACGGTAACCCCGCAATGACTGGTACAAGTACGCTAACCGTAGTAATTGGAGATGTAAATGATAATAAAATGCAACCAGGATCTAAAGAAATTCTTGTTTATAACTATCAAGGACAAGCGCCAGATACAGAGATCGGAAGAGTGTACGTATATGACTTAGATGATTGGGATTTACCAGATAAAAAATTCTTCTGGGAAAGTTCAGAACATCCAAACTTCACCCTAAATGAAGAAACGGGTATGATACAAATGCGACATAAAACTAGAGAAGGTAGATATCATTTGAAATTTAAAGTATATGATAGAAAGCATACACAAACTGATGTCCCTGCTAATGTTACTGTATATGTTAAAGAAATATCTCATGAAGCTCTCATAAATTCAGGATCTATTCGAATATCGGGAATATCAGATGAAGATTTTATCCGAGTTTGGAATTACAAAACGTTGAGCGTCTCTAGAAGTAAATTAGATATATTTAAAGATAAACTCGCTGACTTACTCAATACTGAGCGTGAAAATATTGATATATTTAGCGTTCAGTTAAGAAAGAAACACCCACCTGTAACTGATATTCGTTTCTCAGCACATGGAGCTCATTACTATAAGCCAATACGGTTAAATGGTATTGTTCTTATGCACAGAGAAGAAATTGAAAGAGCTGTCGGAATTAATATTACCATGGTTGGTATTGACGAATGTCTTTACGAAAATCAAATGTGTGAAGGTTCATGCACAAATGTCTTGGATATTAGTAATTTACCATACATGGTCAATGCTAATAAAACTGCTCTGGTTGGAGTGAGAGTTGATGTTATTGCCGAATGTACATGTGGAGCCAGAAACTTTACTCAAGCAGAAACTTGCCGGAATTCGCCTTGTTATAATGGTGGAAGGTGTATTGAAGGCAAATATGGCTTAACTTGTTCCTGTCCCCCTGGATACACAGGGCCACGTTGTCAACAAACATCAAGAAGTTTTAGAGGCACTGGATGGGCGTGGTATCCTTCACTTGAAATGTGTGATAGCTCTCATCTCAGTTTTGAATTTATAACTAGAAAATCAGAAGGAGTTTTACTCTATAATGGACCTATAGTACCACCAGAACCAGAAGAAATCGTGGTTTCTGATTTTATATCGGTAGAATTGGAAAGAGGAAATCCCAGATTATTAATTGATTTTGGATCAGGTACGCTTGAACTTCGCGTGAAAACAAAAAAATCCTTAGATGATGGAGAATGGCATCGTATTGACATATTTTGGGACACTGAAAATGTTAGAATGATTGTTGATTACTGTAAGTCAGCAGATATTCAAGAAATGGAAGATGGTACTCCACCAGAATTTGATGACTCCACTTGTCAAGCAACTGGTACTATCCCACCATTTAATGAATACTTAAATGTCAATGCACCTTTACAAATTGGTGGATTATATATAGAACACTTTGATCCTACGCATTACCATTGGCAATATATGCCTATTGGGAAAGGTTTTGACGGTTGCATTAGAAATTTAATACATAATAGTAAGTTATATGACTTAGCCCATCCTGGCTTATCACGTAATTCAGTGGCTGGTTGTCCACAAACAGAAGAAATCTGTAACCAAGCAGATACAACATCAAGATGTTGGGAGCATGGTACATGTGTCGGCAGCTTTTCTGAAGCTAGGTGTCAGTGTCAACCAGGATGGACTGGGCCGTCTTGCAATTTGCCAACTACACCTACTAGTTTCAGACCGCAAAGCTACGTTAAATTTGCGTTAAGCTTTGAACCAGATAGATTTAGTACTCAAATACAATTACGATTCAGGACTCGTGAGCCACATGGAGAACTTTTTAGAGTTAGCGATCAACATAATCGTGAATATGGAATATTGGAAGTAAAAGATTCACGTTTACATTTTCGCTATAATTTAAATTCCTTACGAACTGAGGAACGCGACGTCTGGTTGAATTCTGTAGCAGTTGATGATGGTCAATGGCATATTGCTCGAGTTAGCAGATATGGAAGTACAGCTACGTTGGAAATCGATGGCGGTGAAGGAAGAAGATATAACGAGACGTTTAGATTCGAAGGACATCAATGGCTTTTAGTTGACAAACAAGAAGGTGTATACGCGGGTGGCAAAGCTGAATATACTGGTGTAAGAACATTTGAAGTATACGCTGATTTTCAGAAAGGTTGTTTAGACGATATACGCTTAGAAGGAAAGCATTTACCCCTACCTCCAGCAATGAATGGCACACAATGGGGCCAGGCTACTATGGCCAGGAATTTAGACCGAAATTGTCCGTCTAATAGTCCTTGCATAAACGTTCACTGTAATGAGCCATTTGAGTGTGTCGACCTCTGGAACGAATACGAATGCACGTGAGTACTCTATATATACTGATTACATTAAACATTAAACACAAAGAATTAAATGAATTAACTATGCTCTTAAAAAAAATCTTGTATATTTAAAAGTATTTTGATTCTTTTATTATAAAATTATTAACAGCTACGTACATTAACGTAATGATTTTCACAATTGGTTTTTTCATAATTTAAAAATATATTTTACATGAATAATTTTTATTGATAATTTAGGCGCGCACTGAGTTTTCTTTTACATATTTTTACATACATATTATTATTTTCTATAACATTTTCGATATATCCTTAATAATATAATGACATTTAATATACCGCTTTCTATAACTTTTTCGCTTTTATATATCGCATTTATTTACATACATATAATTCAAATATGCATGCATATAATATTAACAATTTACTACTATGTACTTACATACATTTATAGCATTATACTTAACATATAATTTATAATAACATATAATGTTTACTCGTGTGTAGTGTATTAACATATTGTCGTGTCTAGTTGCGGTGAGGGTTTGGTATTGTCTGCGGACGGCAAGGGTTGCGTAGACAAGAACGAGTGTCTCTACTTCCCGTGTCGCAACGGCGGATCATGCGTCAACCGGGAGCCGGGCTATCGCTGCCACTGTCCCGAGGGTTTCTGGGGCGAGAACTGCGAACTCGTTCAGGAAGGACGCACGCTCAAACTCAGCATGGGCGCTCTCGCGGCCATCCTCGTCTGCCTCCTTATTATCATGAGTGAGCAATATTCAAAGCGGATTGGCGAATCTGTGGCATGCGTGTCCTGTAGAGATGTTTCATTTCATCCATTACTCATTTACACATTGAAAACAGAACTCGCACGCATTAGCTAAGTTCGCCACTCCCGGTCTAGCGCATCCCGCGTCCCACTTCACCCTCGCGCACTCATCATATCTTATATACATACCTAGTGCATGCTTATACACACGTACGCGGCGGAGGCTCAGTGCGCGCAGCGGCGGGTGACGCGAGGTACAGCGCACGTTGTGCAGGTGTCCGGGCGGGTCCGCGCGCGCCGGCGGCACGTGCGTCAACGTGGACGAGTGCGCGCTGCGGCCCTGCCTGCACGGCGGCACGTGCCGCGACCGCGAGCCGGCGCGCCGCTACGATTGCGTTTGCCCCTTCGGCTACACCGGCCACGACTGCGAGCTGGAGCTCCTCGCGTCAGGGATCATCATGCCCTCCAGAGATTTCATTATAGCTATCATTGTCTGTTTGTTTTTGCTTTTAGGTGAGCACTTTTATTCTTTTGCATGTTTTATATCCCCCTCGTGTAAATAAGTGTTCGATGTTCACCAACATTTTTACAAATACATTTATGTAGTGAGTCATTATTTGTATATCGACTTTTGAAATATATAGCATCATTTAGTGTACTAGTAAATAGTATTAGAGTAAATTTTGTGGTCTAGAAACCATTAATTCTATAAGTCTAGAGATGGCCATATATGAATTGATAAAATAGACGTTCTAAAAGCTCTCTATCCGTGTTCTGGTGCATAGAGCGTACCTAATTGATCAAATCGTTATAGACAACCTCGAGAGCGTGCTTTTGTCGATAAACTTTGTGTGCATATGTGTATAAACAAATCTGTGGTAAACTTTACTTACTATATATTTGAAAATAAAATAATTCTTTTTTTTATAATTTAAATATGTAGTCATTTTTGTCGCACAAGTAATAAATATAAATTATTTTTCTTTTCTAAATAATAATTTCATAATAATGTCACAAATATACACCGAGTACTATTGACGTACTACAAAAAAACGACATCTGAATCTGAAATCATCGACGTGTTCATTCATGTAATTTCAATTGAAATTGTTTTCAATAAATAATAACGTTAAAAAAATTGCTACATTGACTCATTTACTTTAGCAATGTCCCTATGAAATCAATTCTAGGTTGATCACTTCATACAAAAAACAAAAAAAACCTAGAAGCGTTAATGCGATAAACACAAAACTAACTTCTAAATGTCACCTATTTTGGATACTAGGTTGGAGAAGCGCCAGCCGTTAATATAATACTATACTGTGTTACAAATCCACTTATAAAGCGCTACGTAAATCATACTTGAGCGCTCGTGGGATCAAATTTTCAGTTGCGATGGTAGCTTCCGATAAACCTCGTATTTGGAAAATGAACATTAATACCGCTAGTTTCTATTTTAGCAGCTCGTTTATGTGCCACAGTCACACAATACTACCATATATTAGCTTGAATTCTTATCATGTATTTGCTACAAACGAAATTGTTTTTGAAATATAACTTACACACGAATGTTAAAAATAAGAAATATTTTTGTACTACTTTCTTATTCAACGAATGCTGTTCACAGTATTGGTGCTTGTATTTGTGGTCTACAACAGACGTCGGGAAGCTCACATCAAGTACCCCGGTCCAGACGACGACGTACGTGAGAATATTATAAATTATGATGACGAAGGCGGTGGCGAAGACGACATGACGGCCTTCGATATCACACCTCTTCAGATTCCGATTGGCGGACCTCTCCCAGATCACGTTCCGGCTAAAATGCCGTGTAAGTTCTAGATCTGTAAACATTATACATTTATATTATATTTCATTGATTATAAGACAATGACACTTAACCGTAATAGAGTCGGTTAGTGCTCGTTAAAAAAAAGATAAATTTAATCAAAATTTCGTGATAGCGTTAATTAAAAAAAAACAACAAATTGATAAAACTAAGGTTAAGTCGATTTATAAAATACACACATTTATTCATATATGTGTAAAGGTATATCGATATATTGTCTTTCAACTTATGAAACTGCTGACACGATTTATACGAGTTACATTTTATATCTCGCTGGTCTTTGTGCACGTTTCTCTTTAGGAATAAATCGGAGTTCGAAACTTGGAAAATATTTTTATCGTAATAGTTCTTATACTTTTATACATACATATTTCATACACATATTATGCTAATGCTAGGATATTTTTAATTAAACAGAACCGAATGTCATAAAAAATGTGTGTGTGTAGGATTTTTGGGAGGTGTATAATAAAAAATAAGCCAATCGTCATTTGTTCCACATAACACAAATTTTATTTAGATTCCTTTGTCAAAGCGTGGCGCAGGGGGAACAAGCGCGACAAGGCACGCGACTGGTTGGGCGTTCGATTACCACCTGAGGAAATGAAATATTTAATATTTTGCGAAACGCAGCATTGAGTTCCGCCATTTAAAACGCAATTTAGCGGAAAATGGGAAACGGAATTGTCTTAATGGGAACGGAGTTTGTTAACACTAGGTTCGTAGGTTCCTTCTGCCTACCGTGCTATATGCAGAATACAGGGTAAAGCTAACTGATTTTACTCAATGCTAAATTGATAACTTGTAGATCTTCCGAAAGTTTATTATGAGTAACAGTAACAAATTGTGACGGACAGTTCAATAAAGTGCCAATTCAATTCATTATTAGCAACGACAAACTGAGTTGGGGAAAAATCTGTCTATTGTAATTCTGCTGACTCGCTAAATCGTAACAATAAAATTTAAAAAACGCGAAGACTGCTGCTTCGCCGAGACAGAAGTATTTAATTTGCACCAACTGTTTCTGTCCGCTAATCCCGGCTCTAAATCAGGCCTGTTATCAAATCCACTTTTAATTCTTTAATCTTATGTTAAAGTGGTGGCTACTGGAAATATTCGTTTAAGTAAAATACTAGGGTAATCTGTTTGTTTATTTTTTTAGCTTTACGAAAATAACAAAGTACATGAATTTTCGAGATATTGCGTGTTGAGTGGTAGAACTGAACGCCGAATAAATAGAATATTTTGGTTTAGATCCACTGATGGGAGTGGGGCTGGGGGTCGGCGTGGCGCCGGCGGTGGGCGTGGCGCTGGGCGGCGAGACCAACGTGGGGCTGTTCATCGAGGAGCACAAGCGGCGCGCCGACAGCGACCCCAACGCGCCGCCCTTCGACGACCTGCGCAACTACGCCTACGAGGGCGGCGGCAGCACCGCCGGCTCGCTGTCCTCGCTGGCCTCCGGTAACACGTGGCTCTCTTCTTGTATCCTTATTTTGATGTGGAAATAATAAAAAACGAATTTCATTTGATACAAATCAATAACTCAAATTTGTTACTGCTCTATTTGTTGTATCCAACTTGCGAAACTTGTATGAACTTTCATATATGTACATAAATATGTTTGTCAATCAAAAAGTTATCCGTCCTTGTTTGTTGTCAGATATTTACGTTTAATCAAATATAGTAAATATCACCAGAATATGAAGAGTTACTTTATATAATATTCACAAGTTAAGCTTAGCTTCATTGTATAGGTACTTATCGAGTGGAGTAGGTATATAACGCGACGTTAATTATCTTCTCTTCCATCCGCTACTTGTTTAACTTTTCACTCTTTGTAGAGCTTAGACGAAACTTTCTTCATAGACTGTTCAAAGAAATGTCCCTTGTCGTATGGTTTTATTTTCTGGAACTGTTGTTATATTTTTTTGTTTTCGCGTATATCCCGTTTACAGAGTCGGTAGAGGGAATCTACTAAGAGGGAAGTGCTTGTACACTCCATACTCCTCTTTGGGTCCAAATTAATTAAAAATATTTGAAATACAACTAGTGGTGACCATCTCAGAACAATCGCATGTACAATCAGACACTACTCTACTGCGCCACCATGACCTCAATTATATTTCTCGGTATATCGATTATATTTTTTCATTGTAAGTACTATTTACAAGAACGGAAAGCAAAAAATATGTATTTATGTTCGTAATAAAAAACTACTACTGTTGCATTTGTTTGCATAGCTCATGAAACAGAAGAATGCTGAACGAGCTCTGTGTGCTATTGATCAAATGTAAACATTTATGCTTATACGCTTTTAGATCGCGGAGGATTTCATTGAAAAAAATATACCGTTTTTCAAATAGAGACTACGTCTTTGATTACCCAACAATTATAGTTTATATATCAATGTAGCTATACCACTTGGTAAGAAAAATATTACAAGGACGACGTGGCGCAGGAGCACAAGTGTGACTGTAAACGCGACAGGTTGTAGGTTCGATTCCCAGTCGAGGAAATTAAATATAATATTTTCTTTCCTTCGCTTTGGTGTCGAGGCAAAGCGCGGCGTTAGGTTCCGCCACTAATCACGTGAGAACAATGCCTTTAGAATTCAGAGAAAAATGGAAACGGATTGTCTTATCACTATTTTGCCTCTGCTTACCCTGCCGTGTGCGGTATGCAGAGTTAATCTGAAAAAATAATAATAAAATAATCTTTCAGGAACTGACGACGAAGTACATGAATATGATTACCTGAGCGCGTGGGGCCCTCGCTTCGACAAGCTGGCGGACCTGTACGGGCCCGACCTGGACGAGCAGCTGTAAGCTGCAGCGGCCGCACTGTCAATTCTATCCCGGCGACGCTTCAGTGGGACATGGATCTCTGTATGTTAGGACGGTAACCTGCTAACTACAATACTTCAATTTTATTGTTTTATATTATTTCTGTAATGAAATCGAATTTCTCTGAAATTTTATTTTTTTTATTAATAATATTTTATGTTTATTTTGTTTGATATAAGATTGCAGTAGCAAGGTTATCTAGCTATGTATAATGTACATCCTACTTGTAAGTCCCACTGGAGCCGCGCCTCCCCCTCGGCTGCTGGATCCGCGGAGGTCATCACTCGTACGCCGTGACTCGCGTTTCTTATCGATTTTCTACGAGTTTATTTTATACAATAAAAATCGTTAGCTTAAGTATCTCTATGTTAAGGCATATATGCGTTCGATTGCGTAACTTTTTATAAGGTCTGAGCCGGTATCTTCACCAAATATTTGATATAAGTTTTATTCGAGTTAGCCATATTACGAGTCAGTATTTTATCGGAAGTCGAGATAAGTGGATTTCTGCCGGAGGGCCAGATGTGATTCTGATTCGTGGGTGTTTGTAGATAGTGTGCTATAAATGTGAATAATTTATACGAGTATTTTGTAAGTCCACAGCTTTACGTGATAACTCCTGTGTACGGCCCTTCCGCATCAATCGACGTACCTACTATTGAAATACGTTATATTTTATATTTATTATAGTATCGAACGTCCCTTTGGACGTCGAGTAGCTCATTCTATATGAAAAATATTCACGGGGGATGTATGTACATACGATAATTAACGAAGTACCCCATTTATCTTAGTTAAATATAAAACGATTTACATTCTATTCGAAATTTCATCGTAAGCGAACTGTACAGTAACTGGTGTTCCTCTCCTCCATGTAGCGTTAGACGTAAACTAGAGTATGTAAGTCTACGGTCTCCCCGCGGAGGGCTGAGGGCGTGCGTGCGAGAGGCGAGAGAGGAGCGAGCGTGAAAGTGCCAAGGACATAGCTAACGACCGTAGAGATAAGTGTTTGCACTTTATTTATTCGATATATTTAAATATAAATTTAGTCGCACCTAGGAAAATATCAATAACTTACTAAGAGTGTTGTGCTAGAATTATTCCATCGATTTTGACGTGAGATAGTTATTGCGACCGTTAGAAGTCACTAATTTAACGCTAATTTATAAGAATTTATAGTAAAATTAATTAATTAAATTACAGGTTATGAAACTGTCTCACTTCGACGTCGAAATAGGATCGATGTACATTTTAGAATATATTGTATTGTGTTAAAATGACTGATTTTATTATGCGTTCGAAGCCTAAGATTTTGTAGATTCGGTTGTTTAATTATATTATATAGACTTTGAATATCTACTATAAGAACACCTCTAGTTTGCACTCGAAACTACTCAAGTCTCAATAATAAAGCAATTCTCGTTAATTACTAATCGTGTAAGTAGGAGTTTAATAGCTGTCCGAGATCGACATCTATGTATCTAGGTTTTATTATTCTTTTATAATATCATTACACTGCCAATAATTATTCATATAGACGTATTACAATGTGGAGAGTTTCGGTCCGTTTTTATATTTGAGTCTTTTTGTATTTAGTTTTTTTGACTGTTTTATTATCAAATAATACTTCTTCCCCTTGCGACAGAATTGTGCATTTAAATTAACAGACTAGCTACGTTCTTTTGTGAAGCTCTGCGTTGTCTGATATCGTGTACTTTAGATTTAGATATTGTACCACTTATATATCTACCAAAGACTTAACTTTACATTTTTGTGTGCCGTGTGTTTCCGAATGATATTGGTCCTTTTGAAGTTTTATATAAGAAAAGCTATCTTTCGCATTTAGGTTTGATTGAAAAGTCTATTGTCAAATATGGAGTTTTAATACAAGTCCTGAAAACATATAAAAAATCGCTATTGACTAATTGTAAAAAAAATATTCACGCTTAACCCGCCTCAGGGATTGTAACACGCTACTTGCACTATACTTTGATGACTTTTCTTAAACCTGTACACTTAATTAAGACAGCAGAGCACAGAATCCCAGTACAAATTATAAGGTGCGAACTCGCCCCGCGACCGACGCCGGTGCACGTCATTTTATTTTAGACGTTAACTATAATACCTACATAGTTATGTTTTGTTTCTACTGTGATTATTTAGTTGTACAACTCTGACGATTACATAAAAGAACGAATAAAATATGAAAAAAAAATACATGTTTCATTTGATTTATCCCTTTATCCTATGTTTACAATTTCATTCAAAAGTAAATATGTTTTTATAGTAAATATAATATTGCACAAACAAGCCTTTCATATATTCATATAAGTAATTGGAACTACGGACGGGAAAATTAAAGCAAATTTGTAAAGAATTATGTTTAAAATTGGACAAAAGCGATTCAGCATGAAGATATTGACCTATTATTGATTTATGTTTAACATCGCTTGTGTGGAAATTATTCTCATTACAGTTCATTAATGTGACCAAATATATGTTGTTGTGTAACTAAAGTAGTAGAAAAAAATATAAATGTAATATCCTGTCAAATTATACAAAATATTTACATAAATTGTAGCCTTTATTCTATTCTATTGTATAAGCTTTATTACTATAAAGTTTCATCTAAATCCATTTAGTATGTTTTGCGTGAAAGTGAAACAAACATACATCCTCACAAACTTTTACCTTTTTTATTTAGTGGGATTAGTAGAATATTATCTCACATTTAGTTGGATAGTAGAAATAATTAAGTGACCTTCAGTAAGAACGAGCACTTTCTGGTCATTGAGAAACATTGCTTCTGAGGAATCATTTTTATGATGATGAGAATAAACAAATTAAAAGATTGTCTTAAAATGATTACTGTAAAAAGGTGCAAAAGGCTATTGAGAATAGACGTGGCGCAGGAGCACAAGCGTGCGACTTTAAATGCGACAGGTTGCGCGTGGAACCGATTTCCACTCGAAAAAATTAAACATTGAATATTTTCATTTTCTGGCTCTGAAAGTGGGGAATGAAAGTGTCCGAAAGTTCCGAGTTTGCTCTCCCTACTCTGCTATTCTGAAATGTGGCGTGAAAGGGGCCGTTCAAGTATTACGTAAGCACTGTAGGGGGCGGGGTGGTCTTGGGTTTGCTTATTTTTGACGTGTTCAATGAAATATTTTTAAGAGGATTGCTTATTTTTGATAACATAGGGGGGGTCAATAATTGCAAAAAAACTGCTTACGAAATACTTGAACGGCTCCAAGCTAAAAAAGAAAAAAATCGTTAACATTACATACATATAACATAAACAAATATTACACAACACCATAATGTTACTATAAAAATATTACTAAGAAATATTAAATACAATATTACGTAAAAATTTTGAACTCATAAAACGTTAAGAAAATACTCGTGCTACATCACTTTCACATAAACAATATACTGCTAACGAACCATTTTCAAAATGTTCATTGAAGCGTTGGGAGCTATTACGTATTTACAGACATTGCTTGTAATATTACTAAAACTTCGAACATGAGTTTCAATTTAGTTTTAATGCTTTAAATTATTAATATTTAAGTTGCAGTTTAACTTAAAACCATTACGCTTATAACAAGTTTAACTGGTGTTTTAATGGGAATGAAGTGTCTTAGCACTAGGTAACCCTGTGCTTACTCTGTTGTGCGCGGGATACAGCGTGAAGCTAAAAAGATAGAAAAGTTACTTTTACTATTAGTTTAATTTACAGTAATAACTAAAATGTGTGATAAATTTGGACCAATGAAATACTCTTTTGAACATGCCAAAACACAAATAAATAAACGAAATATTTGTAGATCTGTATGAAATTTTGGAAAATGGTATGGTTTTTTTTATTTAATGAAACTATTATTACTAAATAATATGTATAAAACAGCCACAGTCACGGGTAATAGCTAGTTTCGGATGAAATTAATATTCGGGTCACCGGCTAACTCATAGTCCGACGCTGAATCTCTTAAGCTAAGAAAGTATTTCTTAAAAGTCCACTTCTAAGTGGATGAAAGGAACATTGCTTTTTTCAACGTTTTGCAAGTATACTATCTAAGTGGTAAATGGAAGTTTTATATTTTTTAGACGTTTTTACATACTAATTTTATGACTTTTTTAAATTGTGAAGCTGAATAAAAACCCGCATAGCATTATAGGCAGAAGAGTCTTAGTGTTAAGATACTCTGTTCCCCACTTTCTGCTGAATTCTGGACGAGTTTTGAATGGTGGAACTCAACGCCGAGTTTTGCCTCCACATCATGCCGAACACATGAAAGTAGATATTAGATATTTCATTTACTCGAGTAGCAATCGAACCTGTAGTGTTTGCAGTCACACGCTTGAGCCCCTACGGCATGACTGGCCTAATTTTATGGTTTAGCTTTAAATTTTGCTTTTAATATTGGCGTTAAAAAATCATGCCTATATAGGAATTTTTCTTTCAATAATTAAAGTTTGGCGCAAACTGGAAAATAATAAGTGAAAATAACGGCAATACAGAGAACAAACATTGAACCAGGAAAATAAATATAATGGTAATGACGTAACGTCAATTCAGCACTCATTGTGTGCTACATGCTTAAAAAAGATAAATTCATAATAGGAGAAGGTTGCTACGATTGGACAACATAACTTTGAGGAGTCAAAGTAAGTTTAATAAAAGTAAGTTTGATAAAATAAAACTATTGATTTATGTTTAATCGTTTCTTAATGTAGATACGATATTATATTTATTTCATTATAAAGATGAGCAGTTTTGGCAATATAGTGATAAAACTTTTAAGATCCGTTGTCTTCGCAACATTCGAGCAACTGTAGTCAGTAGAAGTTCTGACTACAGTTGCTCGAACGGACCATTCCGTTGCTATCAATGCACTGAGAAACGTTTGTACTAAAGGTCCATGGGAACCTCAACTATCACTTATTACTTTTTACGTACGTATTATTACTTATTGACAAAATATTATTTAGTAGTTTTTTAACACTTTTATTATTCTTAACATAATATTAGCTGAGATAAAGAAGTTTCAAGCTGAGGTCCAATATTTTCATTTGATTCTTCATCATTTACTGTGAACTCATAGTCAACGAACACGTCTTTGCTTAACGTGTACCCGTTTAGAAGAGCCATCTGCGACAGTACCCACAGATGCAGGTCGTGAATAGCATAAATTTTCCGAAAAGCATAGACACTTGGAATGTTTTTAAACATTTTTGAAGTGTTATTCCACACTTAGAAAAGAAAAATACTTATTGACCGCTAAGCCATACGTACGTATAGCTTAGTGGTCAGAGCGCCTGGTCGGTTTCCAGGAGGTGCGGGTTCAAGTTCCGCTACGTTCAAATTTTTATACGTTTTCTAAATAAATACTTGGAATGTTGTTACAATCCGACCAGGGTTCTGGCGCAGCCATTTTTTAGTTTCATCTATAATATCATAGAGACTTAAAGGTGAAAATACATTTCATTCATAAGATTTTTTTATGCTTTCTGGTTGTTATTAAGTCAGTTTAGTAAAAGTTTTTTTCATTAGACCAGTCCATTCATAGATCGATTGTGGCAGTCAAATAATAAAAACCAGATAATCAATTAAAAATATTTTTTTTATGAAAAAAAGGGAACTAAATCTGTTAAAATGTTCAATTAAAATGCAAAAAAAAGTCGTAATATTTTTTTTAACAGTAAACAAAAATATTACAATACAACTACAAAGATGTACAAACAATTACACAGATGTTTATATCGTTCGCCGTACTTAAAACATATCCGTGCACAATGATACGCGACGTGTGGTTCGACGATATTGAGGTTTGAGAATCATTCGCGGGGCTTAAAATCAATATAGTGAAAATATTCTAACGTGCTTAATTTTTTGAAATACTTAGGTGGTCCAAAGAAATCGTAAGTTCATTGATCACAAACTTCCCCTAATATATATTTTTTATCAGCTTTACGCTGTATCCCGCGCACAGTATGGTTACCAGAGGGAACCTTGTGAACCAAAATACACTGTTCTCCACTTACCGCCAATTTTTCCGAGACATTGCGTGTTGAGTGGCGGAACTCAACGTCATATTTTTGCCTCGGTGCGAGCGAAGGAATGAAAATATTAAGAAATAATCATTCATTCTCTCGAATGAGGATTGAACCGTCACGACGGCCCCAAATTTGAATGTATACATATGTATATATATCTAAGATTTACGTAACAACATAATAAAAACTTCTCGTATTTGTATAGCAAAACTTCTTAGCTTTCAAATTCATTAAATAAATAATAAAATAATATTTCCGTGTTTTATGTATATGCTTCATACATATCCTGTGAAACGATGATGGACGTAATCTTCTTTCGGCCATTACAGAATAATAATCGAATTGCCCGGCAACATGAGCGGAGATGAAAGAACGAAAATAGAAAAACAAGTAAATGTTCGAAAATATAAATATGGAGCAATGATATTTCTTAAAATTATACCTAACATATCTACTATTTTTTAACAATATTTATAGATTTTAATATATTTAATTAATTATAACAAGGTTTAATTATTTGTAAGTAAACAACCTAGTAGAGAATATATGTAATTGCCGAGAGTAGGTTACCCACATACGTATACGTTACTTATTGTGAGAGACACAAAATCGAATTCTACATATTGTAACATCAAGAATTCACCACCTATTCGCAACTATACTTATATGTACTCTCCAAGAAATAATAGTATAATATTATTTATTATCAAGATAAGAGAATATTATGAACTAAGAAGTAACTACTATAGGGGAAGGTAATATCATTTTGGAATTATGTTTAAAATATCGATGTGGTTCTGTTGTTGACGTTGCTTCGCCATAGCATTCGGCCATAAATTTCCATTTTTCAATAAAAAAGGTTTTTTTATGGCTAAAATTCTGCTATTCTACTATTTTTTGTAATTATTTACAATTAGATAAGTATATAATATAATAGATAAATATATATTACACTTATCAGATATATTATACGTACTGAAGTTAAGTAATTAATTAAAAAATAATATTATTTTTAATCTTCTATTCAAAATAATACAATTATGTATATCGTAGTTATTTGAAGAAAATTCTATAATAACAAATAATAATTTAACGATTCCGTCATAACGCAATTAAATTGTTAATTTAACTCTTTTGTGATTTTTTTGTTATCCTTTATTATATTAAATTATTTATATTATATGACCGACTTGTCTTAATGAGAACGGAGTGTCTTAAGACTAGGTTCCCAAGATCCCCTCTACTTATACTGCTGTGTGCGGGATACAGCGTGAAGCAAAAAAATCAAGTCATCCTTCTTACTGAACAGTTAACTAATTTATATTTAAATATTTTGTTGTACAAATGATAAAAGCAAATGAGTTACATTTGCTTCTATTATTTATGCTACCAGTATCATCACCTGTCGAGGGTAGAATTAAGCACTACACAATTGTAACTATGATATATCTAATTGATGTACAAATTTGCTTTAAACAATAGTTTTACCTGTTTTCAATACAAACATGTGTTGTATTTACGTGCGTTCAACCTAATTTAGTATACATTACGTATATATCTCAACATTTCCCGATATATATTTGAATTCATTGTGTTAAATTTAGAATATTTTATGATCATTCGAAATTGAAAATAAATACTTAGATACTAAAAATATACTTTTTCTATATGAAAATGTTTTAAATATTAAACAAATTCCATTGTCGAAAATTTCGAATAAACTATTTTTTAATAATATTTATCTATATATTTTTTAAGGTTTTATCAAAAGAAAACATTTTTTTAATAAATTATACTTTGTTATAATTGATTAAGGCTTGCAACTTTTCATATTACCAACACATAATAAAACGAAGACATTGTGTCGGGCGAACAACTCAGCTTAGCTGCATACGTATCTACTCTTTTGTAGAAATTTTTAATTACTTTTCTCCAAAATTGTGGCTGGATTTGACGATTTTTGTTGTTTCTTTTTTTATTAGAAAGCTGGTGCTCCCTGTGGTCCCATTGTAATTTGGTCCATTTCTGACAATGTTATCCATGAGAAAATCACATAATTCTTAAATTTTCTTTAAGTATGTGCGCAACAATTGGACGAATAACTTAATATCATACCAACCAATTTTGACGTTCTTTTTTTGGACGGTTTTCTTTGTTAAAAATTGTTATTATGTGACTAATTTTCGCTGTAAACAGAAAAAATCTAGTGAAAGATTATTTTATTTTCGGCTTCCTACTACTGAATATAATGTATCCGAATAACCTAACGCTATATTTCGCTTTTTTTCTTTTTCAAGTTCATGCTGCATATAGCAAAGTTCAAATTGTAGGTACACTTACACGGTGAACGGATTCACCATTTTTCGCCAAAATCTCGAAGTGTGCGGAAAGGCGGAACTCAACACCGCGCTTTGCCTTTTTACCAGAGCGAGGAAATGTAAATTAATTTCCCCGATCGGGAATCGAACTTACAACCGTCGCGTTTACACGCTTCTGCCCCTGCGCCAGGACAGGCTCATTGTTAGTCACAGGATTTTACCTAATTAGATATATTTTAAATGTAAGTATACTAAGTGAGACTGGAACTCTCAACTGTTGGCTTCCTCTAGGACGAATCACAACTACACAATGTAGGTCTCATTTGTTAGTTACTTAACGTAGCAGTAAACTATGGCGCTTATTTGCAAATGCTATGCTGAAGCTAGCTCTATTTTGTTATTTTTCCAAAAACTAGTTCCAAAAATTCCTGTAGCAAGAATAAATTTTTACTAAACTTTAATAATAAGCTGAACTATATTAATAACACACATTCAAGCTGTTCCTGCGCTTTATTTACTTTATTGCCTGACTCAACAAAACAAATCTTGGAAAGTTGTAGAAAGGCTAAAATATGCTGCAGCTTCGTGTGAAGTACTATTGATTTTTGTGTCTAAACAGAATGGAAACTAGCACAACAGCCAGAACGTGAGATGGAGTACCGCGGCTCACTAACACAATATTTCGCCGGCGTACGTATTGCCAGTGATGTTACGAATGTACGAATAAATATCGAACAAAATGTTTTCTCTCCCCAATTGGCAACCCTACGTGATAAACGGTAGCAACTGCACAAAAAACTACAAAAAAAAAGTGAGAGTTTCGATCTATACAGATTGTATATTTTTGTAATATGCAATGGGTATTGTCTGATGTATCTAGGTCGTGATAAATATAGATTTTACTATTTAGTAACTGGCTCTATTTAATTAGCACCGTATGCTTTCAATGTTGTTTTTCAGCTTCACGCACCCGCATGTACCAGAGAGAAAGAGAGTGATAAGACACTCCGCTCACCATTTTCCACCTAATTCTGGAGGCATAGTTTATTGAAAGGTGGAACTCAATGCTGCGCTTTGCATCGACACCATAGCGAAGGAATGAAAATTATATATAAATATTTACTCGAGTGGGAATCGAACTCACAACCTGTCGCGCTTACGCTTGTGCCTGGCCGACTGACTGGTCAACTGGCCTCTGTAGTGATAATGTTAATTATAGAAAAAAATAACACAACTATATATTGTAAAAAGATACTTTAATACTCACTACAGCACAAATGAGTGTACAACCTGTCAATTACACAAAATATATATTTTTTTTTCTAGAAATGTATAATGCTGAACCTTATATTAGACAAATATGTATTCACGACGTAAATATCACGTGCTGAAGCCTGGCAGCCTGGCCGCACCTGGCAAAAGCTTCATTTTTGTAGCAGATTTTGGCAGGTGCAGACGCTGAATTGAGAACTATTTTAAAAATATATTATTTGATTTATATTTTTTTTTTATTTATCAACATACAACCGCAGCTTTATAGTCAGACCCTTGTGCCCGCCACGACGGCCTCTACTCTATTTTGTATAAATTCAATAATGCTATAGGACTGTAGTAATATAATATAATAACATTATTTTACTTGAAGTATGTAGGTCAAGCTTATTAGCTCAAGAATGTTATTATTTAAAAAAAACAATAATAGCATTTTTAATGTTTGATAAATAGGAAATTCATTATAATTACAATCGACGTATATAATATCTGTATAATATATTAGAAACACTTCATTCTCTTTTACTCTCTAGGAATGATATAAAACGTGATGTTCATTTTAACGTCTTCAAGCAATAACTAGGTAATCGTCAAATGCACACATTTTACAGTTAAAATGTCTTACCATTTCCTTTTAATATCTCTTAATGGGGTCAGAGCTTTTTATTATTATACGAATCGAGCAAAAGCTATTTGTGAGAAATTTTCATATTGAATTTACTTATACATATAATATAAGCTTTATTATATTATAAATGTATAAGTTTGTGTGTATGGATATTTGTTCCACCTACAAGCAAAAGCTGTTGAAGGGATTTAGATGAAATTTTGCAGTTATATAATATTATTATGAGAAAAAATATAGGCCAAAATTTATGTAAAGGTTTTTTATATTTACAATTTATGTACAGATTTATGCAAAATCCGTACATAAATTGAAGTTTAATATTTGCGCTAGTAATGTATATATTGCAAATATTTACAAGGTAACATGATCGTGCCGCTATCTAAGCAATATCCTTATTCTTTGTTCATCTCTATAATATGTATTTTTATTAACTGTAAGAATGCTTACATATATTTTGTACACGTACACAATATATTTAATTCGCTAATTTATATTAATTTTAACATTCGGATATGATGAATTTAGATTTTAGAGAGCACTATACAGAGCGCTAACTTTAGTCAAACTTTTCCCTCTTTGCTTGAAACCCATTAAATTGTCCATCTGCCTTTGTTTAAACACATTGAAGTAAGCGAAAATTCATTTTGAAGTCTTTTTGAACAATGAATGATATCCATTTTCTAAATATTAAAATATTGTATCTGAAATGTACTTGTAATTTTATCGTCATCGTTTTTAAGTCTTTACCTCTTGTACCAATTGTATAATATATTGATATTTTTAATTAAATACCACACCCATAAGCACTTACATTTAGAGTAAAAATTCCTTGCCCTGTGGGAGCTCCGAATAACGCCTGGGACTTGAGAACTAAGTGTAGTTAAATTTAAGGGGCCCATATATTCGAAATATTATTATGAAATTTCAAATATAGCTGGGTTAAATATTGCTTTACAAATAAAACTTCAAAATATTATAAAACCTCTTACTAATAGGACGCTCACTCGTATTTTATTTTTTCTCAGAAAAACTTTGTAAACAAAGTAAACACAAAAAAAAATGTAAGAAGAAAATGTATTAATGTTTTGACATCAATATAATTATGTTGTTTATTTATGTACAGTGTGTACTCGAGCTATGTATTCCGAGTTTCAATTAATTTATCATTATGTATTTATTGTGTAACATATGTTCTATTAAGTTAAGCTATTACACTTAACGCTCTTAACAGGCTTAACAGTCCTTAAGTCAGATTGTTGTTAAATGAACCCAGTAATATGTTCCTAATCCTACCCAGTTATTTGTAAAATAAGTACAAACATTTATTTTCTTAATATATGTAGAAACACTAAGTCATAAATGTAAATGAAATGTCTTTGTATGTTAAATATGTTTACGCAAAAATAATTTAAATCTTGTAATTCAATGTTTTTTTTTAATTAACAATAGTCCCTCGCGAAGTATATTAAAATTTGCGGAAACTATATAACCGCAAATAATTTAAATTTAATCTTTAGATTAAATTTAAATTATTTCATTTTCCCATTTTGGTAATTAAACTTAATTAATAAGTAACAAATAGGCAAATAATAAAAAAAAATCAGCTTCTTTCTCTCAGCTCTTTTCAAGACAAACCTACGAAAATATAAAAAAATATTTAATTGTGTTTTGGTATCGTGTAAATAACTATGCCGAGGCCGAAAAGTGATCTTCTCGTATCTCCTATTGAACCTAGTGTTAAGATACAGAACCTAGAACCTAGTGTTAAGATACTTCTTTCCCCACTTTCCGCAGAGTTTTGGAGGCATTGCGCTTCAGTGGCGGAACTCAGCGTCGCGCTTTCCCCTCGACACCAGAGCAAAGAAATGAAAACATAAATGTAAATAAATATTTCATCTCCTCCAGTGGGGATCGAACCCACAACCAGTCGATTTACAGGCATACTTTGTGCCCCTGACCGACAACTGGCCTTATATTTAGATAAGTGTATTTAAAATAATTATTAAAATATTTTGACTAAAGCTGCTCGCACGATAAAGCATGACTCATTGTCACGTTCGGCCTGAGTGAGAGTGAGAGCGAGAGCGCGATACAAGTGACGGAGAGGCACGTTCAGCCTAAACGCTCGGCTTGTGTTACATATATCCATTCATTGTTATTTGTAATTTTGTATAATTTAACTTAAAAAAAATTTGAGCATAGTAATATTCTTTAAAATTTTTAAGCATAGTAATATTCTATTTTAAATATTTTATGGTAAATATTACTTGGGATGAGCTGATATGAAATTAGAAATTAAAAGTAACCTCTAACAACAAGGCCTCAGTTCACTGAATTCAGCAAAACTTAAGTAGAAATGAAAATAGTTGCGGTTAGTTTATCCGCAAATTTTTAGTTTTCAAAAGTTTCAGAACTCACTATGCAAATATAGAAATGTTCTTACAAGTATTAAGCGATATTCTGAGTAGATTTTTCTGAAGATTTTCTCTATTTCAAATATTAAGGGATCTGTAATATTTGATTTTTAACCATTTTACCATTAAAATTGATAGAAGTTTAAATTTACATAATATAAAATATAACATTAAAGTAATACTAGTGAACTATAAAAACAATTAAATTAATATGCTTTTCACAGAAACACAATCAATGGCACAAATACATACATGTGTATACAGAAATGAGTGTGGATCGTGATTTCTCTGAAAACTATTCAGATGTGTCACGAGCTTACCTTTGATAAAATGCATTGAATACGGCAGCAACTGAAGCACCATATCCATAAAACGACGCTGTATTCATAAGTACTATAGTTGCTAAGTAATTTGTATTTCTAAGTATGTTCTATTAAATACTATATATTTAATGTAATCAATACTACCTACTATTTCTGACTGTACGTGGTGGTATAGAATTCTAATTCTAATCGGAAGTTCTCTTTATTGTTGGTTTGTCACTGATCACCGCCGCCCACAACGCCGTGAAACATCAGAGGAGCTACAGGTGCGTTGTCGTTGTCGTTGTTGTTTAAGGTGGAGATAAACGCGCTTTTTGAAAGTACTCATATGGTATCGACCTGGAGAAACTGCCGCAGTGAGGCCATTCCACAGTTGCACGCGTTAAAGTACGTTCCTACGAAACCACACAGTAGTGGAGTGCCACGTATCCAGGTGGTGTGTATATTATTTTAGCCAGTGACGTACTGTGCGTACAGTGACGTATATTCAGAACACTTCCCATTATAAATGCGGTAGAGAAGACACAGCGCGGAGACGTCTCTAAGCAAACCCAAAGTGTAAAGCCTTTTAGATATTATTGATGGTCCCCAATGACCAGCCCAGAGATACGAGAAATGGGATTTTTTAGTGGTTAACGCGCAAACTTGTTTCTTCAGGGGGTTGAATTGAACCAAGTTCCTTTCACCCCATGAGGAGATATTCCCGAGGGAGAAAGACTTGCGCGGCACTGTGGTATCATCTGAGTTGCAATGAATGCTAGAATCCTCTAATATGTCATTGATTTGCAGAAGAAAGAGCGTAGGGGACAGCACACAGCGTTGGGGGACGTCAGCTTTCACGTGTATATATTCCGAGCAAAAACTTTGAAGCTGTGCCCAGTTACAAAGCTGGCGATCAAATTGCATAAATTCTCGGAAAGCCCGTAGGACGGAAGTTTTGCAAGGAGCGTTGCATGCCACACTTCGACTTCGCCATGTCCAAATTAACTGCCAGGGCCTCTCCTTTGTTTTCAAAAGCCGCAGCCTCACGGTGAGTTAGGTAGCCCAGAAGATCTCTGGCCAAGACACCAAGGCGGAAGCCATGGTCTTCCAGATAAAGAAGAGCTATTTATAATGCTCCTCCGCTCCAAGAGCTGGTGGCCGTTGTGGCCTGAGTCCCAAATCTAGCTTCACGCTATATCCCGCACACAGCAGGGTAGGCAGAGGGAACCTAATGTTAAGACACTCCGTTCCCCACTTTCTGCCGGATTCTGGAGGCATTGCGTGTTGAGTGGCAGAACTCAACACCGTGCTTTGCCTCGAGCACGAAGAGCGAGGCGAACCCACAAGAGCGAAGAAATGTAAATATAAATTTAAGTAAAAATTTCATCTCCTCGAGTGGGGATCGAACCCACAACCGGTGGGTTTTGCAGTTACACTTTGTGCCCCTGCGCCACGACCGGCCCAAATCTAGCGAATGAATTATTTTCATTTTCTTGCTCTGGTAAACAGATAGGGCGCGGCGTTCATTTCCGCCACATAACACGCAAGGTTTCGAAAATGGGGAACGGAGTTTCTTAACACTACGTCCATTTCGACTCTATAGTATGCAGGATACAGTGAAGCTATGAGTTAAACTATATAAGAGATTGGTAAAGTATCTAAATTTATTTATAATTTTTTTCTAGTATATTTCTTTCTATTTATCGGGTATATAATATAGTAAAACGATCTTAACATTTTAAATACTGTGATGTAACAAACAGCGATATAACAGTACAAAATGCATGGAAATAAAAATAGTGCATTGAGAAAACGAAAGCAAATATAATAACAATGTAACTGAAACGTTCACCTGATAGCATTATTAACGAGCCATTACGATCTCGGGAGAATAACATTTTCCATTTAAAATATATACGTGGCACAGTCGTACAAAATATAATGATTGAGTGTGTCCAATATTATATATATCACATATTGATTTCATATATTAATATGCGATAATAAGCTGTGCGAACTTTTGTTTTTACATATGATGCGATAGAGTGCTATCGCATCATAGAATAAAAATCAAATCAAATCACTATCATAGAATAATGTTCAGATAACGTATTTGGTCTATACTATGTTGAATTTTCAACAAAGTATAGACCAAAATGTAAAACTTAAAATAAATCCTACTCTACGCGTTTTTGTTTCTTTTTGGAAATCCAAACATTCTTGAAGTATGTACAGAAATTATTTATTTTTGCTCGTGTGCTACGTTTAAAAATAAATAATACAAAAATAAACAGTAATTATTTAGTTATTTGTAATTATTGGATTGTGGCCGTACTATAATAATGATTTAATGCGTAGGTAATATTTAAATCATAGATTTTACAAAAATAATACAGAATGTTTCAATGTGGTGAATAGAAAATAGTTACTAAATAGAATTCAACTTTATCGTTAGCAAAATACATTAGCAAGATAGAATATGTTAAAAAAAATCTACGTATAATCTACATTAAACTACTATATTTTAATTGAGTTTATACCAGCCGCAACTCTCGAGCTCACACAAATTAATGGAAGCTCATTTAATATCACCATTTGATGAAACAGGTGTCAAGTATTACTTATTCTCTTTAAGAGTTTCATGTCGACCTCGCGGTTGCTTAGTAAGCACTAAACGATGAAGTCTTTACAACAATTGCTATAATTCATTTGTTTATATTTGTGACTAAATAAAAAAATAAGAAAACTTTTGGGTCAAAAGATATAGAAATAGCGAGAAAATTAAAATAAGATATTGGGTATATTTTTATATATATACCCAATGAACCCACACCTCGTACATCTGCAATATACTAGGTATATATATATTTATTAAACAATGCATACAGATATAATCATAACATTAAAAATGCGGTTGAGAGCAATAAAAATATAAAGGTTTCTATGATTTTCATTATTGTTACGCTAATGAAAGTGCGGAGTCTCTTATTACAGCGTGGGCATAGGAATATGGAGGGATATCCGTTCATAGGAATATCCGTTCCCTCTGACTACCCCGATAGGGATAAAGCGTGAAGTTCAGTTAAGTTTAAGTTAAATTAAGTGTATCCCCCACACTGAGTGGTAGGCAGAGGTTTAGAGTACCCATTTTCCGTCGAATTCTGGATGCACTGCTTGTTGAGTGGCGGAACTCAACGTCGCGATTTTGCTTCGACACCAGAGTGGGGATCGAATTTACAACCAGTCGCGTTTACATTCACACACTTGTTCCCCTGCGCCAAGACTGGTCGCAACTGCTTATAGCAAACAAAAACATATCGAAATAAAAAAAAGACTATCATTTAATAGATATACATAAATTGTGTCAGTATAATACTGATCTGGAATACGCTACCAAGTCAAATAATTAGATAAACGTCAAATTGTCGAAGACATTCCCAATTACAACTAACAGACACCGATGATATATATTTCAAGTCTTTACTTGAAATTAGAACTCCAATTTCAAATGCTTTGTTCGTGCAATGGTTTTATAATTAGCAACGGCTTCCACTGTATCAAGTTTAAATCAAATCAAAGTTCTTAGTATAAGTATATTTATATATAGTTTATACGATAGTAAATATGTATTACAATAAATACATAGTATAAATATGTATTTTTACAATATTTTTTAGCATCACTGTATACACCAGGGTAGGCAAAGAAATTTAGTGTCAAGACACTCCGTTTCCTATTTTCCGCCGATTTCTGGAGGTATTGCGTGTTGAGTGGCGGAACTTCGCTTTGGTTCGTGACAGTTTCATTTTCTCGAGTGAGTTACATAGATGCTTTTAGTATTTAGTAAGTCAAAAATAATACTTATTATTAACCCCTGGACATGAGCAAAGCGATAATAGGCGTTATTTTTTTTACAGTCCCCGGCAGTTGTAGAGCTACATGTAAAATATACATAAAGTGCACAAATATTGATGTGTGTGAACACAACACGACGTGAAATAATATTTATTTACTAATGTTAGTGAGGCCAGTCGTGGCATACACAAAGTGTGCTAGTTAACGCTACTAGTTGTGGGTTCGATCCCCACTCGAGGAAACGAAATATTTATTAACATTTATATTTTATTTTTTTCGTTCTGGTGTCAAGGCAATGCGCGGCGTTGAGTTCCACCACTCAATAAGAATGCCACCAGAATTTGGGGGAAAGTGAAGTATCTTAACACTAGATTCACTCTATCTACCCTGCTGTGTAAGTTAATGAATCGATAGTAAGTCCACTAAATGCCGGAGACGCTTAATGTAACCTACATTATTCAATAGAACAACATGTAATTGGAACCTTTGTTAACCAATAACTAATAATTAACTTTTTTATTCTATTTTTTAGGCTCACGGTATATCCCGCATATAGCAGAGTAGGAACCTTTTGTTGCGTCCCCATTAAGACACTTCCATAGCCCACTTTCCGCCAAATTTTAGAGGCTTTTTGAGTAACGCAACTCAACGCCGCACTTAGCCTTTTTATCAGAGGAAGGAAATGAAAATTGTGAAATATTTTCATTCCCCCAAGTGGGAATCAATTCCACAACCGTCGCGTTTATGGTTGCACTCTTATACCCCTGCGCCATAGCAGCCTCTAGTCTTAGTTGATATGAAAACTGTATTTGTTATTAGGGGAATTTATCAGAGTGGAAGCGTCTGCGCTCCTTTTACGGGAGCAGAATATAGGGTAAAATATTTCAAACCCATACCTAATCGAGATACCTCAACACTTTCAACGTAAGATTTTTTTTCATTTCACGATGATTATCCATACCTGTATTTCGTGTGACGCAGTTACGAATAAATACAAATAACGTAAACACCCACTACTACAAAAATACTATTAAGCGTTGCCAACTTGCCAATCTGCCACTTTTCATTCTCTAAAAACATACAAGAACGAGAAAGGGATATCTCCCTTTCTATTTTACGCAATTCAACATCGCCCCTATTACCTACGACGTGTGCGGCGTTATCGCTTAGATAGGTCTGTGTCTGTGTGCGTCATTCTTCACAAATGGCGTTTTATTTTATAAAGACAATTTTATTAATAATTTTGATTGAAAAAATATTTTTTTCATTTTTGGAAAAATGTCTTTTGTTTTAATTGTATTAGGATTTTATACACTAGATAAAACTGTCGTTTCATTTAAAGTGGTGGTTACAAAAACACTGTATATTCATAATAATAATATTTAGCTAAAATATTAGCAATTTAATAAAAACGATACGAAAATTCTATTAGGCCAAGTATAACTTAAGGGACTATAGCGTGCCTCTTGGTTCAAAATATTTGTATTACAAATGAATATTTGTTTCGGTCTTGATTTTAACACGAAGACTCGACGTGACTTAATGCCAAAGTATTTATTTTCTTTATAGCTAAATTCCATACTTAGAAAAGAAAAATACTCTGATGACAATGTGGTCAGAGAGCTTATATTGTATGGCTTCCAAGAGGCGCGGATTCAAATTCCACTTCACACGTTCTAATTCTTACATGTTTTCAAAAAAAAATACTTTGTAGCTCTTGAAAAAGAACTTTTTTAATATGTTTTATGTAGTAATTTACATGAACTTGTACACATAATTCTCGAATAGCATGCAATATTTTAAAAGTGCGAACAATGTATGTACGTAGTTTTCATACAATTTTATTTACCCTTGTTTTTAAAACCATCTATTCTGCTTTGTAGACACTAAACCAGTGCGCTAACAGTGGGGTAAATTATAAGTGAAAAAATATTACTTCTACTGGAATCTCACATTCAATTTAATAACTGTGAAATTTAAAACTATGTACATATTTTAAGAGTTGCAAAAATAAATACACTCAAATAAGCTGAATATGTAAATGTTTTTATCTCTATTTGTTCAGTTCAGTTTTTGTTTATGGCGTGCCGAGCGTGCCAATTGAGCACTAATCACTTCGCAGATGTCACGTTGTATGGAGAGTACACGGAAGAGATTGTACGGTAAAAAAGAGATAATACACAATAGGAGAATGCATGTCAAAAAGAGTTCTAGTTGATATTCTTTGCCTTCACCTATAACATAAAAATCAATATTTACACAGTATATACATGATAATGGTTTAGTAATAACTAATAAGTAGTATTTTACAAATATGTGAGATTATAGTTTAATATTGTTAAATCTTATATATTTATTAATCGTTAATTATAATAGTCGTTGTCTTAAAGAAATATTTTATTGAATCTACATTTTACATTCACATTCTAATTAATTATGGCAATTGGTTCGGATATGCTTACTAAATGCAATAATTGATTACAGTACGAATCTTACGAAGAGAAATATTTTTATTTATTGTAAAAGTTAACCTCGCCTAGTGTTAAGACACTCGACTTACCATTTTCCGCCGAATTCTGCGGACATTGCGTGTTGAGGGGAGGAACTCAACGCCACATTTTTTGTCACGACACCAGAGGCCAGAGCGAAGAAATAAATATATTAATATTTAATTTACTCGAGTCAAATTTTAAAAACGCGTTTACAGTCGGCTTGTAAAAGTTATTTAGTCTATTTAAAAGAAACAAGGGTAATTAGTTAAAGGATTTTGACTAGATTACTATGAAGTCTCCAACAACAAAACCATGCGTGTTTGTTGTTGAGGGTTGTTTGGAGCACTTTAAAGTAAAATATAATAGTTATCTAATTTGGAAGCAATAAACTTTAACAACCTACTTTAAAAGTATTAGCGTTTTGTGTTTTATATTATAAAAAAATCAATTTATTCAATACTACTTTTATCACATATAAGAATAACTTAGATACATTTTTCAACAAAAATAAAAAATGACCTACATAACGTAGTATTAATTAATATTTAAATATGATAACATAAAAATGAATACATATAAAAAGAAACTTACGACTCCGCCCGCTATGCTCAATGTAGCATTAATAGAAATTATTTACGCGCAGCGGGTTCGATTTCTATATTGAGTTACTACATGTTTTATTACATACCTATCTATAATATGTGGCAACTACCTACCAATATATAATTGTAGTATTGTATTATATAGCAAGTTATAGAATAAAAAATGTGTAAATAAAATGAACTAAAAATATATACAAAATTACATTAATAAAAACATTTAAAAAATCTCTTCCATAACGATAATATGATAATTATTCTATTAAGAACTTATGGAAACAAAAATTTATAATATTTATAAGCAAAATATGATATGAGGAAAAGGAGCTTAAAATCAACCCGTATAATGATTGTATGTGATAACTTAATAATAATAATAATGATATTACATTGTATATTATAATAAGCGATAACATTATAATGTTGGTAATAACATTATGAGATTTCTTATTTTTCGAAGCATATCGTATGCACATAAGTACAAAACAGATAAAAAGAAGATATAGGTGTGTTATAAAAAATAAATAAATCAAATTCACGTTGTATCACACACACAGCAGGGTACATAAAGGGAATTTGGTGTTAAAACACTCCTTTCTCCACTTTGTTGAATGGCGGAACTCATCGCCGCAAAAATAAATATTTGATTTTAATCGAGTTTGAACCTACAACCAGCCGCGTTTACATTTCTGCCACTGCGCCACAACTGGCCTCGTATTATAATTAGAAATTTAAATATATCCTAACTTTGTTTGTATTTTCACACTGAAAGTCTGAAAGCTACGCCCTCCTTAACACATGCTGCGCTTGCCAAATTCCATAGACATTAAGTCAAGCAATTTAGGTAAAGACGTAACTTGTTCACGTGTAACCAGGAGTCCCATTTAAAATTTGCATTGTATTAAAAAAGCAGTTTAAAACATACATTAATATTTTAAATTAAGAATTATTTTACAATTGTAATTAAGCTCGAAATTCTAAGAAAAATAAAAATATCGTTTTACTGCAGCTTATTATGTAGCGGAGAGGGGGGCACATTCGAACGATTTTTAAACTTTGTGTCATATCTAAAAATTCTTAATACAGTTTTTAACTTCTTTACTATTTCACAATGCTTAGTCCAACTATTGGGCCACACAATCGTAGCATCATATGTAGAAAAATATATAAGTTAAAGGTGCAATATCCACTTTAGTAGCAGTAGTCAAATGTTCAAAGCTGCCCCCCTTCCGGGGTAGCTTTGAACATATATGGGGCAGTTTTGAACTATCATCGAATTCAATGAAATTAAAAGGCTTATCAAACTTTTAAGTAACTTTATTAATAAACTTAACATAAGAAACGATGGAGATCAAATATCAGTACCATGTTAACTTAAAAAAATAATATACCTAGTTTAATATTGCGATTGTACTAGTACTAGTGTTAAATAACTTTAATATTATTAATAGACTTTAAAAAACGAACAAACAAAAAAGTAGCTTCGGCTTCCTAGAAGTAATTAACATTATGGGATCAATTATAGAATAAATCTAATATTATGAAAATAAAATAGAATATTTTTTAAATAAAGAGCTTACTACCCTAATTTGAACTTAGAAAAATTAAATTTAAAGGAAAACATGGATGTAGTACGTGACGTAACCAGCAACTGAAATTGGGGAAGTAGTCTACGTAAGAAATAAAAATCAGCTTCACGTTTTATCCCGCACACATCACGGTAGGTAGACGGAACCTAGTGTTAAGACACTCCGTTCCCCATTTTCTGCCGAATTCTGGAGGCATTGCGTGTTGAGTGGCAGAACTCAACGCCGCGCCTAGAACACCAGAGCGAAGAAATGGAAATATAAATTTAAGTAAATATTTCATCTCCTCGAGTGGAGATCGAACCCACAACCAGTCGGTTTTACAGTCACACTTCGTGCCGCTGCGCCATGACTGGCCTCAAGTCTAGTCTACGTAAGACTTTTGAAAAACTATCGTAGCACTTGTCCTCTTTCTCAGGAAAGAAAAAATATACAAGCTTCTTTTTTACTATTCACAGATGATGAGACATTCGCTAAAACGAAGTCTCCAATATTTATTAAGTTGTATTCTAATTCCATTTCGTAGTCTTCATACGCACAGGTATCAGTATCTTCTTTCTCTTCACAGTAAATTGTCATATCCTCTTCTGATTCCAAATGCATTTTTGAGTCAGTTTCTTGTGAAGAAAAGTTCAGTATAGTTTTGTTTTTCTTTCGCGGTATTTTTTACATTTAATAATATTCAAAACTGTCCCCTTTATTTTGTTCAAAGCTGCCTCAGTGGTAATTGAAAAATTACAAATTTTTTTTTCAAGTAAAAGTTTTAAAATTGTAGTAATTTCTAGTTTATTACATGATATATGAAACATTCTAACTAAAAGAGGAAAAAATAAAACCATACACCTTGAATTGGATCCCTGCGATCCTTACGCGTTTATTTAAAAATGCATAAAATTTTACTCAAAATCAAACATTCCTCGTAACTCAACAACTGGTTCTCATATATCAGCGACGACAAGTGACACGTGTGCAGATTAGTGCTGCCACTACTCAAAAAAAATCTACTAAAATTTCTTTTTAAAATAGCTCTGTTAGCACATATTTTCAAAGGTGCCCCTGTTCTAAGCTACACCCCTCTCCCCTACTATAAAATAAACTGTAACATTTTATTTATCCTACAAATTTCATATTGATCTATTGATTTAAAAATAAATGTATGTAGCATATACTTATTGATAAAGCTGCTACTACTAAAAAAAATAGGAGTGTTTTTAGGTTTATTATTTTTACTTTTTTTAATGTCTACATTTAAAAAATCAGCAGGCAACCTATTGTAAAAATATTTCGTTTCCCAATTTCCACCCAATTGTCAATAAAACTTGTGGAACTGAAAGCTGGGCTTAGTATTATTTTTCTTATGTGTGACATAGGTAGTAGTGACAAAATCGCTTTTAATATATCGATTATAATCATTTGAATCTAATCATTTCCTTATAGACAGACGATGCCCCACTGAGACATGTGGCAACCTCAGAATTATTAGTAAGACATTAGTTTATAATAAAATAAATAAATCTTAACATATTTGTTTACAATAGTGACCCACTGATGGCCAGATCAACAACGGGGACAGATTATTTTGTGATGAATATAATAAATAATTATTCCGTATATGGACTTTAAATTATGAACGATATTTAAACATCGTACATTTAGTATATACAACAATCATATAATTGCATTAAAAACAGTGTAAAACATGTCTGTCTATAAGTAGGACTAATTACAAACTTTGATTGCGTCTCCCGCAATTTAAAACAAAAGTCAAAAATCTTTGTAAAGACGTCGTTGTTGCACCGGATATAAAATTTTGGGTAAAAAACGATTTCAATTTGTAAAATTTTACCTACTAGTAAAGTTACAAACTTAAATAGCACTCGTTTGCCGGAGAACTTTCTAACGATATTCGAGGCCACAGAAGTCTAAATATAGTATAAATACTATTTTATTTGTAAGTGTATGCGAGTTTAAGAAGATACAACGTTAGTGATTTTTTTTCGCTCTACATGAACTAGCTTAAATCATTGTTAAATTAATTTCCTTTTTTATATGTATTATTTATGTCTCATTTAGACGTCTGTGCCCTCGAATATCCTTAGAAAGTTCACCAGCAAGGAAGTGCTTTAAGTTTGTAACTTCACTAGTAGATTAAATTATGAATCTAACCTACTAGTAAAATTAATAAAAAGCATTTGTATGTATTTACAATAATAAAGCAAAATTACAATCGAGTATTAAATTAAAATTTGCTGCGGTAAAGCGCCGCGCAATCCGCAATGCAAACTTCGAAAACTTTGTAATTTCAAAACGCAAGTCCAACGATATTCTTCCAGCATTCGGAGCAATTAGCAGATTTGTATCATCTTGCTTGTTTAACTTAAAATTAAATTATATCATTTTCTGAAGATTTACAGTCGTGAACAATTTTTTTTTTGTAAACTGATTGAAAGATATGCATAATATTACATTTCCAGTAGTAGCAAATTCCGTTTCTAGAAAGTATCACCAAAATTCATAGTTATATTTATAGTCAGAGATACGACATTTCTAATTATATACGAAGAACTATTTATTTTTACTAAGCAGTCATCACCCCCGTAAAAATCATATGTTGGCTACACCAAAAAAAAAAACAAATAAATACATTATGAGGCCGGTCGTGGCGCAGCGGCACGAGGTGTGATTGTAAAACCGACTGGTTGTGAGTTCGATCCCCACTCGAGGAGATAATAGAAATATTTACTTAAATTTATATTTCCATTTCTTCGCTCTGCGTCGCGTCTGCGGCGTTGAGTTCTGCCACTGAACACGCAATGCATCCAGAATTCGGCAGAAAGTGGGGAACGGAGTGTCTTAACATTAGGTTCCCTCTGCCTACCCTGCTGTGTGCGGGATTCAGCGTGAAGCTGATTTAATTTTTTTTTTAATTTAAATACATTTATTTATTTATTTATATGGATCTCCAATTATAACTAATTACAGGAGAACACATCATTCAAACTATAGCAGAGATCAAATTTTACTATATTAAACAATATTGTTTGGGCATGTAAATTACACGATAAATAAATGTTCAGTTGTCATCGATGACATCTTGTCCTATGGTGAAGAATCTGATGAAATTAATAAATTATCCTTGATTCTTCCTATTGAAGATATATTCGTTATTGCGGTCCAGAGAAACGGTCGCTCAGGGCACCCGGTGTCACGGGGCGCCAATAAGGTAGATGCAAAAAACACATTTCGAATAAAAAGTAACAGGTTTTTTTCAAATATCAGAACATTAGACTTATTCGCATTTAGGTTAAGACCATTATTTTCACACCCTTCTTTCAGATTGACTAATGTTTCCAACTTACATTCTGATGATGCAATAAGTACTGAATCATTTGCGTACAGCAGACAATTTACATTCATGTTTGCTGTTACTCCCTCATAGTGCGTTCTCGCGAAGTGCACATCTCGGATGGAACGTTGCAGCCTTCGTAAGGGCTGGCAGGAATCAGTCTTCTGTCGTGGATCCCCATAACGGACTGTCTAAAAATCATGACAGTAAAAAAAATGTTTTAACAAAGAATTTTGCTTTATTTTTCAATGTATATGTATTAAAGATAATGAGTTATGTTTGTATATATTCAATTCGTTTTGGAGAAATGATAATAAAAAATAAGATAAATATATTTCATTTTCATTCCTTAGTCCTTTAACAGAAACATAAAAGGAACTAGCTACTGCATGCCACTTACTTTACATGTTATAGATATGTAAAAAAAATATCTATTACAATGTTTTAACTTTATTAATACATTTTCCGTTAAATTATTTTCTTCACAGAATATTCTTTTTTTACTTTAATTTTTTTATTTAACATTAAACCCAATTTAATTTACATGATCGATAATTATATAACATAGTAAATCCCTAGTGACCTTTGATTGAAACGGCCGACCGCATTCTAAATTAAATTTATAAACTATCATCACAAAACTTCACCTGTAAACATGTTAATATTCCATAGATATCCGTATTTTGCATAGAGGTATTTTGGGATATGCTATTTTTAAACTCTTTTCATACTAAATTAATAATGCTTTTAATAGTTTAAAATGAATACAATCTTGTTATATTATGAAAATATTTATTTTACCATTACATTTTTTTTATAAACATTGTAAAATTTTTCTTATAAAAATCTTTAATCACGTGTCCGTGCCAGACAATTTGACACGCACTGTCCTACTAGACCGGGGCAGCGTCTATATCAAAATGTGAATGAACATTGAATCAATAACCACAAGCGTCTTCAAAATGTTCAAATTGACAGTACCTATCCATTGTATATATTATAGATAAGCATATCATATAGATCGAAGCAAATAAATTTAAAAATGATGCAAGTCGCCCACCGTGGCTTTCGTACCGATTTCAGGATTGCTGGTCACCGGGTATACTTAAAAAAAATTACAAACTTAAGTTTGCAGGGAAATGCATTAATTTCATATGAAATGAACTTCAAATATAAGCGTGTAATACTCATAGAGTTTCACCTTTTGGATTTTTTCCTTTATACCATATATAAAGGAAAAAATCTGAACGATTGAAAGTTCTCACTTTGTGCCTAAATGTAAGTCCATAACTGTAGGTCCATGGGAAGTACCCAATAGTTTTTTTATTACGCGGTGGATTTTATACAAAATGCAACCAAATCGATACGTAAATGCTCATATATTTTGATTGCGTTGAAGGAGAGGCTTATTTTTTTTCGATGCTACAAGAGATCGTCAATCTAATAATTTCAGTTTTACATCCACATGATCTCGAGATCTTCTCTCTCTCGAGAGAGAGACTTGACAGACGGATAGACGGACAACTAAGTGATCCTATAAGGGTTCTGATTTTTCCTTTGAATGTTAGACCTAAAAACCGGAAGTTACCCATAGGGGGTTCTGGTACAATGTCGGGTTTGTCGATGAACGGCAAGTACCGACAACTTATAAAAAAATCATAATCTTAGAAGCTTGATTTTTTTGTGTGCTCCAAGGGACTAAAGACCTGAATATTTGGTATTAACTTCACGTTGATATCTCTACTCAATCTCGAAATAAAGTCTTGACTGACGGACAGACGGACAGGTGGACAACAAATTGATCCTATAAGGTCCTATATTCCTTTTGAGTAACGGAACCCTAAAAACAATTTGTGTATTATATATTGTATGCCACGTATAATGCATTGCTCCGAGAACGTGTCGTACAATAGTAAATAGCTCCTTCATTTTCATTTAAATTAGATCGAGTCGTTGCTAGATCTAATTCATGACGCCCTCGCCTAGTCTCGCCGGAACAAGAAGTCCTTTTAAGATCACGGTTTATTTTTTCCAACTTAACTGCACACAATTAACACAGAAATTTTATGTTTTTATATAAAAAAAATCAATCTTAAATAATTGAAATTTGAAATTTATATTTATATACGCATATTTAATTTTAAAAATTTATTTTCTGTTTTATTTTCAGCATGAAATTGGAAATTTATTTTTAGCATATGGGACTACATACAACTGTATGAATATTGTCTTTAAAATGATAATGTTTTTAGATGAAAAAAGTAATTAAGATGAGAAAATAAATAAATGTGTAGTACAAGCGGGCGAAGCCGCGAGCGAGTAGCTAATTGATTATAAAACTTATTACACGTTACATTTGTAGCTACAGAGGTCTGACATCAGCATATTAGTAATAATGATGAATAGAAATCGCACATCAAAAGCGGGCCGCAGTTGGTTCCAACTCACATACATATATGTGAAGTAATTGATGATCGTCGATTAATTTAATTGGTGAGCGATATCCGACGCAATATTTTATCAGTTAAATTTTGCAATTTGTGAATGATTTTGCTATTGTCTTTTTGATTTCTGATCAATTTGAGCCATATTGTGTTTAATAACTCTTGTTATAATTCTTGGTGAAATAATCATTAATTATATTTAGGGGTATATCAAATGATTTTATAATGTTATTTGTTGGCTTGAAGCTATTTTACTTAAAATATAATAGAAGCCCAAAGTTTACATAGCCGAGGGGCTATGAATTTGATACTTAAAGAGAACAGTTTTGAGTAACTCAGGGTCCGAGGAAACTTCAAAGACGAGTAAAATGAATGTCCAAATAAGGATAACAAGAGTTATACAAAACATAATTTATATTAAATATAATAAGATAACCACAAATACACATATATATACGATATTTTCACATTTTATGTATATAATTCTTCAGTGTATAAAATTTTGGGGTGTCAGCAGTCTCAGCGTCCGACTCCATATCCCTCAAATTAATGCAATAAATTTCATTAAAAACTAATAATCTTAGTAAATTGATTGATATATTTGAATTGTCAATTCAAAAGCATTCTCTTTTAAATATCATTCTAAAATCATTCAAAATGGATCATCAAAATGTCAATAAATAAATCAAAAGTAAAACAGGAAAAAAAAAAAAAAACTAAAATAACCAATATAAATAACCAAAAATATTAATTTAATTTCAAATCACCTCTACTATACTAGTGTATAGTGACCTGACGTAACCCGCGGTCACCACTGACCAGCGAGCAAGCAGACTCACTAACTCAAAATACATATCACTACTTTTTTATTTCATCTATGGTACGCTAACCACTTCATGTGACGGCCCGCTCACCGCATCATCCATGGTATCATCTACGCTAACCACTTCATGTACGGCCCGCTCACTGCATCATCCATGGTATCATCTACTCTAACCACTTCATGTGACGGCCCGCTCACCGCATCATCCATGGTATCATCTACTCTAACCACTTCATGTGACGGCCCGCTCACCGCATCATCCATGGTATCATCTACTCTAACCACTTCATGGGACGGCCCGCTCACCGCATCATCCATGGTATCATCTACTCTAACCACTTCATGTGACGGCCCGCTCACCGCATCATCCATGGTATCATCTACTCTAACCACTTCATGTGACGGCCCGCTCACCGCATCATCCATGGTATCATCTACTCTAACCACTTTATGTGACGGCCCGCTCACCGCATCATCCATGGTATCATCTACTCTAACCACTTCATGTGACGGCCCGCTCACCGCATCATCCATGGTATCATCTACTCTAACCACTTCATGTACGGCCCGCTCACCGTATCATCCATGGTATCATCTACTCTAACCACTTCATGTACGGCCCGCTCACCGTATCATCCATGGTATCATCTACTCTAACCACTTCATGTACGGCCCGCTCACCGTATCATCCATGGTATCATCTATGGTACGCTAACCACTTATCAATCTTCATACTATTCTAATAAGATATACAATGAAAATTCTAAAGTGACTAAATTTACAATCAAAAGCTATACATACTAAAGCTAGCAGTGTAAAGTTTGGTTTGCATGTTTTTTTTTTACGTACCTCACTATAGGGTGCATCCCGCTTCTGAGATGTAAAGAAATCAAACACCTCGAGGCTTTTACAGAACTTATATTTCTTCCAGAGTTAAATACTGTTAAGCTTGTACAATGTCTATCTTAAATTCTAATACAATATATCATTCTAGAGATTCTCTTTATTCTTCCGCTCCATGTCTAAATGTATATTTAATTATTATAAAATATTATTATATAGTTATTATAGTTTTTCAACAATATTCAAGCGTCATTTTTATTAATGTTCTCCCGTGACAGTTCCATATTATTCTATTTAAAAACATCTTTTTATTCAACAAAGAGGTTGATTCACATTTTTATAATAAATTATTGCGAATATTAAAACTAATTAATATAAAATCATTACAAGTGAAGACATTAAGCTTTAGGTACAAAGTTGTTGTGGGCTGGAATATTTCAAGATGAATATTTATTTTATGTTATAATTAAATGCTGTTCCGATTTGGCTAAAGGCAATATTAAAGGCAAGAAGCCGTATGTATGTACTCGTGTACGTTAATTGACCAAACTAAATAAATAGAACTAGTTCAAGGAACTCGATAATATAAAACATGTTTGGCACTAACACGTCTAATGAATAGAATTTCCTCATTCTCAGGATGAAGGCGAACTACGCCGAGATGAAAATACGGTGGTTTAGTGCCTCGCCGCGCCGCACCGCCACCAAATTACAACTTCCTAACTTTTGTAACTCAAATGAAAATTCGAGAACGGTCTCTCTATCTAATGCTCTTATAAATTTATATCACTTTTGTTTCTACTAATAACCCTCTTTGGCTTCACAATAATATATTTTACTCGTGGAGAAGGAACTTTGGAACTTGGTCATCGATGGTTGCAGCGCTGTGTTGCATGTATCCTCCACTTTTAGCTATTTCAACGAAGCCTAAAATATTCACCAAGAACATATTGTTTTTTCAATAACTTCTCTGTATTTTTATTTGAATACAGTGTAGGGGCACTTGTTATATATGATAAATAAAAAAAATCATTTATAAATCATGACGTCGTCAAATGACACTTGTTGTTTTTTAAACATAAAATAACTATGATAATAACAGAATGTATGAAATCTTTTTTTGCCTTTAATGCCTTTTTATACATTATGACTGTAATATTCCAACAAAAAATATACAAATTTTCTTTCAACTTATTCGCATATTCGCATATAGGTATATTATGCAAAGTAAATAATTATAAAAACGTAACAGCACTCTTCTATTATGGATTCATTATGCTGTATTACCCTAGGGCTACGAAAGAACTGGCATCATGAACTGCCGGAAGCGTGTATCGATCTGCTGTACAATTATTCTAGAAAAATCGTTTTCACATTTTTAATAAGTTGTAATTAATACCTCTAATCACTTATATATAATAAGGTAAAATCTAATAATCGGTACAATTACTGTTGAGAAAATAGAAAAGAAACAACCAACATAAAAAAACAGCCTTATAGTGAGAGCCAGCCATATTTATTAGAGCTCACAATTTACAAAGCAAAAGTTTAATTTAATTGATTTAATACAAATATCTTGTTATCTTACATACGGCCTATTCTATATTTGAAACGACATTTATTTGGAAAAATGTATCTTATTTTTTTTCATTTATTTTTTTTATTTACTCCTTATATGTTTACATTCAGTTAGGTACTCTTTCGATGGAAAAAAGCAAGTGGATTTAAAGTTAAAACTTTTTTAGTGACTTTACTGACACCGATCTTGTTTGATAGCAGAAATATACATGTAAATAAACGATCGCTTGCAGTGACGGCTTTGTGAGTTGAAAATCAGAATATTTTTTGAGCTGAGCTTATAACTGTCGAATGTCATCGAAATGGTAATAATTGATGGCATTTTAAAATAAAGTCAATATTTTCTTTGCATTCTACCGTACGTACCGTATATACGTAATTAAATAATGTAAATATCTAATAAAGTATATTAACACTATGTTCCCTGTGCCTACACTGCTGTGTGCGCAATACAGCGTGAAGTTGAGAATTATGAATTTTTAATGTTTTTTCTAATAAATAAAATAATTACATAGTAGCTTTAAACCAAGGTCACGTCACATCAATACCTGTCTTAATCTTAAGTCACAATATACATATTTATCTATTTGGCTCGTTACCAGAGCGAGGAAATTAGTAAATCCAGGAATAGAACTCACAACCTGTCGCTTTACAGTAGATATTAATGCATTTTATTTTTAAGAAGATTTTATGTACTTGTCGTAGAGTATGATTACGGAACGTCAAGTTTTGGGCTCCCCTCCGCCTACCCTGCTCAATGTGGGATACATTGAACAGGGTAGGAAGAGGGGCCTACTGTTAAGATACTCTGCTCTCATCTGCCAATCATCTAGAACATCTAGAGGCGTGTTGCGTGGCGGAACTCTACGCCACGCTTAAATTTGAAACTTGATGAAACGAAAATATTAAAAAATATTTCGTTTCCTCGAGTGAGAATCGAATGCACAACCATCTCATACTAAGTACCTATACCAATATGAAATAATAAAAAATTAATAAACACTTTTTACCACCGGTTTTTCAATATGCACATACAATCTAATTGATGGTCCACAATTAAGTTAATTGTTGCGCAGTGACTCTGGCAATATACCGAGTTATAAATTGTGCCGTTGTTGTGACTTTAAATATTGTCTATTCGTAACGAACTATTATGAATGCATAATGAGGCAATTTAACATTTTATTATACCGCATATTACTCTCGTATGTGTATAATATTGAATCGAATTATCGAATTCAATAATATATAAAAGTAATTTAATTATACAGGGTGGAAGAGGCAGCGCTCCATTTACGGAAACAGCATATAGGGTAAAATATTTCAAACCTATACCTAAAGAAATTAATCAAGATGCCTCAACAGTTTGGACGTAGGATTTTTTTTTCATTTCACGATATTTATCCATACCTGTATTTCGTGTGACGCGATTACGTATACATCCCAATAACATAAACACTTACTACTACAAAAATACTACTAAAGGTTAAACGAATTTGAACTTTATCGCCAATACATACGACTCGAATTCGAAATGAGGCGTGTGCGGCGGTGTTCCTTTGATAGGTTTATGTGTGCGTGCGTCATCCTTACAAATGGCGTTTTGTTTTAAAATGACAATTTATTATTTATTTTGTTTGAAAAAAAAACTTTTTCATTTTTGGGAATTTATTTTTTTCTGAATTATATTAGGCTTTTATAGAGTGGTTAAAACTGTGGTTTCATTTAATGTGGTGCTGACACTTCCACCCTGTATATAACATTTATGTACATCTATGGTATGGGAGAAGTCGTATGAAAGAGCCAGGTTTTGAAAGAGCCACCTGCAATATTATAGTAATTTAGAAACAGACTCATTAGAGTATTTTATTTTTAAATATTTTCACAAAAATTTTACACATCTTCGGAACCAACGGACGCCGATATGTCGAGTTGATGTTTTTGGCACTCAAAAGTAACTTTTTTCCCTCATTTGAGTTGTTTTTTAGTATTTCATTGTAAACAAATATAGGTACTTGGATTGTAGATCGAATTTATGTATATATTTGGCCTTGTAACTGGATTAAAACTGAATTTCAAAAGTTTTGATACCGTTGTCATTTTGAAGGTTATATTTTTTTAAAGAATAAGTTATGAAAGAGCCGGGTGGATGGGCCTTGAAAGAGATGGCTCTTTCATAACCGGCTCTTTCATGAACCCGAATTAGATTTTTTTAAATTAATTATAATTATCATAAATATACATTCTTAATAAACATTATTAAATAATTTGCTACTGATATTTCATTATGAAGAAGTCTGATCCCAAAAAACGAAAAAGACCCGAAAAATCGGTAATTGAAGAAGCAGTTAGTTAAGTTTCAGAGAAAGGTCAGTCCATAAACAAAACTGCACTTGCCTTAAGTACGAGTTTAGTGAGAGCATATTTAGCTAAAATAGTTAAAAATGTAAAGGCTTAGGTAAATCATTTTATCAACACTGTCTTAATATAGGAAATAATCGTATTTTCACAAAAGTTCAGTAGAATATGCTTGCGGATTATTCAAAGACTGCTTCAAAATGTCAAGCTTATCAAGATATCAAGCTAAGAAGCTGGCATTTGATTATGCTATGGCCAATGGTATCTGTCTAGATAAGCGGAAAGAAATTGAAATTGCGAGTGATGATTGGCTACAAAACTGTCGATAAAAATCCTTAATCAAAAATCGAAAATAAACCAAGAAAATTCAAACCCGAATTCGTCTGATTCTGTCATATTGGCTGAAGTAAAAAAAAGGTAGATTGAAGCAAAACAAAGTCCAATACAAATAAAAATAGTGATGATTGCATGGAGCAATATTTAAAAAAAAAAGATCTCATAATTTAAGTATGTTGTTTTTGAGAAGATATTATTAATTTATTATTTAGTTTTTTTTTTTTTTAATCTAATTTAAGGGCTTTGTCGCTTATGCGAACATGTCGCCCTAACTATAATTATAATGTATTTATGTAAAACTGGTAAAAACTTACCAGTTTTACATAAATACATTATAATTATAATTTAACATAACTTAAGTTAAGCGGGTTATTGCTAACTCATATAATATTTTGGCTTCATCTGAAAGAGGTGAAGCCAAAATAGCATTACAATAACCTATTTCTTGAGATCTACAGATTATTTCTTTTCTAAGAGCTTCATTCTGGACACATTCCATCAATATGTGGTAGACATCATCAACTGAATTAGAATTGCAATAAACGCAGCTAGCGGTCGTTGACTTACCCATTAAACATAAAAATTTATTGCCTGGTATGTGCCCAGCACGAAGTCTAAGCGCTACAATTGTCTTTTTCCTATTTAAAATTTGATTATTTACCCATGGTGACGTTAAAGGATGTGGTTGGATCGTTTTATACCAGATACCTTTTTCTAAAGACCTTTTATCAAAATACTCTGCCCAAAATGTAAAACAAATTTGTTTGATTTTTGGTATAAAATTAGTATAATAAAAAAATATTTATAAAAACAAAAGCCCCGACTGCATAAAACTAAAAAGAAAATAAACAAGCCCAATAGTTTATTGGAATTAACAGTCGGGACCTCTTTAAATTATGCGGGTTTCCTGGTAAAGATTTCATTGATTGAAGAATGACTTATAGGTCCCGACTGTTAATTCCAATAAACTATTGGGCTTGTTTATTTTCTTTTTAGTTTTATGCAGTCGGGGCTTTTGTTTTTATAAATAATTTTTTATTTTTCACTTTTTTGTTAGGATTCATTATGGCAATGATAATAATGATATACCTTTTTGAAATCCTCCTATTAAGCTCTTGAATTTGATACCCATATTGTGGTATTCGAAACGAAAATATTTTTTTTCACTAAGTCAAATGGCGTCTCACAGCCGCCATGATTGATTTTTTTTATGTCACCTATCTAAGAACACTTGGGCTGCTAATACGAATCTAACGATATCTGAATTATGTAAATCTGTTCAGCGGTTCTGGAGATATGAGGTAATAAAGAATATTACATACATACAAGATACGCGCGAAAAACATACCCTTCCTTAGCAGTCGGGAAAAAGGAGAACTAATAATGGGAATTCCATCCGATATTGCTTGCTTGGCTAATAAGTCAGCAATGTCATTGCCTTCTAGACCTACATGAGACAGTATCCACTGCAAAATTACATTCTTTCCCAAAGATAGCAATCTCAAGACATTGTCCAATACAGTATAGGCTATCGAAGTTCCTCGAAATGTCGAGGTACACCGAGCCAAATGTTGAAGCGAACTCTTAGAGTCTGTCAATATTACTGTATTAATATAATCGGTTGATTCTATATATGACAGAGCTTCTGCTATAGCGATTAGTTCAGCATCCATTATACACACATTGGAGTCTATCTGAAATTTTACAGCTATCATTTGTTCGTAATCATAAAAAGAAGCCCCCGATCCTTCCTTATCCTTAGAACCATCTGTAAATATTTTGCTATAATTACTATATTGAGAGATGATAAAATTACTAAATAAATTATTTAAATCTTCCGAATTAAATTGCCTTTTTGGTTTCGTCATGAAATTTACCTCGTATTTAATAAAAGATTGAGTATCTATATAACTTATCCAAGTATTTAATGAAAACATACCTAACTTTTTAGAACTATTAATTTTAAAATGTTTTAAATAATTATGAACCAAAATTAATGCGGGCGTTTTTTTATTGAGACAGTATCTAGAAGTATCAAATAATGAAGCAAGCTTAGAAATTATATTTAGGCCTCCACTATTGGTCTGACGAGATTTAGTTTTTAGCCAAAATTTTCCAGCTAAGTAACGACGACGAAGGAATAGTGGTTGTAAACACAATTCACTTTCCATCACATGAATGGGCGTCGTTTTAATAAAACTACCAATAATTCTCATGAATTGATTTTGTATCCTGTCTAACTTATCTAGATGAATGTTTGCACTGCTATCATAAAAAAAAATTGCGTAATCAATACGACTTCTAATTAAGGAAATGTATAATAATCTTAAATGTTTAGGGTGTACACCCCAACTAGAACCAGCCAACACTTTAAAAATATTAATAAATTTAAGAACTTTTTTACTTACTTCATTAATATGCATTCCCCACCTAAGCGAACGATCCAACCACACACCTAGATATCGGACTGTATCAACTACCTCTAAGTGTTTGCCCATAATCGACAAATGCGCTGAATGTTTTTTATGGCCTTTATTGAAAATACAAATTTTACTTTTATTAGGAGAAATATCAAGGTTAATGCTGTCCAAACTGTCACTTAAAATATTTAAAGAGTAACTCTGTAGCTGCTATATTGATAGTTGAGGTCTTATAAATGACAAAGTCGTCTGCATATTATGAGATAGATATAGAACCAGGCATTGATTTACAAACATTGATTGTAGCTACGTTAAATAATAATGGTGATAAGGGATCACCTTGAGCTAATCCTTGTCTAGAAGTTCTTGTAATAACGTAATCAGGACCTTCTATTGTTAGATATCTTTCTTGAAGAAAATTCCATAGATATTTACAATACAATGCTCCTACGCCGAGTTTGTCTAAGGTCAATAATAGCAAATTAATATCAACATTGTTATATGCGTTATCTAGGTCTATAAAGCATCCAATGGTACTTAAATCATTAGAAAAACCAATTTGTATATTAGAAATTAATGAATTTAGGCTATCTAGACAAGAGCGTGTTTTTCTAAAGCCTATTGTCTCCTCTGCAAAAAAAATCCTTTTTCCAGGAACCATTCAATTCTTTTATTAATTATGGAATGAAAAATTTTACACATACAAGACATCAGGGATATAGGTCTTATTGCAGTAGCAGTAGATAATTCTCGACCCGGCTTAGGAATCGTTATAACGCGAATCCGACGCCATTGTTTTGGGACACAATTAAAAGAAAAAAAAGATTGTATATTTGCAATAGAATATTTTTTACCACATCCGGAAGATTATGAATCATAGAGTACGAAATATTGTCGCATCCTGGGGCAGTATCTTTAGTTTTTATACATTTATTTAACTCTTGTCTAGTTATTTCAGCTTCTAATATAACATTATTAGATAAAAAATTTGGTACTGGTGGACATGTAGAATCAGGAGCCAAATTATATAGAACACCTTCAGCTAATGATTTAAATATATGTGGCTTCGACGAACGGTATCCTTTCAACCATCGCATAACTTGCAATACTCTATTTGCAGACATACATTCATCAAAGGAGGAACAATACGTACCGAATGCTTTATTTCTAGCTCTTCTTGTTACTATTTGAGCTTCCCGAATTTTTTCTTGCAACGCGTTAAAATTGTCTGGAGTGGGATTTTTTCTAAAACATACCAAAGCTAATCGTCTTTTCGCTATAATTTTTGATAATAAAGAAGACCAATACGATTTTGGACTAAATTTACTACTAAGATTTTGATTAAATTTGAAATATGGTATATTTAAATCTGCAGCTTTGTTTAAAACGTCTAAAAAAATTCATAAGCTTCTTCTGGATCAGAATATACTTTAAAATCTTTTCGTGCTTCTTCAATGAACTGACGGTAACCCAACCAATTAGCATTTTTAAAATTTCTCTTTTTTATTAATTGGGGAGAACAATTATTCGACGTTGTTATTTTAATCATCATGTGATCACTACCTAAAGAATCATTGGAAACATTCCAATTAAATTGTAGACCTACATCTGAAGAGACCATAGATATATCAGGAGTAGATTCTTGTAAAATACTATTAACTAATTTAAATCGAGTTGATTTACCGTTGTTCAAAATAATGAAATTATTATCTATCATAGAATCAAAAACTTGATTGCCCCTTTGATTTGTTATATTGGACCAATTCGAATGCTGAGCATTAAAATCTCCTAAAATCAAGGTTTTTGAATGAGCTACTGAAAGTAATGAGTCCCAATCATTTTGCACAGTTCGAATATTTGGTGGACAGTAAACTGAGATTAAATCTTGAAAAACATTGCAATTAAAAATTTTTACGTGTACTATTTCAATACCAGAATTAGATATTCTAGTTGGGCAAATTTGGGCTTTGATAGATCTATGAGTCAAAATTGCAACACCTCCATATGAATCCGATCTATCTTGACGAAAAACATTGTAATTTTTTATATGGAATGAACAGTCCGAAGTAAGCCAAGTCTCACTAAGAGCAACAATATGTATTTTCTCTAAGAACAACATTTGTTCAAAATCTAATTTTTTTGGTAATATACTCCGAGAATTCCACTGCAAAATATTAACTGTAATGCTATCCATTATTAAACATTTTGCCTAAAAAAGAAAAGTCATCTGGTATATTGCTAACTATCCAAGATACCACCCATTCGATACCTATTTGAACCATAGATATAATCTTACTTTTAATATTGTCTTTTTTAATAAACATAATGTATTTAAATTTGCCAATTAACCATCTGAGTGAGTAATCTCTTGGATGCCTAATATTATCCTTACAACTATTGTCAGACACCTCTTCTCTGTAAGTGTCTTCGCTAATATCTATGTCATTATTCATGTTCGTGCTTAACTCTTCAGAATCAGTCATGACTTCCTGAATTTCTTTCCTTTTTGGATTTGTTTCCTTTTGTTTGGGGCGCTCTGTAGAAATCTTCTTGTCACTCTCTACAGTAGAGGCAGTCTGGGCTCCTTTTGAGTGTACTATAGCTTGTGCGTATGTATGCTTTGCAGGAAGAATAGGTGAAGTAGATGCAGCGTCAATCGGTATTATCCTTGTAATATTCGGCATTACATTTTCTTGCAAAGTTGGACAAAGTGAAGTAGGAGGAACATACATATCCAAGGCTTTTCGATAAGAAACGTTAAACTCACTCATTATATCACGGAGTTTTTTTTCTCTTATATACACTGGACAAGTTTTATCTAAGGACATATGGTTCATGTTACAATTAACACATCGAAATGTGTTAGCCTGACAATTTTCATGTTTACCTCCGCACTTTGGACATATAGGCAATTTAGATGGGCACATTTTTTTAGAATGTCCATATCTATATCATATAAACGAACGGTTCTACCACTACTCTCATATCGTAAAGGAATACATATGATGGCAAAGATGATCCTTCAAATCCTACTCTCCATGTCTCACTCTCCGTCCAACCACTTCCTTCCTTGTCTCTTCTTTTTAGTCTCCTTACATTCATGATATTAATGTTACTTGTCATATTCTTAATTAATTCTTCTTCAGATATATCTAGTTCTATATTTTTGACAACACCGTACGACAAACTAACCTCAAAAGGACGATGAAACTTCCATCCCAATTCCTTAAAATATACACAGGTAACCAAATTCTCGGCGCTTTCAGTATTATTAATTTCAACATTAATTTTATATGGATTTACATACTTAACTCTGGTTACATTCATAATTTTTTTGTTCTTTAAATAACTTTGCAAGTGCAAATTGCTTAGGAAATATGCTTTTACTCGTAATACATAATTCTGTAATTCCTCTAACTTCTCTTAATCTCTCTTTTCTTCTCTTCACTAAATTCCATTCGTCCTCCTTTTCCCGCACTCTCTTTGTTGGACGCATACCTTCCGTCGATAATTCTTCTTCTTCAAACATTTTTGTTAAGTCTACTAAATGTGTCATATCTTCTTCTAAATTGATATAATTTATATTTATTGATTCTTCATTGCGATTTTCATCTGTATTCATTATACATTAAAGATTGAATAGATAAGCAAAATAATACAAAAGGCCGGCCAAGCGGCCGACCGACGACGACGTGAGTAAACAACCGGTACAATAATTGTAAAAAAACACGTCTTGGCGACACCGCATGCGCTTCGACACTGAAATATACTTTAAAACCTTGAAAAGAAATTGCCTTGAATTGAAGTATAGTAGAAATGGAAATTGAATAAAATGGCTACCGTACAGAGCCCACCTGAACTTAGCCTGTCGGCACCCATTGCCGTGCAACAGTATACTGACATAGATTTTGTGGCGTTAACGATGGCCGCTCTACGTTTTGTTAGTCCTTGGTCGGTGGAGACCAAATCTAACAAATGGGCGCCAAAGATTGAACCCGGGACTCCGGAAGCTAAAGATCGCGTAATTTCTCTCGCAGAAGTATCTCTACATGACACGCAAAAAGATTGCTGGGTTGTGATATACGATCGCGTATACGACATCACGGATTTTCTTTATGAAGTAAGTTGAAATTTGTTTTATAAAAAAAATCAAACAAAACATTTATAAAATATTTTTAACTTGTAAAAATATTGTTTCCATCCATATTTTATACTTATAAATTTACAATTAATAATTCTAAATACATATATAATGTAACACACGATCTAATTTTCTTACTTCTTATTCTAGCATCCCGGTGGAGATGAGATCATGTTAGAATACGCAGGGCGCGACGCGAGCACCGCCTTCAGAAGCTCGGGTCACTCTAAAATGGCGACTAAAGCCTTAGACAAGTTCCTTGTGGGTGAACTGCCGATGCACGAGCGCATGTACCGACGACCAGGAGGCATTCGTCTTAGTGACATACCAGAATAATTATATCATCATTGATGTAATCTGGTTATTTAAATTTAAAATTAATAGTATGTTAAACTTAATTTAGTTTTTAATTAAATGTTTTCTAATGTACTTAATTTTCGAATTAAAATTAGCTCAATTTTATTAGCACATTGTCGCAGGCCTGAGATCACGTAATCTTTATTTATTGTAAGTAAAGCAATTATTTAAAACAATTCCACTATAGCTAAGCAAGTTATCGTTAACATTCTTTATCTTTATGTTAAATTTTGTATTTGCTGTATAATTGTGCGTTCGGTATTCATATAATTTAAAACACTGTATATCGTCAGGATAAATTCTTCAACTAAATATTTTACCATTGTTATCTAGTAAATTCATCACAAGATATACATAATGCATTTAATTTGTTATTTTTATTATTTTATATAACAGTATTATGTTCAATATTTTCAATTTCGCTATATCTTTATTTATATTTACACGTATTACTCAAGAAACGTTCTATTTAGTTTGTCATAAACTTCATCTTAATTACATTGAAATATAATAAATACTTAATAAGAATATACATTTTTTTTATTATCCTACTTTCACTGTAGGCATACAACGCCGCTAAATCTGTTTCTTAAGTGAAAGTTGGTCATATTATTTCGAATGCTATTTAGTTTATTTAAAAGAATTATGGTTTCAATAAAAAAAAAACAACAGAAATTACACTTTATGATTTATAATATAAATAATTTGGCTAATATCATGGTGGATGACGTTATAATTTTATTCTTCTAAACTTTCTTACCGGACCTGAAAAGAACAAAGTACAATCTTAACATAGATTTTCCAAACAAACATTTGACTTACGTCTAAAACTCTCAACTTAGGTATTAAGAGTATTATTGTCAATCGAAAAAACTTTTAGACGTAAAATGTGAATTTAAAATAATCCTATAAAATATTTTTAAAATTTCTAATTATTATTCTATTTTTATTTATCTCTTCTCTCTTGATACATAAACAAAGTACAATAATGATTAATTACCAATTCGCATATTTTGTGTATACATCACAAAAATCATACCGCCAAGTAATATGGTATCAAATACGCAAAAAAATACTATAAATTTATTTTCAGAAACACAGAAAGCAGTTGAAAATTCTAAAAAAGCCATACATATTTAAATTTCAGATTTCTGAGGCCAGTCGTGGCGCAGGGGCACAAAGTGTGACTGTAAAACCGACTGGTTGTGGGTTCGATCCCCACTCGAGGAGATGAAATATTCACTTAAATTTATATTTCCATTTCTTCCCTCTGGTGTCGAGGCAAAGCGCAGCGTTGAGTTCTGCCATTGAATGCCGGGATACAGCGTGAAGCTGATTTGATATTTAAATTTCATCATTTAATATTTTTTAAACATTGTGCATTCCCCTTAGCGCAAACGACACATAACAAGTTGGTAATATTTTTTTATTATCTATAACAATTATATTCAAGTATAAGTATGTTCCATAAAATACTTCAAGGTAACACCGATAAGTAAAATAAAATAATTCTATTTCTCAATACCACATATATATCGATATAATCGATTATTTTAAATTAAAAGTTTTTTAAACTACTCATTAAAAGCGTGGTATGAAAATTTAATTACAATTAAACATCCAAACAGGCCAAATGTTATGTACTGATAACGTTCAGACATTTTTCTTACTGTCACTACACGCCTTTCTTGTAAAGGAGGATAGACAGTGTGAGTACTCCACAATCCGCACTCCACTTTTCGTCCAAAATTTGAAAAATTGCAAGTTGAGTGGCGGAAGTTAACGCCGTGCTCAGCTTAATACAGAAGCAAAATGAAAATATATTATTGTGAGTTAGATCCCTTTAGAAAATATTTTATTTAATCATATCATGAATTAATACGTTTTTAAATTATATTCACAAAACAAACCATCCAGTAAATCTACATTTACTGGTTCGACGACCGAACCTATGCAGGTTCGACGACCGAATTATAATAACAAGAAGTAACTAAGTTTAAAGTTCAACTGTAATTATAGATTTCATATATATTTGGCTAAAATGAAAATGTCTATATTTCAATTAATGGCCATCCGTTGCTACGACGGCTGTTAACAATTTTTATGACAGACATCACCTAATCAACAAATAACTAAAAACATAATGTAGACGTAAAACATTTTTTGATTATAATAAATTCAAACTAATTTTAATCTAAAAATGTTTATTTTGTAAGCAATTTTATCATACTAATAATAAATTCGGTATAACTATCAACTTTAGTAGATTACAAGCTGACTTATTTTTAAATAACGCTTATACATTTTTCTGAAAAATACAAAAAAAATACTTTTGAGATAAGTACTTTCTTTTATACTCACCTCATTTTAGAAATTTTAAGCATTCATAGGCAGAATCAATTTTTTTTAGCTTCACACTAAATCCCGCATACCTAAAGCAAGCAGAAGAAACTTACGTGTTAAGGCACGCCGTACCTACGTTCCGCCAAATATTCTAAAAATTTATTATAAACGAGTCTCACTTTGTCTTCTTATCAGAACGCAGAAGTAAAAATAAATTTCCCCGAGTGGATCGCCACCACAGCTGCGTTGATAGTCAGATGCTGTGTCACTGCGCTACGAGCCTACGACGGCCTTACCAATTTACCGTCACTATAGTACTATGATCGTTGTGAAGACAGGCACGAGTCAAATCCGCGAATGTACAGTCGTGTGCATAATATCAATATATTGATATTATGCACACGACTGTACATTGCGCATATGCGTTGTTCACATTATGTATATTGTATTAGTGTGTGTGCCCCGCTCCATATTGCTATATATTCCGCAAGTGTGCGCGTACCTCCGATATTCATAAAGTTTCTGCCGATTTATACTTAGTAAACACAGAAAATAAATTTATAATTATTTACTTACAACAGTTTATAATTAAATGCATTCTTCGACGCACTGAAGAACCTCAAGTAACAGACCAGAGTGACTAACATTAAAATGGCAGTCATTTGCATCGTAGTTTCGGTCGGCATCTCACATTTCGATATTTGTACTTCTTCAGTCGTTATGGAGACCTGGCGGGAATAAAATAAAGTATTAATAATTTACTAACTAGATCAGCTACACGCTGTATCCCGCAGCAGGGTAGGTAAAGGGAACCTAGTGTTAGACTCCGTTCCCCACTTTCTGCCGAATTCTGGAGGCATTGCGTGTTCAATGGCAAGAGAACTCAAAGCCGCGCTTAACCTCGACACCAGAGTGAAGAAATGGAAATATAAATTTAAGTAAATATTTCATCTCCTCGAGTGGGGATCGAACCCACAACCAGTCGGTTTTACAGTCACACCTCGCACCTGCGCCACGACTGGCCATTTTTTTTTAGTAACTAGATTTGGTTTGACACTCCGGTTCTAATAAGACACGCCCGTTCCCCACTTTCCTACAAATTCTGGAGACATTACGTGTTGAGGAACAGAACTCTGCGCTTTCGTCTCGTTAAAAATATTTAATATCTTATTTCCTACATTGGGAATCGAACCCACAACCTGTCGCGTTTACAGTCTCACGCTTGTGCCCCTACGTCACGACTGGCGTCTATTGACCGACTGGTGGTGACTATATATTTTTATGTAGTTCAACCATACCACAAATAACTACATTAAATGGAAGCCATTTATTTTTCTGTATAGTAATATAAATTATACAGATATTAATTAGGAAGGAAATAAAAAATCAATTACTACAACGCTACAAATGGAAGCGTAATCTTTAGATATGCAGACTTGTATTATATGAATCATAAGCAACAATATTATTTAAAAAATACCTATAATGAAAAAAAAGATTTAAAGAATGTGTAATGAAAATATATTATGATTTGCCAGAGATGTTAAGTGATTTTCGTAAATGACAAGCATTTTTTTTTATTTTCACATTATTTATACGCAATGAGTCACACCAATGTTTATTGTTAGGAGCATATATATTTTTATATATGTTTTTTTTTTATCTTCAAAAACCGAACAAGTGCGAGGGTTCCGTACAAAAATTGGAAGTCTCGAGTTTTTTCTGAAATTTAAAAATAACTTTTGCCCCACTTTTGAGGCTATTCTTTTTTAGGATCTAACCACAAACGTATAGTTTTCGTATAGTTTTTTCCTGAACTAGTACTACGTGTAGATTGTAGCTGCCAAATTTCATAATTCTAGGTCAACTGGAAGTACCCTATTAATTTTGATTACCTTTCTAGTGTCAAAATACACGTTTTTGCGATATAAACGGCCATATCTTTGTTTTTTTAAGTAAATGTAGAAATACGATTTTGCAGGAAATTATGGGACCGTAGGTCTAGGTATATGGTTTTAATTTCAACTCGATATCTTTATGCGTTTCTGAGATAAAAGCTCTTAATAAACGGACAGACGGACAACAAAGTGATCTTATAAGGGTTCCTTTGTTCCTTAACAGGTATCCGTGCCCCAAAAATGACTAGGATATTAAAGATTAGAATACGCCCTCCGCAGTAAAATCTGGGTAAGCGTGTGACATTATGCTGCGTCTTGCTAGTCGGCGTTTGTGGCGGCGACCTTCATACTTTGACTCGTTTAGCTCTCGCGGTTGCCCTATAAACTCAGTTATTTTTTATAGTAAACTAGCGGACCCGTGCGGCTTCGCCCGCTTGAACTACACGAATATTTATTAAATATATTTATGAAATATTTTCAGTAGGATTAGTGACAAAAATATAAGCCTAAATAATCAAAAGAATAATAAGCAGAGCTTTTGGTGACTCTTTCAATACTGAAATGTTATGAAAGAGCCAAATGACACATTTTTTTAAAAAGAATATTTTATTGCTTTTTTATTGTATTTAAAGCTTATTTCGTATGAAATTATCTAGTTTAATTAATGAATAATAATTTGAGAGATAAAAAAACTTAATTTCTTTAATTAAAAGTATATTTTTTTGCTTCGTTTAGTAAACTGACTCTTTCATGCCACCTCTCCCCTACACAGCGTTGCCAGACGTCCCGATATTGGCGGAAAGTCCCAATTTTTAGGCCAAAAAATAAATGTCCCAATCGGGACAGCTATAGTCTCGTTTTCCACGGATTATTCCACGTGCTGTGGTATTTTTATTGGTTACTAATAATTTTATACAAATACAAATAAGTGTTCGTTAATCAAAACAATATTATAAGTATAGAGACATTTTTTTAAATTTACTGGCAACAGAATCTTGCTTTATTGCTTTAAATGTTTAAAAATCCCGCTTTTCTTTACGAGAAAATCTGTCAACTCGATGGTACACTTCTCTTACCACGTTGAACATAGCGGGTTGAGAGGAGGTTTCTTACGCGACATATTCCTTCTAAGAGCACATTCCCTGATGATGCTCTGATACTGATTTTGTGCTAAATGAAAAGAGTTACCCATTCCATCAAGAATAAATTTAATTGGTTAGAAAGGAAAGGAATCTCAGCTCTTCGACCTTCTAATATAAAATGTAATTATCTAAGTACTTGACCAGTCGTGGCGCAGCGGCACGAGGTGTGACTGCAAAATCGACTGGTTGTGGGTTCGATTCCCACTCGAGGAGATGAAATATTTACATAAATTTATATTTCCATTTCTTCGCTCTGGTGTCGAGGTAAAGCGCGGCGTTGAGTTCTGCCCCTCAACACGCAATGCCTCCAGAATTCGGCAAAAAGTGGGGAACGGAGTGTCTTAACATTAAGTTCCCTCTGCCTACCCTGCTGTGTGCGGGATACAGCGTGAAGCTGATTTTTATCTAAGTACTTTGAATTATAATGATTACAAATTTGAATATTTTGATGTATAGTGGTATAGTGTTAATGTTAAAAATAAATTAATAACATAATAATTCAAGCCATCGGAGTACAATGGGACAGCGTCTGACAGTAACACAGTTATGAGTCCTACTCCGGAGAATGATTATATTTATTTTATTTTCGTTTACCAGCTCAGATAAATGACGCCCCAGCGTTAAGTTCCGCCACTCATCACACAATGTCTCAAAAACGCGTAAAGATGTTATAATAAATACCATGGAGTATAATTTAGAACAAACTACCTATATCCCTTTAGTTCGTGGAAGCAATAAAATTGTCGGGAGCTAGTTTTCCGCAGACCACTAAAATATAAGGTGCAATAATGTAAGTGTCCGTGTAAGGAAAATTGCTTCTCCAATAGTATATTACAATAACATTCACAATAAACAACACATGAATATTTTTCCTAATGGAGGAAACATAATACCTTTACATTATTTTTTTGTATCTCTAGAAATAATATAGGCGTTATAATCAATTATATAATTAAAGATATTATTATAAAGACATTATAAATTTTAAAATTTTACAAGGCATTCCTATTTTAATATTACAGGGCCCATTGTAAAGATTTATGTGTCAAGACCTTTTATCTCATGATCATATTTTCAAGTCTATTGTCCCTTGGAGCACAGAAAAATCAAGCTTCAAAGATAATACAATCAAACTTATGCATACTTATGCATTGTTTTTGCTGCATTTAGTATATATTCGCTGTGTAATCAAAATACGTGGTCACGGTGCACGGTCACGCATGGCACGAAAGGAGAACTTACTGAGTTCTTCAGTACTTATGTTTAATATTTTTTATCTATATGCATCCACAAAACATAGCCGCGTTCAAAAACCGCCGTCGTGGCGGTTACGATGACTATGTCTGACTGCGGACGACAGTTTAGGTTTATGTAAGTACTTATGCTCTCACGAATTACTTAGTCTGCATAAATAAATATAAAATTGGCACTATACTTAATATTCGAATATTCATAAAATTTAGAAGATAATGAAAGAATCTTAAAAAAATATTTTCGAAAACATAAATATTCATATACATATTAAATCTACGCATATACAGATATTTAAAGATATAAATCTCAGTCAAGAATAAAATGAAAAGGACCTAAAAATTAGTTTTTCTGTACGAAACTAATCCGTTCTCAAATTTTCATAATGATCATAAATGAACTAGAAATACATTTTCTGGTTAAACATTTATGAACACCTACAAATAATACTTTATTCATAAAATATTAAGCATAAGGTATATTACATACTAAATTTATTTATAGCTCAACTTTTAAATATCCTCGTAAATGCACAATGTACGTACGTACCTCTACACAGAATTTCACGGTAGATTAGAATTTAGAACAGAGTATTAACACCTAGGGAAATGCATTTAAGTTACTAACAGTGCGGTGTCGCCACACAAGCTTACGTGTGGCAAATATATATCCGCTTTTATATTAAATACATACATTTATATGTCAAACTTTGAAGCCGTCGTGGCGGAGTGTGACTGCGCCTGACTAAAACGCAATGGTCTTGGGTCATTGGTCCATTTCATTATTATTATTATTTTATATACAGGATGTAACTCGATCGATGGATCAACGGCAGTCTATGTCTATATCACCTATATATATCACTCCTATGTACGTTCACCAACTTTCAGTCTTATAGCAGATATTAAAGAATTAGTGATTTTTTGAAAAGAATCTGATTCTTGAAGAAAATTGATTTATTCCTCAATATAGCTTAATAAAATGCCTTTCGTATTATACAATAATTAAAAAAAAACTCTCTAGAAATCTTGGGAATAACTTAAAAAATTGTATTTAAATTTTTTTTTAACACAGAAATTTAGGGGCTGTAACGAAAAAACATAACAGGTAACTTTTTTCCAGAAGTAGTTTTAAAAACTACTGATATTTGTAGAAAATCTCTGTAATTTTCATAAGACTAAAAAATATACTTGAATCATGGAACAGTAAATAATTATTATCCTCATTATGACAATTGACAACCTTTAAATCGATTTCGTTTATTATTAACCAAAGTGTTGGTATTTTTCACCAGTCAACTATAGTCAATCAATGTTTGTAGATTACAGATACGTAAGTATCGTAAAGCTATCCTTAGCACAGACCGTGAATTGTCTAACGCGTCGTTAATATTAACTTTGAGAGGCTATATTAGCCATTTTTCTTCAAGATTCAATGTATTCCAATAATATATCATAAATTCCTTAATATCTTCTGAACCACTGAAAATCGCTGAACATACCTATGTACTTGGGGGTGAAATGGATAAGTACTGAGGTCTGCTCCCATAGAATACCGACCGATTCGTCGATCGAGTTACTCTCTGTATATGTTTTTCACGGTGTAACCGACACATAACAGGGAAGGCAGAAGGAACTTGCGATTCTAGTATTAAAACACTCAGTTCCCCACTTCGCTGAATTCTCGAGCCATTGCGTGTTGAGTGGCGGATCTTAACCCCGCGCTTTGCCTGGTGGACAGGGTAAGGAAAATGAAAAAAATATATAGTCCCTTCGCCACGATTGGTCTCTATTATTTTATATAGATTAAAGAAAATAATTTATACTAACAAAAGATATCGTATAAATTTATACCTACCAAGTACTATACATAGATTGAATTTAATTAAAATCATATTGAACAGTGAATATCAATAACAAACAGCATTAAATTACAAATGCTCAAAATTATTATTTAAATGCTTTCATATTTCACTACATTTAGCAGTTGATATAATATACGAGTATAATTATATTAATATTAATGATCAGTAATTGATATTTCTCTGGAGTCCTTTTACATAATGTTCAACTAAAAATTCAATTATTGTCAGGGTGTAATGTTTAGTTTTATTTTATTTCTGTATTTGTAGAGGATGGAAAAACTATTAAAGATGAAGAAAATAGATATAAGAAAAACTTTTAAATGCAATACAACCCAGAATGGTGATTTTTTAAATTTTTACCTATATGTTTGTATGTGTATATTGTATGTGTGTTTTAAATTATAATGCTATTCGAATACTGGATTCGCTAGTAAATGTGATTGAAATATACGATTACTTGTTTGCTTGCTTGCAAGTTCCGATCGTAGTATAGTATATTTAAGTATATATAAAACTTACTTACTTAGTAACATTATTTCGACACTAGTTACCAAAACACCAAAAAAGTTACCAAAAAATAAAATTAAATTTGACTGTTGATTTTCATTTAAAAATATTATTTAATAAATAATACCTTGGGTCGTGATGTGTCTAGTAGTTAGCCGTTTATAGTTGTAATCGTGAATAACCCAAAATCTTTTAGAGATTCAGAGGTTCAGTGTTAAGAATTTTATATTATGCCATCTGAAGGAATAGCTTTAATAAAATATTAGCCATCAGAAGTTTATTCAAATAACTGAAACTCGACAATGTAACATTGTCATAACTCGAAGCTCTTCCGAAGAAAAGCCAAGAGCGCATCCTATCTTTCTCTCCACTATAACTGGGAGCTACTTATAATAAAACGAAGAAAGATTAAGGGCTCCGCCCCGCCCTTACACCGTGAATTCCTGCGACCGCACCGTGCACCGTGAAAGACTGCGGCTGGAACAGTCTTATTGAACTCTCCGCGACGTTTGTGTGTGATCTTTCTAAAGATACTTGTTACACTTGTTTATATTAAGATTGTATTAGAATGGTGATTCGTGATGTTGATAGTTTTGTGAGATCAATATAAGTCGTTGGAACGAACGTACTACCGCTAGGCGGCCGATGTGTTAAATAAACGCAGGGCACACACCCCATAGTCATGTCTCGAACCGTAGGCGGACACTACTACATACACCAGAGTTCCAGGATATAAAATAGCACCACATACCCGTATGAGATGAGCGGACACTACTATATACACCGGAGCTAGAACATAAAATAGCATCACACACCTACTAATCGTATGCCAAGTCGAAGAAGTGGTATAAAATATGTCAATGACCAACGCCATACAAGCATAGCTTACGTGCCGCGAGCGTACTCCGAGACGGCATCAGCTACGACCTAGTTATTGTTGCTATAACAGTTCGCATAAGCCCATCACGTCAGCCTTCGCGACGTCAAGCAACATTCAATATTATAATATTGGCCAAAGATCACTTTAATCTACAATATGTGTCGCCCCTACACATATATTGCCTTTATAAGAAATTCGATCCCAAAAGATCGTGCCATCATAGGCTTTGAATTATCATATTATATTTATTATACATTTGGTACGAGTCTTTATGTGCATCATATTTATTTGTACCGCAGTACTTAAGAGTTCGACTCGACCGCTGCCTTCCAACCATCACTACCCACTATATATACGAAACGAGGGTTGCGACTCTCGGGACAACAATACATGAACTCGTCTCGATCAATATGGTATTAAAAATATATAAATTGTATTATTCATAATTAACTATGTTATTTATATGTATAGCCATGCATATTTTATTTTATTTATTTTTAACTTATATCCAAGGTGCATACTGTTACACACTGCGCAGAATGTTTATACATTTTCAGTAAAAACATTTCTTATGTTGACAAAAAACATTGCAACATATTTAAAAAAATCGTAAGACCTCCCAAAAGAACATGCAACAAACTTCGACAACAAAAATCAGTTGCAACAAACTTCAAAGAATTTGGACTAGAATGACGCTCATTAAGAACGTGTGGCGTTAAGAGCGTCCCGCTTTCAAAATATATGTTTTATACAAACTTTACTTTTGTAAATTTAGAAAACTCTGAAATATTTTTCTTTTTTGCCTTACCTCAAAAGGCAAAAACGCAACCTTTACAGGTGTTGTCCCTGTGTCAAGACCATTTATCTTGAGATAGCGTGGAGGTATCAAGTTGAAATTAATATAAAATATACAAGTCTTTGAAAATCGTGAATTCTGGTGCGCCCTGGGGAAAACCTTTGTCCAGCAGTGGACCCGAATAGACTAATTTGATAGAAAAAAAATATTACAAACTTATATTTCATACAAAATATGTATAAAATAAAATGTGTACAAAATATAGTTGACCTACAATTCTAAAATTGGTACGGAAGCCTCTATGGTTGACTTCGACTCACACTTAACTGATTTTTTTAGTGTGTTCAGAAAGTTGCGTTACAACACTGTGAAATCTTCTTACCTAATTTGTTTAACTTGCAATATTGTTTTGTGCTACTAATTTATAACTTTATCTATAAATAAAATCTATATATATAAAAGGACTTGTGCTGACTGACTGAGGTAAGACGCACGCAGAGCCGTAACCGCTGATGGTAGAAACGTGAAATTTGGGCAGATGTTTATTTTTATATTCTAGACATCCACTAAGAAGGAAATTTGAAAAAATTTTAACCCTAAAGGGATGAAATAGGGGTTGAAAGTTTGTATTTGTCAAATAAGGGGTTGAAAGTTTATATGGAAAAATCTTTAAATTGCCACCGATTTTTATAAAAAATTAAATTCAGACTGTTAAAAATATTTTATTGAACACGTGTTTCGTGGTTTTTTTAGAATTCACTCCTAATAAGCGGGCGAAGCCGCGCGCGCCCTCTAGTAATAAAATTGACATGTAAATAATATTTCAAAATAACGTTGTTTGTGAATAAAGTGCGTGTAATTATATCAAAATAAAGTGCATGTGTTGACAAATGAAACCAAAAAAAATCTGTCTGGCTATCTGTTTGTCCGGGCTTACCTCTGGAACAACTGAAACGATTTTTATTTCACTGAAAGGGTTGTGTAGAACATAACATAGTATATCCCGGAATTCTCGCGGAACCGCAATTGATGAGAGCAAAACCGAGTATGCTGTGTGGAAGTGGCAGCACCACTTTTAATGAAACCACAGTTTTAACTACTCTATAAAAGCCTAGTAAAAAAAAATGTTTGATCCCAAAAATTAAAAAGTTATTTTTTCAAACAAAATAAATAATAAAATTATTGTTGTAATATAAAATTCCACTTGTCAAGAACGACGCACACACACATAAACCTATCAAAGGGAAACCGTGGCATGCGCCTCATTCCGAAATCGAGTCGTAGATATTGGCGCCAAAGTTCAAAATTGATTAACCTTTACCTTAGTAGTATTTTTGTAGTAACTGCATCACACGAAATACAAGTATGGATAAACATCGTGAAATGAAAGAAAATCCTACGTCTAAACTGTTGAGGTGTCTTAATTAATTTATTTAGGTATGAGTTTAAAATATTTTACCCCATATGCTGTTCCCGTAAAAGGAGCGCTGACACTTCCACCCTGTATAAACATGAAATATAATAACTGAATATTTTTTTAATACGACAACTTTTTACAAACAAAATCAAATGAAATATCAAAAGATTTAAATTAAGTCTTATTAAATGTATAGTTAGATAACCATACTAAAAAACACTTAAATAATATTAAATAAATATTCCTGTAGTTCAAGAGGGCGAAGCCACGCGAGAGCCGCTAGTCGTAAATAAATATCTATCGAAAGAGTAAAATAAAGCCAGCGACATCGGTACTTTCTAACTTGTAACTTCTCGCAAACGAGACAGAAAATAATGAATTATTTTTCGAACTTAATCTCATTTAATTTTACGCAAGCAATTTTTTAATGAAAATGGCTGTAATACTTTAAAGTACACCTCCATCTAATGCAAGTGAATGTTTTATGTCATCTATAAAATAATACGGCCAACAAAGGCTAGAGACTGGAACGCACTAAATCGATGCACTCAGCCATTACTACACGCTGTTGTTTTCACTCGTTTGAAGTTTTGCATTCCGTTCTAAAAAATTTTGTGAATAGAAATTAAAAGTCAAAGCAACTTTTTTAACTATACCTACGTTGTATTATAAAATCTAATAAAGCAAGGCATAGTTCAGGTTATATACAGGTATTTTTAGTATCCGAGATACAGAGGTATTGCAGTTGTAAAATCGAATAAAACAATATATTTTATACCTTAGTGGTATAAAATATATTGTTTTATTCGTTTGTTATATTTAAATTGACATAGTTGCTTTAGTTTATAAATATACAGTATAATTTAAAAAAATATATGCGACTAAGACAAAAAAAATACGTATCCTATGAATATGCTTTTATAAATTGATTTAAGACCGTTATTATTTTAATTAAAAAATTTAATGACATACATTTAGGGTAGGTACTCAAAATATAAAGCGAATATACAATTTCTCAACATTGAAAATTAATTAAAACATCCCTTAATCTAATCATGTGTAATCGCAACGTAATTGCGAACAGTTAGTAGGTACATACATACATACATACACACTGGTACGTTTCTGTCGAAGCCTAATGTTTACGTAGATTACGTTCACTCGCCAACTGGTGCCTAATAGTGTTCTCAGATTCCTAAATTATACAAAGACATGAACAACCCCACCCATAACCCATCGGGTGCTAGCTACGATATACCATTCTGACGAGCGGCCTTCTGTACCTATCTATTCAGTGTAACATATACTATATACAAAGGTATTGGTATGTTACATAATTCTAAACTAAATACGACGAAAAGTTACGAATACATTCCGGCAATAATACAGATTTTTAAACTACAACATTTTTGGTGACTTCCTGTGGAGAAATTATTTATTTTATCAGAAAGCGAAAATCTTTGTTACAATTTCGGTTTTTTTTATTGTTGTTTTATTTGTTTTTTTAAGTCAGGTCGACACTTTTAAGAGTAGGTCTTTGCCTGTTTGTAAAAATTTAATGTCGGATGGTGCCGTTTAGCACCGCACTATGTTCTACGGCATTAATTATTTTTTTCATATATAAGTTAATAAATACATGATTACAAGACATATTTAATGTTAAGGTCTATAACAATATTTAGTAGTTCATGAGGTTGTGGATTCGAATCAAAAATTAAAACTATACCCATCCATAACCTACAACATAATCGAATCTTAACCATAATTTGATAGTATTACACGTATAATTTAATATAATATATATAAAAGGACTTGTGCTGACTGACTGAGGTAAGACGCACGCAGAGCCGTAACCGCTGATGGTAGAAACGTGAAATTTGGGCAGATGTTTATTTTCATATTCTGGACATCCACTAAGAAGGGAATTTGAAAAATTTTAACGCTAAAGGGACGAAATAGGGGTTGAAAGTTTGTATGGAAAAAAAATTTAATCTGCACCGACTTTTATAAAATTTGAAATTCAGACTCTTAAAAATATTTCATTGAACACGTGTTTCATGGTTTTTAAGAATTCACCCCCTAAGGGTTCAAATAAGGGGTTGAAAGTTTATATGGATTTTTTTTTAAATTGCCACCGATTTTTATAAAAAATTAAATTCAGACTGTTAAAAATATTTTATTGAACACGTACTTACGAAGACGAAATGAAAATTGTAACCCAAGTGAAACTCAGTCGGTAATTGAAGGTAAATAGTACCACACTGCCCTGTATGTATCCACGTTAAGCGAACATTTCACGAAACGTATCAATTAGTTCAACCGTTACATTGCTTTAATAGTTTGCAATTCCAAAGCAATGGTAGATATATTATCCGATATGAATATTTATTAACATAAATTTCTGTGAAATTTATCCATTATTGAAGTGAGCGGTTATTATACAAATATGATCAGTATGTATGGTATGAGGTTTCATTAAATCCCCATTATGTAGTCATAAGTTTTAAGCCAGTCGTGGCGCAGGGGCACAAGGTGTGATTATAAACGCAACTGTTTGTGGGTTTAAATTATATATTTTCATTTCTTCGCTCTTGTGTCGAGGCAAAGTGCGGCGTTGAGTTCTGCCACTCAACACGCAATGCCTCCAGAATTCGGCAGAAAGTGGGGAACGGAGTGTCTTAACACTAGGTTCCTTTTGCCTACCCTGCTGTGTGCGGGATACAGCGTTAAGCTGATTTAATTTATAAATTATGATTAGTAGTAGGATACGTACCCGAATCTCTCCGGTAAAATATGTCAAAACGAAGTGACTAGACTCTACCTAGTCTTTGCTTACCTACTTTATGGGTAAAGCTGAAAAAAATCTAAAATAAAATAGAACTTAACATACTATTTAGCATTATGCGATGTTTTGATAAAATTTATCGTGTAAGAGTCCAAGTTGAACGGCAAGACAACCCGGCAAGTTAAGTAACGTTTTCCTAGGAAATACTAAATAAATATAACATGTACTCAAAGTACTAACTTCATGCGGATTTCCTGTTTACTTTTTCTTTTCACTCAGAGTGTGTAGCACTAATGTAAATTGAAATTAGGTAATGTTCTTAGAACTTTTTGTAATAACTTGAGAAATAAAGATAGCGAGCTACATTTAGGAAAAAATATAATAAAAAACTTGACATGAAACATGTTTAGCGTCTAGTAACTTTCTTCATATGTAAGTACTATTGGATATCATAATTATGAAACAGTTAGAAAGTATATGTCCTTTGTTCACATGTACATACATACCTGCACATATGAACTGTGATTGTGGGTCCAATTCTCAAAAGTAGAAATGTCATTTATAATATTCACATTTGTATGGTTTGTTTAAACAAACTGGTGCCGCGATGTTTTTAATCTTAATCTTCTATAATATGAAATATTTAATGTTTTTATTTCTTCGCTCTGGTAACTTCCGCCACTCAACACGAAATGCCTCCATAATTCGGAGGAAAATGGAGAAAGGAAGTGTCTTAATGGAAAAGGAGTATCGTAACACTAGATTCGCATATGCAGAAGCCTATCCTGCTATTTGCGGGACAAGCGTGAAGCTATAAAAAACGTAATTTAAAAATGTTTCGCTCTCTACATTTGTTTACTATTTTTGGATCCAATCTTGATATTGCAATATGGCTGATGCAGGATGATTCGATACTATACCGAAAATCAAATATTTGTATGATAAACACGAATATTAATTCCATCACCTATGATACTATTGAGAGTTGTTATGTCGAAATTTTATGAAACTTTTATCAAATAGCTGCTCTGCAAAATTTATCCTGAGTAAAAATGTACAGTGCTCTTACTTTGTGTGGTTCCCTATTTTGCACTGTAAAGTTTTTATTTGAAATTATAATAACTCAATTGGACATTGTTGTATTGTTTAATATAATTAATATTTTATAATATAATTTTATTAACAGTAGTACATATAATTAAATATTGAAGTATTGCAAATCGCAAGCAGTAGTAGTAAATAAAGAAACTTTTTTATGCAACATGCATGTTTTTGTTTTACTTACCGAAATTTGATTGGATTGCAGCGCAGCGCAATCTGTCTAAATGAGTGAATGTAAGGAATGCAGTGATTATTCACTAAGTAGTTTCAGCCTACTCTACAAAACACCGGTCAGTCGGCCTTGCCCACCGAGGGTTCTGTCCAATTTCAGGGTTGTTGTTCAGCGGGAAGTACAATTGATAATTATACAATATATACAATTGATAGTTGATAAAATAAAGTTTTCAGTTTCGTTTCGTTTCGTTTCATTTCGTTTCGTTTCGTTTCGTTTCGTTTCGTTTCGTTTCTTTTCGTTTCGTCTCGTCTCGTCTCGTCTCGTCTCGTCTCGTCTCGTCTCGTCTCGTCTCGTCTCGTCTCGTCTCGGCTCGTCTCGTCTCGGCTCGTCTCGTCTCGTTTTATTTAATTTCATTTAAATTCTACTATCATATTCTTAAATGGGATCTTATGCCATATACATTTTTGTCTATCCGTGATCACCAAAGGGGCCGTTCAAGTATTACGTAAGCAGATTTTTTGCAATTATTGACCAATAAGTCATCAAAAATAAGCAATCCTCTTATAAATATTTCATTGAAAACGTCAAAAATAAGCAAACCCAAGACCCCCCCGCCCCCCTACAGTGCTTACGTAATACTTGAACGATCCCAAAGTATTCAAAACGTCAGGTTTAAAAAAATGTATAATACTAAATATAAGCAATTATTCAGTAGTTTAATTTAAAATGAATTTCAATATTTGTTGATAGAAATCTATTGCGCTTTTCTTCGTATTGAAACGAAGCGAACATCGAATGAACATCACATGAAATACGTAACCGAATATTCGATTTTCGAACACATCAGTTCTAGTTAAGACACTCCATTCCCATTATGACACTTTCGATGCCCACTTTCCGCCGAATTCTAAAGGCGCTGTGTGTGTGTGTGTGTATGTGTGTGTGTGTGTGTGGCGGATTTCAACACCGCGCTTCGCTTCGTTATCAGAGCGAGAAATTAAAAATATTGAAAATTCGAGTGGCAATCGAACCGCACGCTTGTGCCCCTGCGCCATGACAGGTCACGTAGGTAAATGCTATTTTTTTATATGAGTAGGTAAACAATATAATATTCTAATATATAGTGCATTATATAGATACATGTAATATATATTTTTACAATATATTCTAACTAAAGATACTAAATTTAAACTAACTATAAATTCTATCCATCTATTATAAACCAAATACACCAAAACGTAATTGAGTATCAAGTGACGCTTGATACGAAGAATACCTAAATTTCGTTCAAGAGTGTCACTACCCCGACACAGGCTACATACGATACAATCAAGCAGGAATTGCAGGTCCCTATGAATAAACACCTATATGCCTGTCATACAGAAGTGATCAAAGACGATTGTTCGTTGAGAAAGTGGCAAACAAATTGAACCGAACTGGGTAAAATTATTGCCCAAATGAATTCATTGCTTCCATATTTTATTTAAATTTATATTAACACTTGAGGCCGTTGTGGCGCAGTAGTGTGTGTGACTATAAACACGACAAGCTTTGTGGGATCTCCGCCTCTCAAAATTTAATATCTCAAAAATTTGGCGGAAAGTGGGGAACGGAGTGTCTTAACAATAGATTTCCACTGCCTACCCTGCTACACGTAGGATACAGCGTGAAGCTGAAAAAAATCTTTATGTTTATATTCTAACGGTTAAGTTATTACTGTCAGAGTAAAATGCACTTGTTAATTTTATATAAATCACATTAATATTAAAAAGTGATCACGCAATACCAAGATGACGAAAATAATTATTAAAAATACTTAAGGCAAGAATGAGGCTACGTCGCTAGTTTGAAATATCATTCTGCTGAAGGAAAGAAATATCTTTGTGACAAATAGATGTGGTTTGCGTTATTTTACACCGAGCTACAGTAATCGGTAGTTTTTATAGTTTTGTTTAAATATTGTGATTAATACTGCTTAAAAATGTAAGAAAAGTTTTTAATTTTTAAATTAAATTATTATAGCTTCACGCTGTATCTCACACACAGCAGGGTAGGCAGAGGGAACCTAGTGTTAAGACACACCGTTCCACGCTTTCCGCCGAGTTCTGGAGTGTTGAGTGGCGGAACTCAACGCCGCACTTTGCCTCGACACCACTTTTTTATTTTTATTTTTTTTATAAAGTAAATATTTTATCTCCTCGAGTGGGGATCGAACCCACAACCAGTCGATTTTACAGTCACACTCTGTACCCCTGCGCCACGACTGGCCTCAATTGTAATTTAATTTTCATATTTATAAAAATATATTTTCAATATTATAACCACTGGAGCACTTAACTGGTACTCCGTTCATTGACTTTAATTTCTTGAGTCACTGCATCATATGCACAGGAGAGATGTGTTGTTTAAAAACTTATTTTAATTTCGATTTCTGAAGTCCGTGACAATATTCAAAATGGGCTCCGTACTTCAACTCCTTGCTAATTGCAATTTCAAGATAGTATTTAAAACCAAATACCAATATACAAATAAATTTATTTTAATAAAATAATTTATTTATTATTTCTGCATCAAACTTCAATATTAAATTAGAAGACTGTCATTATAATTAAATACTTCTTATCTATATTTATAATTATATATTTCCCATCTATAATAATTTTCACACTTTGAACTTTATTGTGATTGTATCTATATTTGTTATAATAACGAATAGAAATAGCTCATCAAGGGGGCCGAAGTTGGTTCCTACGCTTGCATATACGAAGCAATTGATGTCCGTCGATTTAGTTAATTGATGAGTACATATTGTCGCGGTTAAATAACCGAGACAATATGTTGACAAAATAAATGTACGTGCGTTTGTGATACATATGTATATTTTTTTATTTTCTATAATCGGAAAGAAGTTTATTTAAGTGAGTAATTTTTCATCGAATGAATAGTAACAGATCGTGGAAAACAATTTTTTTATATTATTATTAAAACTTCTAAATATAAAATAATTTACCTGTAAATTGTAAAAAAAAACATTAAAATATTTAATTTGTTGCGTGTTTAACCAAACAGTTCAAATCTGTATAGTTTTCAATAACTGAGTATAATAGAATAGTTTCAAAAAGTTAAACAAGACATAGAGTTGAAACTCTTTTTTAATATTCTAACACGAATAGAAGGAATAAAAGTATATAAATTTTGAAGAAAAAAAGTGTGAAGTCTCCTCTTATATATTTAGCTGAGTTAAATTTACAGCTTGGTGAAAACAGCGGTTTAATACCACCACGCCTCGACGCGACCGAATCGCAACTTTCAAACTTTGAACTTTATATCATGTGCCGGCTACTGCTTTTACTAACCAATACCCTTTTGCTAATATTATGAGAAAGATTCAATCATTTTTAAAGATAATTTATTCCTCGTCAGCATTTTAAAGTGTAGGCAATATGCAAGTCACATGTGTTTGAGAGTACTCATTTTAAACAAATTAGTAGTTGAAAAAATACTTTCTGACATATTCATCAATATCACATCAATATAAATAGTAATTTTAATGTATTAAAGTCGTGCTGTTGAAATGGATTAAAAAAACTAAATAATACTTAAATTTAATTAGATCAATTATCTTAATACCTTAAATTGTTTTAGTAAAGTGCGACAATGTGGTCCTCATATAGCAAAACTCCATAATTAGTCAAAACTGCGAGAAGAACGGCGAGAAGTAACACTACGTTCTCTTTGTTTCCCTCGTAAAATACCCACCACAAGCATCCTCTGCGAAAACAACGATATCTCATTAAAATAATAATATATATCTCATTAAAATAATAATATATCAGATGATTATTCACATTTATCTTTTTCATTTTGTTTTCATTCAATTAATTTTCTAATTTTTGTTTTATTAGTTTGAATTTTAATAAATCATTTTTTATTTAATAGTGCTAGTATAAGAATAAGAGGGCTTCGTGGGCCACAAGAGTGCGACTGTAAACGCGTTGGTTGTGGAGTCAATTCCCTCTCGGGGGATTAAATATTCAGTATTTTCATTTCCTCAGTCTGGAAACGAGACAAAGAACTTATTACAGCTTACGTACATATGTATAAACGAGTATGTATCTTACGTGAAAGCTAAATGACAGATAAAACATGAAAATAATATTAATTCACGAGACATATTCATCATATAGGTATGTACCTAGTAGTAGCTGGCAAATTAGTGCTAGTTACAAGATTTATCTCAAAGCAACATTTACCTTGATTAAGTCACGACAGTTGTTTCATTGTGATTAACTAATCTGACATCTCCATTAATTTAATAATGAAAGCTTATTAATTGAACGTAATAGGCGTTGTGATATAATGAATTACGATGTTATAGTGTTACCATATGGCATAACAATTCTTAAAAATAAAAAAAATAACCACGTTGTATCCCGCATATAGCAGGAAAGAGAGAGGGAACCTAGTGTTAAGACACTCCGTTCCCCTCTTTCCACCGTATTTTTTTAAAATATTAATATGTAATAATTCATTACCGCGAATAGGGATCGTATTCCACATCCATAACCGTCGCGTTATAGTCGCATCCTTAGCCCCTGCGCCACGATGGCCTCATAATAAATCATAATTGTTATTAAATTTGAGGCCGAATTATTAGTAAACATCACTTTATAATATCTATATATGTGTGAAAAAAGGATAGAAAAGTCGATTCTATACATGAAAAAAAAAAATTAGGTCGATTAACATATCGGTTGTAGATTGAATCTAAAAAAAACTATTCAGCAGAATTCTTGTCTGTCTGTCTATCTGTTTGTTTGTTCTCCAATCACAAAAAAATACCGGACTGAAATGAAAAAAAAGGTATCCCGTAGTATAACTATCGTCGTTGTTGCAAAAAAATAGCAATATATTCTATCTATAATTTATAGGCATTGCAGTGATCACATAATTGACACAATAATTTACATTGATAAATTCGTTTAAATAATATATCATAGACACAACAACATAATTCGCTGTAGAGTTACTAATATTAAAGCTAAACTTGGCACGTTGTCGCACATCGCAAAAGAGTGTTATGTAAGACGCTCATATAAACATTTTGAGTAATCTCATTCTCCCCACATAATTTATAGTGAAGGACAAACACATAGATTTTTTATTATGGCATATGTTACGCATAATAAGACGGTGCAAGTAAAGATGCACAAGGATACATCTAATACGCATTAATGCTACATGAAAGTCTATTCAGAATATTATTTAGTTTTGCAATTATATTTTTGGGATTAAATTGTAAATTTCACCTACTAGTAAAGTTACAAACTTAAATAGTGATATCGGAAAACTTTCTAACGATATTTGAGACCACAGAAGTCTTAATTAAATTTGTAAGTCTATCCGAGTTTAAAAAGATACAAATTTGCGAGTTCGTTTTTTTTCGCGCTTTATGAACTAGTATTAATTATTTTTATTTTTTTTCCATTTTATAATACATATATACATACAAAATTTAGTATTAACTAAAAATTTTCTGCGGTAAAGCGCCGCGCAATCCGCAATACAAACTTCGAAAACTTTATAATTTCCAAAACGCAAGTCCAACGATAGTCTTCCAGCATTCGGAGCAATTAACAGATTTGTATCATCTTGCTTGTTTAACTTAAAATTAAATTATATGATTTCCCGAAGATTTACGAGTATATATTTATTTGTAAGATGTTTGAAAAATATGCACATGTTAAATTTGCAGTAGTAGCTAATCTATTAATTTCTAGAAAGCATCACCAAAATTCATAATTATTTATAGTCAGAGATAAGACATTTCTAAATATACTAGAAAACCAATTAATGCTTATAATAATACGTCACTTTATAAGCGTTATTATTGAAAAATATTAGCGTTCTGCACTTCTTCTACATATGAACAGTAAGTGTGTCAAATTTCATATTCCACTGTCCACACAATTTTCATAAAAAGTGGTTTAAAGTTTTTGCTTCACACATTAATTATATAGACTACGAAGAACTTTTTTTTTAATAAGCAATCACCACCCCCGTAAAAATCATATTTTGGCTACATTCTTCAATGAAATTTATTTATTTAGACACAGTAGAACAAATCATTCAAACAATAACAGAGATTAAATTACGCTATTGAACAAAAAAAATTGTGCATATAAATTATGCGTTAAACAAATATCCAGTTGTTATCGATGACATCTTGTCCTATGGGGAAGAATCTGATGAAATAAAATAAATTATCCATAATCCTTCCTTCTAAAGATATATTCGATTTTGCGGTCGAGTGAATCGGTCGCTCAAGGCACCAGGTGTCAATAAGGTAGATGCACCTATCTATACTTATAATAAAGTCTGTCTGTGTGAATTGGCTTAACCGATTTAAATGCGGTTTTCACTACTGGATTCTGGCAAGCTTTTGTTAATATATAGGGTTCTTGTTTTATTATAATCTTTAAATACTGCGTGTGATAATAAATTATAAATTATTAATATTTTGAAGCCAATCGTGGCGCAGGGGCACAATGTGTTTGTGCGTGTGTGTGTGTGTGTGTGTGTGTTCCGCCGGCACTCAATGCCTCCAGAAATTCTTCGCGTTGGTAGCCCCAACTTTTTTTTGCGTGGAAAGTGAGGAAAACAGTGTCTTAACATTTGATTCCCTCCTCATCCTCCGCCAAGTGCGGGATATTAGATATAACGTAAAGGTGAAAAAAGAATTGGCCAAGTCTTTAGTTTACAATGTTTTGTTGTTTGATATTGTTTGTAAATTATTATTTGTATGATGATTGGAAAAAAAAACTAGATTATACGATTATACTATAGAGTGAGATTTCAAGATTTATCATTCTCCAATGTAAATTGACATCCTCTCAAACAGTCAATTTATTCTTATTGATAGATAGAGATTTATGAAGCAATATACAATCTATGTTATAACTCGGATTTTTATAGAATTGGAATTTATGTGGGAAAAATTACGTTTGCAGTGTACGCTTTAAGTGTAGTGCAAAACACTTAAATTAAAAATAAACAAAACTATCAAAATTAAAACCAAACTAAAATTGTTAGAACCACATTGATAGTCATTTGACGTAAGGTAATTGATATTAATATAAGTTATTAAAATATATATATTTATATTTCCTGACAAAATAATAATGTAGTCTTTCGAAAGCAAAAGCCCCTTTCATTCTACAGGTAAATGAGCAACCTCGAAAAACACAAACTTCTCGCTAGAAAAGCTTTGTTTTTCCCCTGAAGTTATTTGTTAACCGTTCATCTCTTACATTCTCTGACTTTTCACGCTTCAGCTTTATAAGTACTATCATTTAGTGGTTTTGCAGCTTATGCTCTTTCTTTTTCATCTCTCTCATACTTTTATCCTTACCTGAGGCTTTATAATCCTGTCATGCTTTCCTCTTTCTGTCTACAGCATCTTTCCCTTCATCATCCACCCATTCGTCGTGTTTTTTGCTAAAGCCTCTTTACCCTTTGTCATATACCCCTGTCGCTGCTTGTTATATTAAAACGAAATATTGAAGTTTGCTGGCGTTGGTTCTGCCAGCAAATTTCAATATTTCTTTTTCTAGATTTACTGCTATCTAACTTCTTGGCAACTCTTTCTTGATATACTCTAATCTGTGAATCTTTAAGCTTCCAGCTTTTTATATGATAATTCGACTCCAAGTTTGGACATCTCATGTAGTTGCGTTAACCTGCAAACAGACCCCTTATTCTAAACACAGCGTGTCGATAACTTGGCTTTGATTACGCTGATCTACTAGGAATAAGTCAATTATACTTTTCCCTTCCATTCGCTCCCCATGTGAATTTGTTTGTGGTCAAATATCGTGTGTATCACAAACAAATTCCTATCGTTTCAATTTTTAAATATTTTGCTTTTCTCTTGTCACCATACTGACCTAGCATTCTCTCGTAACCGCTTTGCGCATTTCCGACCCATCCGTTCAAATCACCAGAAGCCAAAGAAGCCAGAAGCAATCTACATTGATTAAACCACATTTGAAATGACGCCTATTAAGGAAACTGTGGGATTAAGATCGACTTATACATATATATATATATTACTAACATATATACCATTAGCCACTAAAGCTGGCTTTGACTATGTTTATTATTGGCGCTGCTTTTATTTTCTGTTTTATTTTCAGCATGAAATTGGAAATTTATTTTAGTATACGGGACAAAATAATAATAACAATAATAATTTTTAATTAATACAATTGTAAACAAGCTGTAAAAGATTTTAAATGTGAGAAAAATTAGAAACTTGTAATGTGATAATTTGTCGTAAATATTGATAAATATAAAGAATATAAATAATTGCATGCGATAATATTAGTACAAAATAAGTGTTTTATTGAATTCTTTGTAGCTATCAACTGTATGAATATTGTCTTTAAAATGATAATGTTATTAGACGAAAAAAGTAATTTAGATGAGAAAATAAATAAATGTGTAGTACAAACGGGCGAAGCCGCGAGCGAGTACCTAATTGGTTATAAAACTTATTACACGTTACATTTGTAGCTACAGAGGTCCCTTAAACCGTCTGACATCAGCATATTAGTAATAATGACGAATAGAAATCGCACATCAATAGCGGGCCGCAGTTGGTTCCAACTCACATACATATATGTGAAGTAATTGATGATCGTCGATTAATTTAATTGGTGAGCGATATCCGACGCAATATTTTATCAGTTAAATTTTGCAATTTGTGAATGATTTTGCTATTGTCTTTTTGATTTCTGATCAATTTGAGCCATATTGTGTTTAATAACTCTTGTTATAATTCTTGTTGAAATAATCATTAATTATATTTAGGGGTATATCAAATGATTTTATAATGTTATTTGTTGGCTTGAAGCTACTTTACCTAAAATATAATAGAAGCCCAAAGTTTACATATCCGAGGGGCTATGAATTTGATACTTAAAGAGAACAGTTTTGAGTAACTCAGGGTCCGAGGAAACTTCAAAGACGTGTAAATGAATGTCCAAATAAGTGAGAGTTAAACAAAACATAGTTTATATTAAATATAATAAAGATAACCACAAATACACACAATGCTAGATATTTCCACATTTTAAATATATAGGTGTTGAAGACGTGGATATTTCCAAATTTTTGGAAATCGGTTCAAAATTATAGTAATGCGTAGTTCGTTAGAAGCTTACAGCTTACAGATTTTGCTACATTTTAGAAGAATTATTGCTAGAATATTATTGTTCACCAACGTAAAACAGTGAACATATTTCTAGTTTTAGCTACAAACATTGATTTTATGTTAAAATTAAATGCTCTTCCGATTTGGCTAAAGGCAATATTAAAGGAAAGAAGCCGTATGTATGTACTCGTGTGCGTTAATTGACCAAACTAAATAAATAGAACTAGTTCAAGGAACTCGATAATATAAAACATGTTTGGCACTAACACGTCTAATGAATAGAATTTCCTCATTCTTAGGATGAAGGCGAACTCACGCCGAGATGAAAATACGGTGGTTTAGTGCCTCGCCACGCCGTACCGCCACCAAATTACAACTTCCTAACTTTTGTAACTCAAACGAAAATTCGAGAACAGTCTCTCTATCTAATATTCTTATAAATTTATATCACTTTTGTTTCTACTAATCATCCTCTTTGGCTTCACAATAATATATTTTACTCATGGAGAAGGAACTTTGAAACTTGGTCATCGATGGTTGCAGTGCTGTGTTGCATGTATCCTCCACTTTTAGCTATTTCAACGAAGCCTAAAATATTCACCAAGAACATATTGTTTTTTCAATAACTTCTCTGTATTTTTATTTGAATACAGTGTAGGGGCACTTGTTATATATGAGAAATAAAAAAAAATCATTTATAAATCATGACGTCGTCAAATGACACCTTAAGCGCCTAACGCAAGGAAAAAATTCTTGTTGTTTTTTAAACATAAAATAACTATGATAATAACAGAATGTATGAAATCTTTTTTTGCCTTTAATGCCTTTTTATACATTATGAATGTAATATTCCAACAAAAAATATACAAAGTTTCTTTCAACTTATTCGCATATTCACATATAGGTATATTATGCAAAGTAAATAATTATAAAAACGTTACAGCACTCTTCTATTATGGATTCATTATGCTGTATTACCCTAGGGCTACGAAAGAACTGGCATCATGAACTGCCGGAAGCGTGTATCGATCTGCTGTTCAGTTATTCTAGAAAAATCGTTTTCACATTTTTAATAAGTTGTAATTAATACCTCTAATCACTTATATATAATAAGGTAAAAATCTAATAATCGGTACAATTTACTGTTGAGAAAATAAAAAAAAACACGTACATACATGGCTTTATAGTGAGAGCCAGCCATATTTATTAGAGCTCACAATTTACAAAGCAAAAGTTTAATTTAATTGATTTAATACAAATATATTGTTATCTTACATACAGCCTATTCTATATTTGAAACGACATTTATTTGGAAGAATGTATCTTGTTTTTTACATTTCATTTTTTTATTTACTCCTCATATGTTTACATTCAGTTAGGTACTCTTTTGATGGAAAAAAGCAAGTGGATTTAAAGTTAAAACTTTTTTAGTGACTTTAATGACACGGATCTTGTTTGATAGGAGAAATATACATGTAAATAAACGATCGCTTGCAGTGACGGCTTTGTGAGTTGAAAATCAGAATATTTTTTGAGCTGAGCTTATAACTGTCGAATGTCATCGAAATGGCAAATATTGACTTTATTTTAAATTGATCGCATTTTAAAATAAAGTCAATATTTTCTTTGCATTCTACCGAAAATTAAATAATGTAAATATCTAATAAAGTATATTAACTTAAATAAAATAATTACATAGTAGCTTTAAACCAAGGTCACGTCACATCAATACCTGTCTTAATCTTAAGTCATAATCTCCATATTTATCTATTTGGCTCGTTACCAGAGCGAGGAAATTAGAAAATCCTGGAATAGAACTCACAACCTGTCGCGTTTAGAGTATGATTACGGAACGTTAAGTTTTGGACTCCCCTCCGCCTACCCTGCTCAAGGGAGGATACATTGAACAGGGTAGGCAGAGGGGCCTACTGTTAAGATACTCTGCCCCCTTTCATCTGCTAAATTCTAGAGGCGTGTTGCGTGGCGGAACTCAACGCCGAGCTTAAATTTGAAATTTGAAGAAACGAAAATATTTCGTTTCCTCGAGTGGGAATCGAATGCACAACCATCTCATACTAAGTACCTATACCAATATGAAATAATAAAAAATTAATAAACACTTTTCACCACCGGTTTTTCAATATGCACATACAATCTAATTGATGGTCCACAATTAAGTTAATTGATGCGCAGTGACTCTGGCAATATACCGAGTTATAAATTGTGCCGTTGTTGTGACTTTAAATATTGTCTATTCGTAACGAACTATTATGAATGCATAATGAGGCAATTTAACATTTTATAATACCGCATATTACTCTCGTATGTGTATAATATTGAATCGAATTATCGAATTCAATAATATATAAAAGTAATTTCATTATATATAACATTTATGTACATCTGTGGCATCAGCGTTGCTAGACGTCCCGATTTTAGCCCTAAAATTAAAAGTCCCAATCGGGACAACCATAGTTCCGCTTTTTACGGATTATTCCACGTACTGTGAGAAATCTTTTTTATTACTTTAAGATTTTAATTGGTTACTAATAATTTTAAAGATATACAAATAACATATAATTATTCTGAAGACTTAATTGCCTTACATATAGTAAATCAAAAAAATATTGTAAGTATAGAGACATTTTTCCGTTATGTTTTTATAAATTTACTTGTCCCGCTTTTGGCAAAAGAATCCCGCTTTTTGCTTTAAATGTTCAAAAATCATAGTTTTCCGCAGACCACTAAAATATAAGGCTCAATAATGTAAGTGTCCGTGTAAGGAAAATTGCTTCTCCAATAGTATATTAAAAAACATTCACAATAAACAACACATGATTATTTTTCCTCATGGAGGAAACATAATAAATACCTTTACATTTATTTTTTTTATGTTTAGAAATAATATAAGCGAAATAATTAATTATATAATTAAAGATATTACTATAAAGACATTATAAATTTTAAATTTTTACAAGGCATTCCTATTTTAATAATGCAGGGCCCATTGTAAAAATTTAATTAGTTGAAGACCGACTGTTGATTCTAATGAGATATTGGGCTTGTTATTTAGGGTTACCTTTCAGGTCAAAAGGAAAAATAAACCCTTATAAGATCAGTTTGTTCTTCGTCTGTCCATTTGTCAAGACCTTTTATCTCATGATCATATTTTCAAGTCTATTGTCCCTTAGAGCACAAAAAAATCAAGCTTCAAATATAATACAATCAAAAGATATGAATATTTATGCATACTTTTTTGCTGCATTTAGTATTTATATATTCGCTGCGTAATCAAAACCAATAGAGTACTTCCCATAGACTTACAGCTATGGAATCCGGCACCAAAGGAAAACTTACAGAGTTCTTCACTACTAATATTTAATAATTTTTATCTATATGCATCCACAAAACATAGCCGCGTTCAAAAACCGCCGTCGTGGCGGTTACGATGAGTAGGTATGTCTGACTGCGGACGACAGTTTAGGTTTATGTAAGTACTTATGCTCTCACGATTTACTTAGTATACGCATATACATATTAAATGTACGCATATACATATATTTAAAGATATAAATCTCAGTCAAGAATAAAATCAAAAGGACCTAAAAAATTGTTTTTCTGTACGAAACTAATCCGTTCTCAAATTTTCATAATGATCATAAATGAACTAGAAATACATTTTCCGGTTAAACATTTATGAACCTATAAATAATACTTTATTCATAAAAATATTAAGCATAAGGTATATTACATACTAAATTTATTTATAGTTCAACTTTTAAATATCCTCGTAAATGCACAATGTACTAACGTACCTCTGCACAGAATTTCGCGGTAGATTAGAATTTAGAACAGAGTATTAACACCTAGGGAAATGCATTTAAGTTACTAACAGTGCGGTGGAGCCACACAAGCTTACGTGTAGCAAATATATATCCGCTTTTATATTAAATTCATACATTTATATGTCAACCTTTGAGGCCGTCGTGACGGAGTGAGACTGTGCATACAATAATTTAAAACAATATCTCTAGAAATCTTGGGAATAATTAAAAAAAATGTATTTTAAGAATATTTTTCTTAACAAAGAAATTATTAATTATAGAGGCTGTAACGAAAAAACATAACCGGTGACTTTTTTCCAGAAGTAGTTTTAAAAACTACTGATATTTGTAGAAAGTCTCTGTAAATTTCATAAGACTAGTTCAAAGACAGCATGTTAAAAAAAATTACTTGAATCAGAAACAGTAAATAATTATTATCCTCATTATGACAATTGACTTTCTTTAAATCGATTTCGTTTGTTAATTACCAAAGTGTTGGTATTTTTCACCAGTCAACTATAGTCAAACAGTGTTTGTAGAGTACAGATACGTAAGTATCGTAAAGCAATCTTAGCACACCCCAGTTACACCCTATATGTTTTGTAGTTTCACGGTGTAACCGGCACATAGCAGGATAGGCAGAAGGAAGCTGCAATTCTAGTATTAAGACACTCCAGGCTTTTCTTAAATCTACTGTTATGAAATTTGACTCGAAGTGAAAACTTTACCAATAAATTAAAAATCAAAAAAATAAAAAAATTAGGTATTTCGATTCATTTATCATCCATCATATCATCAGCCGTCCAACCATCACTAGCGTCTTGTACAAATTGTAGAGGCCGATGCGGGATTTTGGATTGTTCCTTACGACACCATAATTAACTTGTCAAAGTGATGCTTTCTTTCAAAAGTGTACGTTTTTTTATACTTTGATCTAGACTCTTTAGAAATTTCGATATAGGTTTTAAAATAAGTTGGGCTTGGTGGTACATTGAGTAATGACGGTACAATTAATTACAGCATGTTACAGATATGACTTATAGAGTATAAGATACGACACAATGGTATATGAATAATAATACAATATTGATACATATATTCTTTTCTTTGTGAAATTCAAATTCAATTTTATTTTTTGGTTTGTAAAGTAGTGTCGAAATATTAATTTTCAATTACCAAGCAAGTAAGTTTTTACGTATACTTGAATATACTATTCTACGATCTGAACTTGCAAGCAAGCAAAGAAATATTTATATATTTCAACCGGATTTGCTAGCGAATCCAGTGTTAGAATAGCGTTCTCATTTAAAAAAGAATGTCTATACACACATATACAGACAAACATATAGATAAAATTTTTAATCCCTATTGTGAGCTCTATTACATTTAATAGTTTTTCTTATATCCATTTTCTTCATCTATAATAGTTCTCCCATCCTCTACAAATGTAGAAACAAAATAAAACTAAACATTACACCCTAACAATAAATAATTTTTAGTTTAACATTATGTAAAAGGACTCCAGAGAAATATCAATTACTGATCATTAATATTAATATAATTATACTCGTATATTATATCAACTGCTAAATGTAATGAAATATGAAAGCAATTAAATAATAATTTTGAGCATTTGTAATTTAATACTGTTTGTTATTGATATTCACTGTTCAATATGATTTTAATTAAATTCAATCTATATATACTACACTACATACAGTACTAGGTAGGTATAAATTTATTCGATATCTTTTGTTAATATAAATTGTTTTGTTTAACTACAATTTATATAAAATAATAGAGACCAGTCGTGGCGCAGGAACTATATAGCAAAACCGCGTTTGTTGTTTACATCCGTAGGCGCGATCGCCTACAGATGTAAACATGAAATAACTAAATATTTTTTAATACCACAACTTTTTGCAAGCAAAATCAAATAAAATCTCAAAGGATTTATATTAAGTCTTATTAAATGTATAGTAAGATAACCAGACTAAAATGATTTACAATTTTTTCCCCTAAATACACTTAAATCATATTAAATAAATATTCCTATAGTTCAAGAGGGCGAAGCCACGCGAGAGCCGCTAGTCGTAAATAAATATCTATTGAAAGAAATAAATAATAAATATCTATTCTATAAAACCCGGGGAGCGACACCGGTACTTTCTAACTTGTAACTTCTCGCAAACGAGACAGAAAATAATGAATTATTTATTTTTCGAACTTAATCTCATTTAATTTTACGCAAGCTTTAATGAAAATGGCTGTAATAATTTAAAGTACACCTCCATCTAATGCAACTGAATGTTTTATGTCATCTATAAAGTAAAACGACCAACAAAGGCTAGAGACTGGAACGCACTAAATCGATGCACTCAGCCATTACTACACGCTGTTGTTTTCACTCGTTTGAAGTTTTGCATTCCGTTCTAAAAAATTTTGTGAATAGAAATATAAAAGTCAAAGCAAAATTTTTAACTATACCTACGTTGTACTATAAAATCTAATAAAGCAAGGCATGGTTGAGGTTATATATAGGTTTTTTAGTATCCGAGATACAGAAGTATTGCAGTTGTAAAATCGAATAAAACAATATATTTTATACTACTAAAGTCTGATATATTTAAATTGGCGTAGTTACTTTATTTTATAAATATACAGTAAAATTGAATATATATATATATATATATATATATATATATATATATATATATGTGATTAGGCCAAAAAAATACCTACCCTACGAATATGTCTTTATAAATTTGTTTAAGATTGTTATGTATATCTATGTACTTCAATACATTTATTTAAAACAAAAACATAATAATTTCATGACATTTCATTTAAAAAAAATTACTTACATTTAGGGTAGGTACTCAAAATATAAAGCGAATTTAATCTAATCACGTGTAATCGCAACGTAATATACCAAAACATATTATTTAATATTGAATCTTATACATAATTTGATAGTATTACACGTATAATTTAATATTTGTACGTGACCGTAGCAAGAGCTCACCTTGGAATATCAGCTATAACGTAATATGTAGTTACGAAGATGAAATGAAAATTGTAACCCAAGTGAAACTCAGTCGGTAATTGAAGGTAAATAGTACCACACTGCCCTGTATGTATCGACGTTAAGCGAACATTTCACGAAACGTATCAATTAGTTCAACCGTTACATTGCTTTAATAGTTTGCAATTTCAAAGCAATGGTAGATATATTATTCGATATGAATATTTATTAACATAAATTTCTGTGAAATTTTACCATTATTGAAGTGAGCGGATATTATATAAATATGATCAATATGTATGGTATGAGGTTTCATTAAATCACGATTATGTAGTCATAAGTTATAAGCCGGTCGTGGCGCAGGGCCACAAAATGTGACCGTAAACGCAACTGGTTGAGGGTTTAAATTATATATTTTCATTTCTTCGCTCTTGTGTCGAGGCAAAGCGCGGCATTGAGTTCCGCCACTCAACAAGCAATGCCTCTAGAATTCGGCGGAAATTAGAGAATGGAGTGTTAACACTAAGTTTCATCTGCCTAGCCTTTTTAATTTTTTTTTTGTTGATTTGATTTGATTGATTTAATTGAATAAATTATAATATGTATTACATCACTGGAAAGTGATGTATATGACGAAAGTAAAAATATTGATGCAGTGTGAGCCAGTGATGCCATGTTTAGCTATATATCGTAGACAACGAAAAATATTTGATACTGATACCGTTATTCATAGAAATAGAAAAGAGCTTGAAGATGGTGTATCTTCAATGGATGATACCTACTAAGGTGCGTCAGGTTAAAGCAAATACCAAAACACTCCAGATTCTATATGTCAAAGGGAAGTGTCATGAGTAAAAGTTAACTATTTTCACTCAACATATTTAATAAAGTTTAAAATTGAATTTAATTGGAATAATTTTAATTTTAAATAAAAAAACTGGACTAGGGCGAGTCGGGCTCGCCCACATCCCAGAATACCGTACAAAAATTGGAGGTCTCACGCAGCTTCTAAAATTCAGGCTTAGCTTAGTAAGAATCCTTTCATTTGACCTCACTTAAACTAGCGGCTTTAATACTAAATTTTACCTCCTTTTTAAGGCTATTATTTTTTAAGATTTAGCTACAAATGTATAAGTTTTATATTTGTTTAAATTTATATATTTTTTAACCTTAAAGCATAATTTTTATTTCATTTTTTTATTTTTTTAATTTTATTATTAACCTAATAAGTTAATAAGGGTTCCGTACCTTTTTAAGGAAAAAGGGAACCCTTATAAGATCACTTTTATGTCTGTCTGTCTGTCTGTCTCTCAAGACCCTTCATCTCAAGAATACTTGGAGATATCGAATTGAAATTCAAACTATATACACAGATCTACGGCCCCACGATTACCCGATAAAAACGTATTTCTATTTTTAATTTTCTATATTTAATTAGAAAAGAGATATTGCCATTTATATAGCATAAAACGCATTAAAATATTTCGGCACTATAAAGGGAATCAAAATTAATAGGGTACTTCTGGCTAACCTTGAATTATGTAATTTGGCAGCTAGTATCTACAGGTAGTACTACTACAAGAAAAAATAAAAAAAATATACATTTGTAGTTAAATTAAGTGCAAGGGGGGGGCAAAGTTTGGTATATTATATATATATATATATATATATATATATATATATATATATATATATATATATATATATATATATATATATATATATATATATATATATATATATATATATATATAGTCTAGTTTCTAACATTCAGATACACTATGTGACTAATTTTGGTAGTACAATGAAAATATTAGATATCTGTAAACCCAACATTTATGAATAAATCACTAATAATTATTGTTTTAGATAGACAGATATAACACGTGGAGAATAAAAAAATGTTTGTGATGCATCAACCATAGGTAATGTATGGCCCAAATACATGGAAAATAATGAAAACTAAAATATAACTACTACTACGTTTTTTTTTGTTTTTAAAATAGAACTATGGATTTTAGCTTGGATGGACTGGATAAAGGTCTGTTGGATGACACTAACGGACGTCCGCGTTATCAATAGTCATAAACTGCTTGCCAGTTCAGTGACGGTGACTCGGCTCCCACTTGACCCAAGAAACGACTTGATACTCAAAACGTAACTCCAATGTGCTCAACTAAGGGCGTTGTAAATGGATTTCTCCCTATTACGCAAATTGAGTTTTTAGACGTTTTGAATATATAGCTCTTGTGCTCCGCTCTACCGGCCCATAAAGGCAAGCCAGAGGCGGGAGCTAGATTACAATTCCTCTCTTGCATTTAAGAATATCAGAACTAGAAATATTCACATTTTGACACAAAGATTTCGGCATGTCTATACCGTAGATACAGTTATTAAATGCTAACAAAATACTGCTAAATTATTTTAACATAATATATATAAATATTAAAATTATAATTATTATGAGGATACCTACCCGAATCTCTACGGCCAAAAATACGAAAGCGGAGTGTCTAGACACTGCGTAGTGTCTGTTTACGTGCTTTAAAGGGTAAGGTTGAAAAAAATATAATAAAATACAGCTTAAAATACTATTGAGTTTTATGTGATGTTTTGATAAAATTTATCTTGAAAGAATTCTAGTTGAGCGGCAAGACAACCTGGCAAGTTAAGTAACGTTTTCTAGAAAATACTGAATAAATATAACATGTACTCAAAGTACTGACTTCGTGCGGATTTCCTGTTTACTTTTTCCATTCACTCAGAGTTTGTAGCACTAATGTAAATTGAAATTAAGTAAGGTTCTTAGAACTTTTTGTAATCACTTGAGAAATAAAGACTGCGTGCTACATTTAGGAAAAAAATATAATAAAAAACTTGACATGAAACATGAGTTTAGCTTCTAGTAACTTTCTTTATATGTAAGTACTATTGAATATTGATGTCATAATTATGAAACAGTTGGAAAGTGTATATCCTATGTTCATATGTGGTTGTGGGTCCAAATTCCAAAAGTAGAAATGTCATTTATAATATTCACATTTGTATGGTTTTTCATCTTAATCTTCTAAATCTTTTTAATTATTACAAAGTTCTTTATATCTTTTATATTTTTGAGTAAAAACAAAAAGACACCTTCATAAATATGTTACGTTTATTTTAAAATGTATCAGCACTATAATATTGCTAGTAATGTAATCAATGGATGAATAAAGTTGCGAAAACGAACTGTAGAATTATTGACAACTGAACTAATATCAATACAAATCTTTTAGTTTTTGAAATATTTTTTTCACATCGTTGTGTAAAAATATCAAGGTATATAGATAGATAGAAGCGATAAAGTTAATTCTTAAAACAAAACAAAAATCGATTTGATGTATAAGTAGGTCTCTATTATCATTTGTTAAAAAAAATATCAAAATCTTTTTATAATTGGCTTCAGCTCGAGTACTCGCGTAATGCGTCCTTAAATTTAGAAACAAATATTGAGCTCATGGACTCGGCCATTCCAATTTTTACTTTCTAGTAAAATAAACATCCTGTTCATTTGCTTTATACATTACGTAAAATGAATGAATTTTTTTATATTTTATATACATACATTTGTGTATGTATATAACGACAAGTTTTAAAAATTAATAACATAATATCATTATAATATGAGGCCGGTCGTGGCGCAGCGGCACGAGATGTGACTGCAAAACCGACTGGTTGTGGGTTCGATCCCCACTCGAGGAGATGAAATATTTATTTAAATTTATATTTCCATTTCTTCGCTCTGGTGTCGAGATTAAGCGCGGCGTTGAGTTCTGCCACTCAATACGCAATGCCTCCAGAATTCGGCAGAAAGTGGGGAACGGAGTGTCTTAACACTAGGTTCCCTCTGCCTACCCTGCTGTGTGCGGGATATAGCGTGAAGCTAATTCAATTTTTAATTTTTTATTATAATATAATTAAATTATAAAATCAACTAGAACACTTTTCCACTCAATAATAGTCGTCTTTCACATAGAAAACACTGCGTCGTGTAGGTACACTGCGTCGTGTATGTACGCTCCATCATGAGCCTAGTTAACACAAATGACGATCATTAGCAAAGTTTCAACATCACACAAAGACGCCACAGTACAAATTACGTTTAACAAGCTCTAATTGGCAATAGTCACCGCAGTTCGCCTTCGCTTTAACGCTTGATGCTTACCTAGATTACGCTCTCGATGCTGCTTAATTCTGTATTGTGCATTTAAGAAGTACGTAACTACTACGGTTTTCTAACATAAATAATATGAACTAATGTCATAGTCGAGGGGTACAAGCAAGGGACTGTAAAGGTGACAGGTGATGGGTTCGATTTCCATTTGTGGATATGAAATATTTAATGCTTTCATTTCTTCGCTCTGGTAACTGTTCGCCTTCCGCCACGAACTCAACACGAAATGCCTCCATAATTCGGAGGAAAATGGGGAACGGAAGTGTCTTAATGGAAAAGGAGTGTCGTAACACTAGATTCCCGTACGCAGAAGCCTATCCTGCTATTTGCGGGACAAGCGTGAAGCTATAAAAAACGTAATTTAAAAATGTTTCGCTCTCTACATTTGTTTACTATTTTTGGATCCAATTTTGATATTGCAATATGGCTGATGCAGGATGATTCGATACTATACCGAAAATCAAATATTTGTATGATAAACACGAATATTAATTCCATCACCCATGACACTATTCAGAGTTGTTAAGTCGAAATTTTATGAAACTTTTATCAAATAGCTGCTCTGCAAAATTTATCCTGTGTACATGTACAGTGCTCTTACTTTGTGTGGTTCCCTATTTTGTTCTGTAAAGTTTTTATTTAAAATTATAATAACTCAATTGGACATTGTTGTATTGTTTAATATAATTAATATTTTATAATATAATTTTATTAACAATAGTACATATAATTAAATATTGAAGTATTGCAAGTCGCAAGTAGTAGTAGTAAATAAAGAAGCTTTTTTATGCAACATGCGTGTTTTTGTTTTGGTATTGCATAATATATGTTGTTTATACTTACCAAAAGTTGGATTGCAGCGCAGCGCAATCTGCATAAATGAGTGAATGTAAGGAATGCAGTGATTATTCAATTAGTACTTTCTGCCTACTCTACAAAAATTCGGTAGTCGGACGGATAGCAAGCAGTATTCGGTCGATACCGAATATTAAAAATAAAAATACCTATTACCAAAATTATAAGAAAACACCGGTCAGTCGGCCTTGCCCACCGAGGGTTCCGTATTTTTCAATTTCAGGGTTGCTGTTCAACGGGAAATACAATTGATAATAGTTGATAAAATAAAGTTTTCAGGCATATGCACTCATTTTATATGAAATGAAATGAAAATGAATGAACAAATATACGTATTTTAATTTAATTTCATTTCGTTTCGTTTCGTTTCATTAAATTCTACTATCATGTATTATTCTTAAATATAACTTTCATTAGAATAACTGATCCCTACAGATTTAAGCAATGGGATCTTAGGCCATATACATTTTTGTCTATCTGTGACCACCAAAGTATTCAAAACGTCAGGTTTAAAAAAATATATAATACTAAATATAAGCAATTATTCAGTAGTTTAATTTAGTAGAGAATATATGTATATATAACAAGTGTAAATAAATTTATTGTAAAAGCTGGATTTTGTGTCTGATTTGTTGGTTCGTCCGACAATTATATAGATACACGTAATATATATTTTTATAATATATTCTAACTATAGATACTAGATATAAACTAACTATAAATTCTATCTATTATAAACAGAACACACCAAAACGTAATTGAGTATCAAGTGACGCTTCATACGAAGAATACCTACAAATGAACACTACATGTTGATTCTCCCTAAAATTCGTTCAAGAGTGTCACGACCCCCACGCAGGCTACATACGATACAATCAAGCAGGAATTGCAGGTCCCCATGAATAAACAACTATATGCCTGTCATACAGAAGTGATCAAAGACGATTGTTTGTTGAGAAAGTGACAAACAAATTGAACAGAACTGGGTAAAATTATTGCCCAAATGAATTTATTGTTTAAATATTTTATTTAAATTTATTTTAACATCCGCTGTGGCGGAGTGGTATAAGCGTGTGACTGTAAACACAACAAGCTTTGTGGAAACTCCGCCACTCAAATCTTAATATCTCAATTTGGCGGAAAGTGGGGAACGGAGTGTCTTAATAATAGATTTCCACTGTCTACCCTGCTACACGCGGGATACAGCGTGAAGCTGAAAAAAAAATCTTTATGTTTTTATTCTAACAGTTAGTAAAATGCACTTGTTAATTTTATATAAATCACATTAATATTAAAAAGTGATGACGCAATACCAAGATGACGAAAATAATTATTAAAAACACTTAAGGCAAGAATGAGGCTACGTCGCTAGTTTGAAATATCATTCTGCTGAAGGAAAGAAATATCTTTCTGACAAATAGATGTGGTTTGAGTTATTTTACACCGAGCTACAGTAATCGGTAGTTTTTATAGATCTATCTATTTAAATACTGTGATTAATACTGTTTAAAAATGTAAGAAAAGTTGTAAATTTTTATATTTATAATAATATATTTTAAATATTATAACCACTCGAGCGCTAAACTAGTATGTACTCTGTTCACTAACTTTAATTTCTTGAGTCTTTACGTCATATGCACAGGGGAGATGTGTTGTTAAAAAAGTGTCCTGAAGTCCGTGACAATATTCAAAATGAGTTCCGTACTAAAAGTCCTTGCTAATTTCAATTTATAGATAGTATTTATAATCAAATACCAATATACAGATAGATTTATTTTAATAAAATAATTTTATTATTTCTACATTAAACTTCAATATTGAATTAGTAGACTGTCATTATAAATAAATATTTTTTATTTTTATTTATAATTATATATTTTCCATCTATAATCATTTTCAAACCTTGAACTTTAGAATACTAAAGGTGATTGTGATTGTATCTATATTTGTTATAATAACGAATAGAAATAGCTCATCAAGGGGGCCGCAGTTGGTTCCTACGCTTGCATATACGAAGCAATTGATGTCCGTCGATTTAGTTAATTGATGAGTATTTAACCGAGGCAATATGTTGGCAAAATAAATGTACGTGTGATTGTGATATATATGTATATTTTTTTTATTTTCTATAATCGTAAGGAAGTTTATTTAAGTGCGTAATTTTTCATCGAATTAATAGTAACAGATCGTTGAAAACTATATTTTTATGTTATTATTAAAACCTGTAAATGTAAATTAATTTACCTGTAAATTGTAAAAAAAATATTAAAATATTTAATTTGTTGCGTGTTTAACCATGCAATTCAAATGTGTATAGTTTTCCATAATTGAATTACTAGTTTCAAAAATAAGACATTAAAAAAGTAGAGTTTAAACTCTTTCAATATTCTTACACGAATAGAAGCTATAAAAGTACATCAATTTAGAAGAAAAAAAATATTTGTGTTTTCATAAATAATTTTATGAAGTCTCCTCTTATATATTAAGCCGAGTTAAATTTACAGCTTGGTGAAAACAGCGGTTTAATACCACCACGCCTCGACGCGACCGAATCGCAGCTTTCAAACTTTGAACTTTATATCCTGTATCGTCTATTGCTTTTACTAACTAACACCCTTCTGCAAATATTATGTGATAGCTTCAATAATTTTTAAAGATAATTTATTCCTTATCAACATTTTTAAATATAGGCAATATGCACGTCACATGGATTTGAGAGTAGATACTCATTTTAAACAAATATGTAGTTAATTGCCTTTAACTTAAAACAATATTATAAAGGAACCTTTTTAAAAAGATATAATTTCTGACCTACTTATCAATATCACAATAGACAACTTTCTCACATTACATTCATTTTAATATATTGAAGTCGTACCGTTGAAATGGATTTAAATTTTTCTCAAAGGAATATTTACCTAGAAGAAATAATTTAATAACTATATTAAATTGTTTTAGTTAAGTGTGACAATGTGGTCCTCACATAGCAAAACTCTCTAATTAGTCAAAATTTAGGGAACAGCGAGAAGTCACACTAGGTTCTCTTTGTCTCCCTGGTAAAATACCCACCACAAGCATCCCCTGTGAAAACAATAATATCTCATTAAAATAATAAAATACTTCATTATAGTATCTAATATCACTTGCTTTATTCATAATTTACCTTTTTCATTTTCTTTACGTTCAATATTTTTTCTTGCTATTGTTTTGTTCTTACTTTAATGTTAATAAATTTACTTTTGATTAATAGTAGTTCGTACATAGTCAGAAGAGTGCAACTGTGCGCGACGGTTGTATATTCAAATTCCACTTGAGAGAATGAAATATTTAATATTGAGGCTTAAAAAAATTGGGTGTCGAGTTTCAAAAATGGTTTATGATTTAAAAAGAAATAGCATTCGAAGTCGCCTTCCATTAAATACGTCTGCCGTCCAAGTTCGATCATACGTACATACATATATAATTATGTATAAACTAAATGACAGATATAACATCAAACTAATATTATTTCACGAGACATATTCATCATATAGGTGTATGTACCTAGTAGTAGCTGGCAAATTAGTGCTAGTTACAAGATTTATCTCAAAGCAACATTTACCTTGATTAAGTCACGACAGTTGTTTCATTGTGATTCACTAATCTGACATCTCCATTAATTTAATAATGAAAGCTTATTAATTGAACGTAATAGGCGTTGTGATATAATGAATTACAATGTTATAGTGTTACCATATGGCATAATAATTATTAAAAATAGAAATAAATCAGCTTCACGCTGCATCTCGCATATAGCAGGGTAGGCAAATTGAATCTAGTGTTAAGACTCTCCGTTCCGCACTTTCCGCCGAATTATGGAGGCAATGTGTGTTGAAGAACAATACAGCGCTTTGCCTCGGCACCAGAACAAAGAAATGATAGTATTAAATATTTCATTTCCTTGAGTGGGAATCGAATCCAGACCCTGTCTCACGCTTGAACCCTAATAAATAATATTTTTTATTAAATAAAATATATTCATACCTTTAAAATTATAATAAATTTTCTAACTAAATTTGAATAATAGGCCGCAGAATACCGTATTTTTAGCTGACACTTAAATATTTTGAAGATCTGTAATTTGATTACAGCTTAAGCTTCAGAGTAAATGTTTCTGTCTTTTAATTATTGTCTCGGTAAGGCTGACTAAAAACAAATATTATTCAAA